>JAVJGG010000085.1:42289925-42419002 GCA_035590195.1 Aviceda cuculoides
CGGGTGGCTGGAGATAGGACGAGAGGAAATGGCCTCAAGTTGAGGCAAGGGAGATTTAGGTTAGATATTAGGAAAAAATTCTTTACTGAGAGGTTTGCCAGGCATTGGAACAGGCTGCCCAGGGAAGTGGTTGAGTCACCATCCCTGGAGGTGTTGAAAAGACCATGTAGAAGTGGTGCTTAGGGACATGGTTTAGTGGTGGACATGGCAGTGTTAGGTTAATGGTGGACTCGGTGATCTTAAAGGTCCCTTCCGACCTAAATGATTCTATGTAAGATCATTTCCAAGTTAGTGTCCAAACTGTTAGACCATATTTGCATAGAATTATTTTCTCAAAAAAAATCTCATAGCTAGACATATTTATACATGTCTATTACTTTAAGCGGGGTTGGAAAGGAGGATGATAATTTCTTTATGCTATTCTTTACCTGCCAACATAAAGAAATCTATGGCAAATATCCATATCACACGCCTCTAGTCTGCACACCAAAATACAAATGATCTTATTCTTCATTACTGAAATCAGTGTCAAACCTCTTCATGCTAGCAGTGGGATAGGGAATAACCAAACTGAAATAAGCAAGCATGGGCTGAGCTGGTTGTGAAAGCACAAAGCTATGTGGTTTTAACACAGATTTAGTGCACGTATGGCATGAAAGAGAGTAACTAACCTTCCTAGTGAAGATGCTGCACTATATGAAGGTTATGGAACAATGTAATGGGAACATAAGCCACCATTTTCTTGATTCTTGTTCTGGATGGTTAGTTGTGAGAGGGGAAGGGATAATGAGCAATGAAGTGCTACAAATCCAAAGGCTTGTGGGCAGTTCGTCTCAAATCTAGAAGGGTAGCTTTATATAGTTTCTCAGATATTTTTTCCCCTTTGGTGGTATTAGCTATATAAGCACACTGTATTAAACACTGGGTTATTTACTAACTATTTGAAGTAAAATCAAGAGGGTTGTTGAGAGCACAAGTTGGAAGATAAAGTCACGATCTAGTGGGACCGCTGAGAAGGTAAGATGTTTCAGGACTGCAAACCAAAGGCTCTGAGGAGACTGACTTGACCTTCAGACTAGCTTGCCAAATTGTCTCATAACTAGCAAAGCCAAAAAAAAAAAGAGAAATTATGTCTAGACTAAAAATGAGGAGCATTTCAGGCAGATATCCTGGACATTTGAGGATGGCCAGAAAATCTGTTTGCTTGGCCCATAAATCATGTGTTCATTTTTTCCCCTAAGTGCTGCATTTTAATTGATAAAATTACTTTGGATGAAGAAGGCTCTTTGACCCTCAGTTGTTCACCAAAATGGTTCACAAAGGAATGAACTTCAGCTACCAAACCCAGAATTACCATACAGCAGCAACGACACAGGACAGTTTTGAACCAGGCAACAGAGCACAACATCAAGGTGACTAAGTTCATGAAGAGCAGAGCCTGAAAATCCACTTGTAAAAGGATAGGCTGACTTTCTACCATTAAGTCCAGATAACGTTCATACAACTTAGCTTGGCACTGCGCCTTACCAAGAGCTGTATGGTATTGCATGAACTTAGAGCTACAGTGCTCTAGGTCCATTATAGAAATAGGAAAAAATGTGTGATTACAGTCAAGAGGGAAAAAAGCAAAAGGTTCATCACTTTTAAAAGAGGACTAAGGTTAAATATCTAACTAGTCAGGTTCAGGGCTTGGGTATCAATACCAGCTCAAACAGCATTCATCCATGCTATTTAATCTTTATCATCATCCCTATCAAGTTTTTGCCCAGGTCGACTAATACTGTTCTCAACAGTATGTGGCTATGGCTCAGGGACAAGCATGGCCAAAGACTATTTCCAGCAGACAGCGTTATGTGGCCTCCTGTATAATAAGAGTTTAGATGTAGAGATGCAAGCAATATCATGCCAATGGACCTCCAGTTCCTGTGTTGTTTTACTTAGTAACACAGAAGTAGCTAGAGAGACTTGGGGGGGGATGGATCCAGCTGTCTTTGTGTAATAGTGTTTTTCTCTATAATGCACTGAAAAGGATCTGAGAAAGAGTATTAGTAATGCATGGTAAAACTCAGTATCTTAGTATAGTGGACTTAAACAAAATAAATCACTTCTTAAAAGGTAATTAATTTACCATCAAGTTTTTGAAGCACTGGAGAAAATGCATTCACAGAAGATAATCAATGTGTTGTTGAAACGATCAGATTGACACAGCATCCTCACAAAGGCAGGCATCCAAGCCCAAATGGAGAATGAAAATCATTACATAATTCCTGCCGTAGGAGAGAGTCAAGTTGATGGATGAGGCTGGGAGTAGTGAGGCTGAGAAAAGACAGTACTTATAGCTCATTTCCTGCAAACTTTCAATATGATCTCCACTGCACATATACATCTCAATTCTCAGCCGTTCCATATGCTGCAAGTCTAACTGCTACATACAGGAGGACAAGATGTCTTCTATGGGCCAGATTATGGGGAAAAAATATTTCCTCATGTAAATTAGAAATTGTTGAGTAAATTACCAATGCAACTGCTCAAAATGCAGCCAGAATTACATGAAATATGGTTTTAAAATTATAAATGTAGAGTCTTTCGTGAAAATTCTGTATGTATAACTCATGGAATTAAGAGTAAGTACAAACTGAAAAATGTACACAGAGAAAATAAGCCAATAAAGCTATTTTCTCATCTTGTTATAATTCAGTAAAAAAATTGTACATAATCTTAGACAAGTTTTGACAACAGACTCCAATCTAGGTAAGTTTCACTAAGTCTGAGATTCTCAAAGTGTCATAAAAGTTGCATGTTTCTGCCTCGCAACACATTCTGCTTGAATTAGTCTAGCTGAAAAAATTGATCTATTGTTTCTTATCCTGAATCACTGTATTACAGACAAGATTGGTGTCAGCACCTGTTATGAACTTCAATTTGTTCTGTAAAGAAGGCTCAAAGGCAAAGCAGTCAGTAAGTCTGTAGCTAACTGGGATCAGCTATAATGAGGAGGGTGAAGCGAGGAAACCAAGGCCAGGGACACAGACTCCCAGGGCTGGAAGGTAACCCAGGCTCATGTTGATACTGGAATTAGCTGTCCCTTGGGTCATTCTTTCTCACTGGACAAACTGTCATAGAGCAGCCTTTGTCCCTATATTTTACCTTCCAAAACAGGGTGGCTGTAGTCTGACCACTTACCTTGACTGCTCAGCTGTGCCCTGGACTTTCCGTAAAAGTGCTCGTTTGACCAGGTGAGGGAGTTTGCTAACCGTTTAACAGGATGGATGACCAGGTATCTTATACTTCAATACAGGCTGGGGACTGACTGGCTAGGTAGTAGCTCTGCAGGGAAAAGTCCTGAGGGCCCAGGTGATCAAGGAGTTAAACAAGCGCGCTCTTGCAGTGATGGAAACTAATCGCATCCTGGGCTGTGTGAACAAAAGCATACCCATCACAGAAAGTGATCCCTCCCTCCTGTTTGGCACTTGCGAGGCTTCATTGTGGAGCCAAGAGAGGCAAGTAAGTTTAACAGGCAAGGAAAGTTGAACTTGCAACTCAAAATGAGTGCCAGACTTGAACAAATCTCTTCAATGAGGAGGAACAACATGGAAATGACAACTTTTCTACTGCCGTTTACCTTTTCTCTCATGAAGTCAACTGGATTATTGACAGACACATACTCAATGACCTGGCTTTCCATAACTGTCATATAACTATAGCCACAATTGTCACCCCAGGCTTCCTTTAAGGTCAGTGCAGGAAAAATAGATACTTCTGGTGCAAGATTCATTGGTGTCATTGAGATGTCTGCTTTAGGATGAAATAAAACTCATTCTGGTAGTGCCTATATTTCTCTTTTGACGGTAGAGATCCAGTCATGACCTTCTTGGAGGAAGACACTAATGCTGTAGACGTATACTTTGCCTGGTGAATCCCTCCTGTTTTATCAGTTTCAGTTTGAGGAGTGTTTCAGGATGTAGGGCTCCAAAGTGAGGATTCTCTAAGAGAGCTTTCAAGAAAAATACATAAGCTGCCGCTGCTGATGATCAATACTTTCAAAGTTTTGTCACCAGGGAATCCAAAAACTATTTTTTGATACTTTGGGGCAAAGAATGTGCTTGCTTTTCCCACCCTTTCCTCCCAGCTAGTTTCCAGCCCTACTCCTCTCTCTCAGCTGTCCCAGAATCACTCATGATTTGGAATAAACTTGGCTCAATTAATCTCCTGAACCTAATCAAAATAATGGTTGAACTGTCTATTAATAGCAATGTTCATACTCTTTTATTTAGTATTTATTTAATAGCTTTCCTTTGTTACTTTAGAAACTTCAATATCACAGATTATGTTCAGGACCAATTCAGTTTTCCAGCAGTGAAATTACTTTTTTCACCCTATCACATTAAGATCTACAGTTTGATTTTTCCCTTCATCATGTACAAGCCAGGGATATAAGAACAGAGCACGCAGAGGCTAGGTAATGTAGGGCACCTTTTGCAAGAAGTAGCATAAAATAATTGGTATGTGTAAGGAGGACAGAAACAGGTTATAAGCACCATGATTGAATGGTAACTCTCCAGGTGCTTAGTTTGTATTTTTTTAACCGGCTTCGACAAGCTTTCCTTAAATTAATGAGAGTTTGCAGAGTATGGACTTAATAAAGAAAACTAGAAAGGCATCAAATATGACCTGTGGCCAGAAAATGGGCATTCCCTGCATTGATTGCATCCCCACTTGGCAAAGTACCAAAAGAAACCTTGGGAAAGTATATTTTTCCATTCTCTTTGACATGCCAAATATTCAGCAAATATTCTGCCAAATGAGGATGAACTACACAGAAGTATTTGACTAATATCAAGTAGTTGTATATCTGAAGAGGACAGAGAAAGGATGGTTGTACTAGAGTAATAAAGAGCAGTTGAGGGAGCTGTAGCCCACACGTACTTTCCTTCTGGTGTAGCACATGATTTTTTATGCATTACAATGTGGTAACAGGCAAGCAGCTCCCCACCCTTAGGCTTGCTCTGTGTCTGTTTTTGTCGATTGAAATGTTCTTTATGTGACTTAAAAAAATTATAAGAGGGATGGAACACCTCTCCTATGAGGAAAGGCTGAGTTGGGGTTGTTCGGCATGGAAAAGAGAATGTTCTGAGAGGAGACCTTACTGTCGCCTTTCAATACTTAAATGGAGCTTATAAAAGGATGGAGACAGACTTTTTGATAGGCTCTGTAGTGACAGGTCAAGGGGTAATGGTTTTAAACTAAAAAAGGGTAGATTCAGACTAGATATAAGGAATAAATTTTTTACAATGAGGGTGGCAAAACACTGGCACAGGTTCCCCAGAAAGGTGATAGATGTTCCATCCCTGGAAACATTCAAGGACTTAATTGCAAGAGTGTTTTATTAATATAACCTTTATGTATTGAAACTGAAAGCAAGTAGAATATGCAGCAGAACTTAGAGCTGACTTTGTAGTCTGCCACATAAATTTATTCCATCATTCCATAAAGTGTCACACAGCAAACTCAAATTGTACTCATCAGCGATCACAGATCATGTATCACCTCTTCCCTTTTTTTTGGCTGAATAACTACTGTCAGCCAAGTTCTCTTGCATATCCACATCTGTCTTGCTGTGCTAAACATCTGCTGAACCTTGGAGAAAAAGGAAAAGGCCAATTCAGAAGGACAGCAGTCTGGGGATAAGGCCAAGAAATTCACTGATATTTATTCTGTACTGCCCTCACTTCCCTACAAGTTGTCAAGCAGGTTTACCAAAGTAATCTGAATAGATATTGCTGGCAAGAGTGGCTTGACAGCTTACAAAAGAAATCCAGGGGTCTCATTTTCTGCTCTCTGAATAATACCTCTAATAAGTACAAAAGCAACTGGATATTTTTTCATTCTGTATATTTTTTAGCAAATAATGGGTGCATCTACAATTAGTTCAGACTAAAAGTGCACTTCTGAAGTAAATCTCCCAATTATCCCCTTTTATTGTGGTCTGGTTTACAAGGTGATATACCTGGAGAGTATGACAGCTAGGTTCCTTTTGAATAAAATTCACTGGAAGGTGTGCTGCAAAACACACCTATTGTACACAAGCACAAATGGGCATTAACTCTCTAGGAGTAGAGAAGAGCTACTCCCAAGTTAAAAAACCAAACATATTGACATTTACAATGTCGGCATCTGGTCCTTTGTACCAGCGGTCTTCCTCTACAATTATGAATGTTGTGACTCTACACCATCAGTCCCACTACTACAGCAATACTACCAAGAATTCTGACAAGCAACACCAGCTGAACTACACTTCCTCAAGCTGAACATCTGAATATGCATAGTTTTACACAGTAGCGACCCTTCACCCTGCCAAGAAATAGAACTGTAGCTTATCATGCCTTCAGCATCCTTTCAGCTGCACTACAGGGAGGTGAGGAAGTACCACTGAAAAAGGCACAAGTTGCCTGTACAAACACCAGAGCTTTAGGTTCAGGAGTTACATTGCAAAGAGAATTTTGGTCCAGATCATCAGACAGTAGGAATTCTCCCTTGCTCACCTTATTTTTCCAATACCATATATGGTATAGCTTTTATTTGGCTTATTTCACTTATCAAACTGCTTTTGTGAGAGAAAACAACAAACTCCTCAAAGAGCAGTTTGATTTTGCTTATCAAAACCCAGCTTAGACAAGACACCTGTGCATTCTGTGCTACTTAAAGGTTTTCTGTGTGCTTTGAATAGCTACTTCAGAAATTACCTATTTACAGGTGAATCTTTTTTTTTTTTTTTTTTTTTTTTACTTTTGAACAAAAATGTTGGCAACTGCATATTTGATGAGTCTATTCCATTTTTGTGAGACCCCACCTGGAGTACTGTGTTCAGCTCTGGGGCCCCCAACATAAGAAAGACATGGACCTGCACGAGCAGGTCCAGAGGAGGGCCACAAAAATGATCAGAGAGATGGAGCACCTCTCCTATGAGGAAAGACTAAGAGTTGGCATTTTTTAGCCTGGAGAGGAGGAGACTCTGGGGAGACCTTATTGCAGCCTTCCAGTACCTAAAGGGGGCCTACAGGAAAGCCGGAGAGGGACTTTTTACAAGGGCACGTAGTGATAGGACAAGGGGTAATGGCTTTAAAATGAAAGAGGGTAGATTTAGATTAGATGTAAGGAAGAAGTTCTTCCCTGTGAGGGCGGTGAGGCACTGGAACAGGTTGCTCAGAGAAGTTGGGGCTGCCCCATCCTTGGAAGTGTTACAGGCCAGGTTGGACGGGGCTTTGAGCAACCTGGTCTAGTGGAAGGTGTCCCTGACCATGGCAGGGGGCTTGGAACTAGATGATCTTTAAGGTCCCTTCCAACCCAAACCATTCTATTATTCTATGATTCTGTCCTATCTGAGATTATGGATTGTCCATCAGTTAAGTGAGTTTATCAAGGAACTGTTTATCATGCAGTTATTAAGTACTCTAGACAGTTTTGTTTTTCAGTGATGAGGTCGTAGTTATGTGTTGCTGAATGTTGACACAAAAAGGTCAAACGCTGTGGCTCCAACCAAGTAGCATGTGTAGGTAATACACAAAGGATAGCTCTGGAAGATAGAGTTACAGGGATAAAGTAAGACCTGGTATAAATGTGCAGTATGGATGGTCTTTCAGGACAAGATACCACTAACCAGTGTGTCTGCTAAAGATCACTCTCTCAGGTGTTGTCTTGACGCTGAATCATTTTACTGTATTGCCTGCATCTCAGTTATATATTCAAGAGCTGGGCTGTTTCCTTTGTAGCCAAGACTGTTAGAAATGCCACTTCTTTTTTTTCTTTTAGTAGAGAACTAGATTGGAGGACAGCTACCATAGATTTTCTACTGCCTGTCATCTGGGCTCCATCAGACAGTTTCTGTCACTGTGTCTTGCTCCTGTGAACGAACACCCGGGATTTGTGTGCAGACTCCACAGGATGAATGGGCTGGTCAAGGTGCATTTGGGGATGTAGTGCTGTATTAAATTATGTGGGACCTGAGCATGACGCAAATGGTATGGAATAAGGGGTCAACCCACCACAGGTGGTTTCAAGATGATTACAGGATCCCTGTATTCCTAACACTGATACTCAAAGGGAAGTTAAGGTGTCCATTTCACTGAAGACTCCCTATGTCTTGCCACAGGTAGAGAGAAAAGACATGAATATTCACAAGGATTCAATAAGTCCATTGGTGGTGGAGAACAGTATTCCACAGATGACTATAAAGCTTCAGAGACTAGTGGCAAATTATACTACATGTGCAAGGATGAGCAAAATGCCCTGAGATCTCTAAAGAGGTGGTTGTAGATTAATAAATGGGACATATTTATTTTCTTTGGAACCTGGGTCTCATTCTGGTTGTAGTATAATTAGCTTCTTTTTTAATATAAGAAAATGAGACATAAAGTAATTCTGTGCCTGATACAGCAGCTCTTGCCATTATGTTTTGAAATTCCTGAATATTTTATATTCAGGTACAGGCAACACACTCCAAGAAAAATAATTGAATCCTTAAAAATGCGCCTACGTAAAAAGTACAGAGTAAGTGCATTTACTTTTGGCTGAAATTCTGGACAGCACAGTGCTTGATCCAAGGGAATGAGAAAGCTATTATCATCCATTATCTTTTTGTGCTTAAAGGCAAATTTTTCTAAGTGCTTTTCCCCTGTGTGAATGCTGATACTTTCAGCGTGAATGTGGATTTGATGTTCCTTTACAGTGGTTGTACTGCATTACCTCATATTCTTAAACATAGGATAGGCTACAAACCACTCATGGACAGCGACTTTTCTCAGGCAGAGCAATTTCAAGATGAAAGGTTGTTAGGAGTAAAGAAAGAGATTACGAGGAGTGGAAAAGGGATTATTTACAAGAAAGTACTAGGTCTTGGAGTTCAGGAATTTTAGGGCTAAAAGCCAAACTGAGTTGGATCTGGCAAAGGAAGTGAAAAGATCTACTATGAGAGTCCATAGTCATGTAGATGAGAAGAGCATAATGGAAGAAGTGAGGCCATGACCCCGGTAGATACCGATGATAACTAACTAAATGCTTTCAGTGATGTTGAATATAGGGAAGAACAATGGTAGAACAGGAACGAAATCTAGTAATACAGTGTTGGAGAGCACACTTTCATTTGGATGTTATAAATCTAATTCTAGGGGATTTGTTCGGAACTTGTGCCATCAACTTTAAGAATACTGTAGCATACCAAGCCACAGATGATTTGCTCTGTCACTACCAGTATCAATCATATGATAATTCAAGAGAAATTTAGAAGTATTTACAAATACTGAGCACTAATCACCTAGCACTTACTGCTGCCTCTGATGGCCTTGGTCAGCCATACCTTGTTTTCCTATTAGTTAGAGGAAGTAAACTGTTTGAGCAAGTTATGTGAAAATGGCAGTGTTTTTAAGATTAAGGGTGGAAGATACCTCTTTGAAGGCTGATACAAGGGACATTTCAGACTCCTCCTCATGTCCATCTTATGTCATTGGCACATACTGCTAATGCCATAGCACTAATGCCATATCGTTCCTTCCAAGACACTTTGGGTCCTTGCTGAGGCCCATCTTTGTTTAGCCAAAGCTTTACGAAATAAAACTTCTCTGATTTGCAATTAACATTCCACACTGATTGAATCTTTGCTAAAATCAGTATAGCAACTATTACAATGTTGTGTATTAAATTATATTGCCTACTGCTGAGTATTAACAATGTAATACTGCTTGTAATGCACAGCAGTGATGTGTCACAGCTGCTCCAGTATAATCAGCTTTAGATCTAGCTTTCAATGTTTTTTCTTTAACACCACATTTTTTTGTAATTCAGAATTTACAGAAATCAACATTACAAATGGTCTCAACTTGCTTTTAAAAAATGCTATTCGGTAGTATGTTCTTACTACTGTTTTATTGGTCTGTGCATATTTAAGTGAGATTAAATGTTTGATTACTTTGTGATTTTATGTCTGAATATTTATGTCAGTTTGACTTTCCTGGCACAAAAAATGCAGGGTGATGGTAATGGAAATGAACCAATTATCATTTTTGTTTCATAGTGAAGATCTGCATATGAATCACAAAAGACTTCTTCCAGTCCCACTATTTCTGTAGAAAGAGCATTTTATGAGGAGCATGAATACAATAAAGTTTCCTAAGCAAATATATGAATTTAATAAAGCAGTGTATTTGATAAATTAATAATGGACAGATTCCCTGTTGGTGAACTGCATTGTACTGGAAGTAAATAATAAATTGCCAATGGAAATTTAATTTATAGACCACAGTGATCTTCATACATAACCTTATCCATGGGTCTTCCCTGTGTACTTAGGTTGGAATATGTAATGACATCCTCGAGCAGACAAGTCTCACAAATGTCAACAATGTTTTCCTCTTTCCTCCTCCCCCATACTTGTCAGCTCCTCCATTTGCATCCTAGCACACTGCTTGCGTTATTTAACTATGATTTTTGAAAGGAGGAATGGGTTTCTGCAAGAGTAATGTTTGTAAATACTGTGTGGTAAAGTTGGTAATGTGTATCTTTGCTCTGGTTTTGTGGAAGAAGTACCCTTGCTGCTGAATGGAAAGTGTTGCAAGTTTAGAAGGGAAAACAAGGATTGAGACTGTGTTTTGCCAGAGATGAGTCTTTGTGTACTCTGACAGGCGTTCAGGCCACATTATCATCCTTGATGTATGACTAACAAAGCAGCTTTGGGACTTCGCAGACCTAATTATGCTGCGAACTCGCTCTCCTCTTATGTATTCCTGCCAATATTTAAAGGTATAGCTGTAAATGTTTAGCATACAGGCTGCTTTCATTAACAGTTGTGGTATAAATGGCTGTGTAACATGAAGAAACTTGGCTTAATGCTCAGCCTGATGGCTGCTGCACCCCTCCTGGGCCACCACAGGGTCAGTCACTGCTCCCTTGGTGCTGTAGTTTGCTTAAGCCAGTGTCTCACAGCTGGGCTGGGGAGACAGTCCTCATGTACTGAGAGATCGTGAGGAGCTTAACTTTGGTTTTATTTATGGAGTTCATTTTCATTTGGGAATATAAAGATTTCTTGGCGTGATTTCTTGGCCCGATGTCTTCCAACAGTCCTTACCCCTACCTGAAATGAACTCAGGGGCCCTGAGCCACGAAGTACATATGCAGTTTTACACAGATGTGTAGTACTTGCTGACGTTATTTGTTGCTGAAATTTACACAGAAAATAATGTTGTGCTGGGGCGAATCTGTGTTCTCGTGTTATGTGAGTGTGAATGTATGCACACACACATGATCTGTGAGCCTGAGCTAACTTGCCACTGTAATCACTAGTTGGGTGTCATAACTGTCTGGAGCTGCATAGTGTTTATTGGGACAGGGAGAGGTACAGACAGAGGAAAGATTTTTTTTTTTTACTGTTTAGTGTCATACCTGTAGGCTGATACAGGTTTAAACATCAACTTTAAATGTGTGGGTTTTTCGTAACATTTGCTACTCAGATTAAAACAGCAAATCGTTAAAACAGCCACCTGGCCATAGTCATTTGCAAACTCTCTAAGAGCCAACTCATATGCTTTTCCACTCATGAATTATTGTTAATTGTTTTTGCATTAGCATAGTCATGAGCTCCATGCATCCCCAAGGATCATGTTGGCCACTGGAGTAAAGCTCTTGCTTTAATATTCACTTAAATATCAGTTGCTTTGGGAAGGCTTGCTCTGTGTTCAGTCAGATGTCCAAGATAATTATAATTTATGGATGTTCTTTTCTCTACACACATGCAGCCCAAATTCAACACATCTGCCTCTGGCATTTATATTTTAACATGTGTTTTCCACTTTGATGGTGATGTCAATGCCATGCTATGTTACATGTTAGCATTACAGGCTAACATTACATGTTAATCTTCTTAAGATAAATGACATACAAAGTGTCTTGTCTTCATTATTCATTAGAGACATCACCAAGACATTCATATTGACAGATATATTCACATGACACAAAGGAGATTAATATTCATTATTGTTTTGTGATTTTTGGCACTTCGCAAGGGGGATGAGTATAAAACAAGCAATTGTCTTTATGTTAAAGGGTAGAAAATTTTAACTGGAATTTGTTTACCTCCAGGACTTAATGTAATATATTTTGAACTGCAGCTATCCCGTAAGAAAGACTCTTGATTTGTTCTTTGATCCTTTTTCCTGCAAATTAAATTCCCAGCAGCAAATTTGGCTTCAGTTTTTCAATGCTTTGTAAAACACTATAACCAAATGCTCTGTTTTAGTGAGCTGAAAGTGAAGTATTTATTTGCAAATGGACTAGGATAATCTGGGAAAATCCATCTACCAAGGCATGACCTCTGTTTTAAAATTTAAAAAAAACCCCAAAACCTTACTAGATTCCCAAGGCTGAAGGACAAGAAGTGGAGTTAATACTGAAATTAAAGGTATGGAACTATTTCTGATACAAAGCATCTTCTCATTCTCTCCTGTGGAATTTCTTTCGGTTGATTATCTCTATGCAGGGAGCAAGTGAGAGACCATATGCCATGGATATCCCATGTCAGACCTTATCTACAATTCCCAGGTCACTTCTGAACCTTTTGTGTCAGGGTGAATGGGAGAAAACTCATGCTGCTCCCCCTCAACTGACACACATATGAACCTGACACAAACCTTACAATTTCAGTTGATATTTTACATAGGTTTTTTTTCTTCTGTTTTGGGTTTTGATTTGTTTACCAGTGTGCTTGGATCCAGCTGTGAAGTTAGTGGGTAAGGGAATGACCATGACTGCATGAGAAAAATGATGGGGGGTTGTTGGCTTGCATGCTATATTTTAAACAGACAACAAGCCTTTGGGTGCTTCAGTATTAGCCTTTTAAATGTTGCGGTTATCTCTTCAGATTTCTCATTGCACATGGAATAACTTGGCATCTTGTTTTAAGTTTCTGACACTTACGTTGTGGTTTGTGAAGAGCTCAAGAACAAACCAAGAACAGCTTGTCTTCATTAGATTGTGATGTGGCAGCTGTTAGCCCAGATCATCTGTCACTTAAATGAGGAATGGGTTTACTGAAAGAGGGTAGATAAGGTCCTTTATCCCTTCACTAGCACTAACTTGCATATGCTGATACCTATGTGCTCTCGTCATTTAAACTGGGCTGCGTCTACCTGTGTACGTTATGTTCCTTTGCTGGACTGTGATGTAAATGGTATATCAGGCTAACCTTGTGATGATATTGTGAGTACACAAATTTATTTTTTACCTGCTGGATGGTAAGCAGCTAACTTTCTGAGGCAAAAGCTTTAGTGCCCATACAGTTATTTATTGTTACCCATGTATCATATGGATCAGCAGTGTGCTAACACAAGAAGACATAACTGACAGTGCCCCACAGCATATACTTGTGTGTGTATAGCTATACAGTTTATGTGTGTATGTTTGTTAGGGTATTTTTAGGACATATGGAGCCACTTCATGTTTGTGTACAAATATTTTAAAGCAGTTTATGCAAGATCAAGTATGATTTAGGTACCAGGTAGGTCTGCTGGATTTTTCTATGAAAATCCACATTTTAGAATTTATTGATATTTAGCATCATTTTTTTTTTTTTAATGGGAGCTATACAGATAGACATTTAGTGCTAAATGCTAAAATACATTCTGTGATTAAACAGTTTGCAGTTACCATTGTCACAGTGACCTTTGCTGTCTTCCTTATTCAAATCTAGCAGTAGGTAAGGGGTGTAACAATTCTAAGAATCTGAGGAGAATAAAAAAAGCTCATAAATATTTTACTGAAGAGTCATGAAATGAAAACACATAGTTACTTTCATGAATTCTCTTATCAGTAGGCAAAATGGAAATGCCAGCCACCACTGGATTCTTAAAGCAACGTGTTCATCTTTTCATTGCTTTTGCCATAAAAATTACTGCACTAATCCATTTCAATAATGTAGAAACAGCAGTCATTTTACTTTATATGCACAATTAGAGAGATGCATTAAAAGCCTGGTCCCAGTGGAAGCAAAACTTAAGGTAATGATCAGTAGAGCTTTGCTACACTGAGTCTGCATGATCAAGTAGTTTAAAGCAGAATTCTTATAATATTTTTAAAGACTATAGTAACTGACTTTGCACTCATTTGAGAAAGTTAGAAGGAGCTTTTATGTTACTGGGTAGCTGGAAAGCCAGTGGCCTCATCTCCAAACACGGGCATACGGTACTGCCTTCAAGCTACAGGCACGTAAGTGCAGTAATTTTATTGGTGTTCTTTTGCGAAAATTTTGTACTGTTGACAGAAATAGCAGAAAGATTAAGAAAAGCTAAAGAAAAAAGGGCTTTGAGGAGGCACTATTCAGTGTAAGAGAAGCTCAGGGGGATCTTGTCAGTATGTATAAATAGTTGATGGGAGGGAGAAAAGAAGGACCCTGGCCCTTCTCAGTGGTGTCCAGCAAAAGAACAAGAGGCAATTGGGCACAAGTTTATTCCAGGCCTGACTGGACAAGCAAGGCCTTCCTCTAGGTCACCCTGCTTACATGTGAGTGAAAAGTAATTGATTGAGAAAAAGATTTTGGGGGGATGGACCCTGACACTGGCAGACATTTTCTTGTAGAAAAGGATTAGATAATAATTTTTGTTTGAACAAATTGTTTTGTTTGAACAAGGAAACATGCCAAATTTGACTGGCTACCAGTTTTCCCAGATGCCTATTGCTGAAGGCTAGAGGTAATCAGTGAGCAATACCAAAGCATTGCCTTAAGATTTTTGTTCTATTTTAATTAAAATAGAGGACTGAAGAAGGCTGAGCATTGTCAAGGAAATATGAACTTGAATACTATCTCCTCAAAATACTTATGATAGCAGATAGTACACTGTTAGGGACTTTAAGACCAGTGATATCTTTACTGTTAAAAAGGCTTGTGGCAGGTCTTTCAGAGGCGTTGGTACATGATACATTAAAGTAATAACAGAAACTGATTCAGAAGGTAGCTCAATTTAAGAACACTGTGCTGACTGAATGTTTGTCAGTTACCTGGTTGAGTACAGTCACAGGAGTGAATAATACCAGATCTATAATAAAAGTACTGATAAAACTGCCAGGAAAACAAAATCATCACTCCTTTTCCTAGAAAAAAAATCTCTTTTCTGTCTTCTAAGGCTTGTTTTATGTCATTTATGAGAAAGAAAGGCCCATTTTGCCATCTAATGCAGCTTGCACCAAATAAGTTTTAATTTTCTTTAGACCATGAAATTTTTTTTCAGATCCTAACAACTTCAGAGACTCTAGCAGAAAAGGCTTTTGACAGGATACTGAAAATGGTGTTACCTAACTTAGGCTGTGAATGAAGGACCATATAATAGCCATGGTGATAATTTTTTCCAGAATTTTCCACGCAGTGATGAAGCTTGTGCTTTAGCAAGGGCTAACAAAACACAGCTCAAAGAAAGAAGGGGAAGATACACACTGTGATTTTTGAATGATTTGAATTCACCTGCCAAACTTATCTTTACATAACTATGTTCATTCAATAACTGACATTTAAGTAAAAGCTTTAGTTACTTACTCCAGCATGAAGGATCCAGATTAGTTAAGTTTTTTCCCCAAAGCGCATTTTCCAAGGATTTCCCAGGATATATTGTGTCTCGCCCTAACGGGAATCCTAGACACACAGGGTGCATACTGTCTGCTAACAGCAGTCCTCAGGCCGCCTGTGAGACCGTGTCTGGAGGGTTGCAGGTGCGTGGAGAAGAAGGTGACCTCGGGCACCCTCCGGACACACAGGCCTCCTGGGCATCTCCTGGCCTGGCGTGCTGGTGGTGCTTGCGCAGGCAGGCAGCGGCCAAGCGGTCCTGACTTGGAGGGGAGGGAGCACGTCCTGGTGGAACAAGTGCCGCAGGGACTCCCTTGGAGTGCTGTACAGGCAAAAACCACTGTCTGTACCCTTACATTTGAGGTGGAAAATAATTTTTTCTAAAATATTGTTTTGGATTTATGCATCTAATTCCCCTAGCTTTTAAAGAATCCTATTTCCCTCCAGCTGCCACTGAGGTGGTGTTCAGCTTTTCTGTTGTAGCTAGGCTTGCTGTGTATCCAAGAAGCACAACTCTGAGTTTGTATTTTACACTGATATTTACTTTCCCTTAACCCAGCTGAATGCAGCAGAACATACATGACTTAAGCTCCCTAAAAACATTGCATTAAGCTAATGATGCAGTTATGACTAAATCCTAAAGGAGCTCTTTACTAGTTATGGTTAAACTGGTTTATTGATCAGTTCATTATTTTGGAGTATGTTATATCGTTCAGCTAAGTAGTTCTTACCAAGGACTTACAAGCCATTGAAATGTTTTATTTAAAATCTCTCATCAAAGCTAAGCTTTGGGATGAAATTACATTTTTGGGGATGGGGAGCAGTATTTTGCTAGTTCATCTACTTAATTTTTTCTGAACATATTTTGTGTACATTCTGAGGTATTTTTTACATTTCCATCTACGGTCTTGATGCAATAGTTTCACATCAGAGGAGACTTTTTTTAGAAGGAAGGTGAATGTGAGAACTCAGTGGAGTTTTCTGGATGCTGCTATGTGCTGTTCATATTCTTGGAATGAAGCAGGGCTGAGCATATGCCAGGTATGTCAAGTGCCATACAAATTATCCCTTGAAGTTATGTCTGCCTTGACTGGTTTAAATGTTTAGCTTGAACATCAATCATAGATTGTTTAAGGGGGCCTTTTCTTTTCTATTTGGAGAATCCATAAGATATACCACGCTTTGTACTGCTCTCAGCAAAGATGATAGCGTGTTTTGCCATAAAAGCACATCTGTGTCTTGTTCAGGGATCTGTGGGGAGATGTACAGCCCTCCCTGGAATGGGATAAGTGTAGATTATAAGAATAATGTTGGAAGCAACATGGATGCTACCTCTTTTCCAGGTCATATTTTTTTTCTGCTAACTAAAAAAGTTCCCATTAGTTATCTTTTTCATCATCTAGATCATCTTTTCATACTTTAAAGTTAAAAATTTCCTTAACTTTTTAAATGAATCATCTTAAAATACTTTAGCTCTATATCTTTGTGTAAGCTCTGGCCAGAAGGAAGGGGCACGCTGCCATTTCTGGTGAAGGGAAACCGTCTGGCATCCACAGATCCAGGGCTGAGAGAGCAGTGAGAGAAGAGTCTTAAAAAGACAACTTGGGCTCTTAAGTCTCCTTTCCAGTCTCCTTATTCGAACTCTGACCTCACCTGCAAGCCTTTTGATCAGGGGCTGTGGGGGGATTTATCAACAATTTATTGGAACTCGTCTGGGGCTGGTGAGCAGAGATCATCTTCTGCCTAGCAGGTCTATGCAGATCTGAGTTTGTGCATAGATGGAGGAAAACATAACATTCATTCTCTGTGTGCCAAATATCACATGAACTAGACCCGATCCTTAACATTAAAGCAAAAATCAGGTATTCATGTGCTATTATTTTGTGTCAGTGAAGTTAGTAATAAAAGAAATGCAGACAAGTAAAAGCAATGTCTTTGGTACATTTTGTAAGGAGGGTACATGACATGACAGTGGGGTTGCTCTTTTGGGCACAGCCCTGGTAGAGCTGCAAATATAGCTCAGGGATATTCTGCCTGCTTTGACATTTGGCTCCCGATCTTCCATTGCCTTTCCTTTCCTCCCAGCATGCCTCACACCCACAGAATTACTTTGTAAGAATACAGTGAGAAGACACTAAAATTAAGACTCTACCTCCAGGCAGTAGGTCTGACAGTAACCCCATTTTCAAGGACCAATGCATCTGACAGCATCTGTGCATGTAGTTCTGGGCAAAAAAGGTTCCAAGTGATTAAAAATAATACCACCTCCCCACCCCCTCACCTGCAAAAAGTCAAGTCCTGTTTCCACAGCGAAGAATCAAAGCTTCATTGTTTCATGGAGATTCACTCACTTGGTATGAGAATTGAAATAATGTTGCACAGCACATAGACATAGTTGGTGACTGGTCAAGACTGAGAACCTCTGATGATAAAGAACAACATACACATTTTGAATATACATTTTGAGTATCATAGTGGAAACTGCCCACAGCATAGGGGTAAACTGAGCAAAAAGTGGTAAACAAATCTCACAAAAAAGTAAATATAAGAGAAAAAATGCTTTTCTGCTGACAGACAAGTGGAGCTCTTCAGGCATGATCTTAACATTGCTCTATGCCTTAGTTTCTCTCATTCTTCATCTGTCCTAGTTGGCTTCATGCTCTCTGGGGAAGTGGTACGTCTCTTGTGATGTGTTTGTTCAGTTCTCACCGCAGTGGGTCCCAGACCTTGTTTCAGGCTTCTGGAGTTACTGTTACTAGAAGTAGTCATCATCTTGGGCTTTGAGTTAATAGTTTTCTAGTTTATCTCTCAGGTTAATAATTGTAAGCTAAAGAAAGTTTCATATTTGCATTCATTTTTGCATACATAGCAATGAAGTTAAATTTAGCCCTGCTTTAAAAGAAGACCAAAAATACTACATAAGCATACAAATCAGGCTGTTTTTTGAAGCTCAGTAAACATAAAGGAAGCAGCATTTTAATAAAAATGAAGAACTGCATCCTAATCACATCTCAGCACATGTATATTTCATAAGTACATTTTCTGCATAGCAAATACATTATAAGGGATTGCTGTTACACAGTTTCTGATCTCCTTAGCTTTTTCATCACAAACTAGACTGTTGCTGCATAAGCTAATGATAATGTGATCCATATTCTTTAATTTATGTGGAAAATAGTCTAGTAAAATAGTAAAATACAACTAAGACAAAACATCTTAGAAAGTAGATACTCACTACGGGTTCTTTCCTCTTTCTCTACTTGTTCAAAGCCTTCAGCTTTGGTACTTGCTTCAGCAGTGAATGGGTGGTTACAGTTGTGTTTCTCTCATTTGCCCTCAAACAGTTTTCCTTGAAAATACTCTTCCAGTTGTCACCCACACTGCTGACAGATTTTTTTTCCTCTTTAGACACTTCACGGATGGAAAAATATTTTCAGTTTGATAAATAATGGAAAGCTCTAAATTCTAGCTAACACTTTTGTTGTTGCTTCACTTTCCTTTGATTTTTTGCTGATGTCCTGTTGACTGTGATTAAAGAGGATTTCCCCCTCTTTTACCTTTCTCACAAAAAAATTACTGATTGATGTAGATGGGAGCACTGTAGTATTTCAAAGCTTGCTACTGGTACACCTACCTCCTGGTGTGAAGCACAGTGCAGCTGCCTGAGGCTGGGAACTGTGTATGGCTCCATCCTTCGTCCAGTGGAGAAATGAATTTAGAAAAGACACTTAGGTCTTGGGGTTCACTGCATTACATAGCAGGACTCTCCAGTTATTCCTGGGCTTTTAAAGACAACTCCTGTGATTTTGTTTCAAGTTCTGCATTAAAGCACTGTAATTAAATAAGACTACCAAATTTTTTTTTGAGTTTAACTAATGATGTATTCACGTTCTTTTGCCAATTTGGTATCGTAATAACACTCTAAATCAGAGAAATATCTGAGTAAGCTTCAAATCCACAGTGTAAAGTCCCTGCAATAAGCTTGAATTTTTCTGGTTTTATCCTCTTAACTCAGTCATGCTTTTATGAAACCTTACTAACTTGAATATTTTTCTTGTTTATCCACATTAGAGAATCATGTTTACTAATATAAATCTCATACTTTTTCCTTACAGTTTCTTTAAACAAGTATGAGGATTAAGAAAAACTGTCTACTTTTTGTGGAATGGTTAATTTTTGATATGGTTGTCATACAGTTTAATTTCATCAGTAGGAGAGAACTGTATTCCTCTTCCCTGATGCACGTACGCGAAAGTCTCAACCCTGCAATCTGTACTGAAATTAATAACCTTGTTTATTTAAAGAAAAAGAGTTCAGTAGGGATGGCAGCATGGTTCCTGAATCCAGGGTTGCAGAATAAGGCTATAAATCATTTTACCCAATTTCTCTTTCTAGAATTGTATGTAGTGCATGATGTTGGATTGTAGTATTGTAATATTTTGTTGTAAGTAGATCTAATTGAAGAGGAACGTTACCAGTTACTGACCAAAGGTAACTGCAGGGTCTCTTTGTGCAGATGAGTGTGTTTAAATTATGATAAGGTTGTTCAGTGCCATGAAATATAGGTTGTGATGAATTGGAATGTGGAAAACAGGGAATGAGAATAAAAGGTAAACAGGATACATAGAGGCAGAGAAAGAACAGAAAAGGTGAAAAGGTAAAAAAGTATCAGGAAACAAAAAAAAAGAAAGGAAGAGAACTAGATGAGTGAGAAAATGAAATGGAGGAGTGACACCAAAAGTCATTCTGAAGTGAGTAATGGAAAATCTATGAGCAAACCACTGTAAAAAGATGAAAGCAAGAAAGTGGAAGGAAAAAAAAGTCTATTAGTATATAAGGCCAAGAATAGGATTTTTTCTGCTTCCTGTTTCCTTTCCTGTTATCATCCCTATCTGCTAAAGGTTCCTCTTACTATGTTGTGATGTATTCTGTTTCTTTTTTCTCTATCTTCCTTATATACTGTCTTCTAAGAACACTCAAAGCCGTGTTTGATCAAGGGAGATAGCTAACAGCAGCTTTTTCACTGCACAGTAGTGCTGGGAAAACAGCTGATTTCTAAATCTTTTTTATTCCAGTTCAAAGACTGTTTATATTCATAACAGAAACAGGAAAAGCTAACATTGTCTGTCAGATAAATCATGAAGAAATAGTATCCTCAGTCTTTTTGCTGAAAAAAAAAAGTGAATGCTTATTTTACTCTTTATGTTGCCAACTTTGACTTAAAACAGAAAAGGTTTTAATTGAAAATGTGTGTAAGAGGAATCGATGCTTCCTGGTCTGTTTCCTTGGGAAATGCAGTGCTTGCATTAACCTCTTATTAATCCCAGTGACTACCTATATGACCTTATAAGTGATACTTTAGTAGCGAGATCTGGTCTAATGCCTTCTAGAACAGAAGAATCATGTGAAAGTAGGGAATGAGCTATCTGACTTAGGGAAAGACCTGAGGAAATTGTAAGACTGCTCTAGTTTTGCGGCTTGAAAGAAATGTCACAGCAGGTCGAGGGAGGTGATCCTTCCCCTCTGCTCAGCACTGGTGAGGCCACTCCTGGAGTGTCCAGTACTGGGCTCCCCAGTAGAAGAGAGACATGGGCATACTGGAGAGAGTCCAGTGAAGGGCTGCTGAAGAGAGCTGGGACTGTTCAGCCTGGAGCAGAGAAGGCTCAGGGAGATCCTACCAATGTGTATAAAGACCCGCAGGAAGGGTGCAAAGAGGACAGAGCCAAGCTCTTTCAGTGGTGCCCAGCGACAGGACCAGAGGCGATGGGCACACACTGGCACACAGGCAGTTCCCTCCGAACATCAGGAAACACTTTTTCACTGTGAGGAGGACCGAGCCCTGGCACAGGTTGCCTGGGGAGGTGATGGAGTCTCCATCCTTGGAGATACTCAGAAGCCATCAGGACCTGGTCCTGGCACCTGGCTCTTGGTGACCCTGCTTGAGCAGGGGGCTTGGACCAGATGGACCCCAGAGGTCCCTTCCAGCCTCAACCAGTCTGCGATTCCTGTGTGTGAATGTCATGTGCTGTGGCTTTAAGTAAAAGGTCTTAAAAGTTTTACTGATCATTCACATTAAAACTAAATTAAGAAGCAGATGATGATCCTGACCTTGAGTCAGTTCATATGTTAATTACAGTGTATTTTGTTTCTGCTTCAATCCAAAAAACCCCATTGTGTACTTACTGAAGAGACACACAATGAGCAGCCAGTGAAAGTCATTGTTTTTCCTCATTAGATCTGAATGGCTGTTGGCACATAGACAACTGAATGGGAGGAATTTTTTCATATTCCTTCAGAATTATTTTAGCAAACTGAAATTAACAGCAAAATGCATATGAGAAAAGCAAACTGCTGTCAATATATGAAGGGCCTTTAAGCAATTTCTTGCATACCACTAACTCTCAGACTAGGGTATTTATAATACAGCAACCAAACCTCAACATTTAAGACATAATTGAGTGAAAATCAATCTATGGGAAACTGCATGGCCCAAGGGACTTTCTAGATGGATATATCCTTTTTAAATTCCATGTATTTGCAAGAGAGTTTTCCCAGGTTGCTACTGCCTTACAGTCAATATTATGACTTTATCTTGTATGTTTTCTTACTGAAAGGAAATTAAGTAGGGTAACCTAAATTTAATGCATTCTGAATAAATGTTTGCATAGGAGTGACTATGGTTTTGAACAAATAGACTTTTTTTCCCCTGTTATTACTCTTTCTAGATATTTGTACTGATTACTGTTTCTAAATATTTGTAGTGATCTAATTCACAGGCTTTTGGTAAATGATTTCACCCAATATGGTTTATGTAAAATAACTCTTGGAAAAAAAATCTTGGTATTCATTAAGTATTAGAGTATTATAATAATGCTTTGCTGAATCTATGATAGGATGATACTGTGCTGTATATTTACAAACAGGTAGAAAAAATACACTCTGATTTCTTTAATCTCAAAACTTTGAGTTATTTTACAAAGTAGACTAACTGCTACAAAGCCACAGGCTACACAACCATAAGAACTTGACTGCTTAGAGCTTATTAATGATACTAAATTTTCAGTAGTATCAAATAAGTGCCTGTTGGTGTAGAAAGAATAATCTTTCTGCCTACAGACTGAAAAAATCTGTCATCAAATTAAACTTCCTTCTAAGCAAAATGTAGTAGTCAAGTAGTTGAAAATTATAGATTTATGGATTGGTGTTTAATCAGTTATTGTTTCCATGGTGGTTGAAACAGTTTTTAAAATGACTAGTGAGCATGCTATACTACATGGAAGCTTTCTGGTTGTCTCATCTGGATTTTTTATATTAATACCTTCAGGAAAAAGAGTAGCAAACACCCCGTGGTGAGAAATAAAGAACTATTCCATTCCCAGAATGACTGTTGGTTGATGCCTTTATGGTATTTGCAGAGCACAAGCACTTGGATCTGCCTTTGTCAACAAGATTAATGCTCACATGAGACCACACTGGGCACTGAGCTTACTTGGAGGATAGGTGTTCTCTCTCTCGCACCAGGAGATAATATGCAAGAACCTTATTGCATTTTGTGTCAGATATGAAAGGAAGCAGCAGAATCTTTAAGTACATACATAATACATACATTCCAGAAACATACTGAACTCCAGACATCTGCCATAAATTGGGATGTTAATCTGAGAATTTGTGATGTGAATCAGAGGATATGAGTGAACAAGGTATGGAAAACACTTTAAAAAGAAATGGATAATTCTCCAGAGATTAGATTTGACATCTGAAAACTCTTGGTGATCATTTAATACAAGGGAAGAAATGAGAGACTGTAACAGCTGAATGTATAAAAAAAGCTATTTCTGTAATATCAAGTAATGTAAGTGTTTATGGCATGATGGAGTGAAAATCAGTCTTGTGAGTCTAGATGGTTCAAGGGTCTTGTAGGTTGAAAGTGATAGTGATTAGTCCTGATGATACAGATGGTCACACTGTTATCTTCTGTTGCATATTCATTTATTACCTCTATAAAATTTAATAGGAAGTGAAAGACGTAGTTTAATACCTGGTAGATAGCTGGATATCACTTTTCTGAAAAGCACTGTCAGTACTGATGGCTTCAGGAGAAAAAGCAAAGATATGAATGAATGCTAATGATAACTACTCTCCACCTGCTCTTAGGTGCTGACCCTCCAACAGTTCCCTCTCCTTATCTCGTCAGAAATTAGATCTTCCATCACTGTGCAGGGTCAGGAAAATAAAAGGCAAGGTTTCTTCTGCCTTTGGCAGAATAGCAAATTATGATGGTTTCCATAGCACAGTAATTGTGTTGTGAACTACAGAAAATCGTGTGCCGTTATTGCAGGCTACCACCGCTCTTCGATGCACTTGGAATACTAAAAGAGCCTGTGGTCGAAGAGCAGATCTGGTGTTCTTGGGGTCACAGTGCCTGCTTAACAGGAGAGGAACCTTGGGTTCAAGTACTTTGGACAGGCGGAGCTTAGTGGCAGCCAGACTGTAAATGACAGTTGCTGGCCTGCTGCATTCCTGTAGTCTTGAATTATCAGTCTTATGTTAAGGACTCTGCTCTGATTTTTAGTGATCACGTACCCTCAGCAATGTGTAGATGCTTACTTGATGAAATGTCAGCTTCTCTAGTGTCTCAGAAGAAGGATATGGTTTTCTGTAAGATTCTGTAAAGAATAGACCCGAATCACTGAACATTTCTGAGATGAAAAGTAGTATTCACCAGAAGAAGTTCTATTATACACCTTGAAGTGCTTTGCTTTCCTATTAATTTCCTATTTTCTTTCATACTAATAGGAAGAGTTGTAGTGCTTTTTCTCCTCAGAACATAGCTAGACATTCTTGCAGAAATTGAATTTGATGGAGTTACCAGAACCTAAGAACCTGATCCATACTTTGTTATATGTTTTTTACTGCATAGTGATAAATAAATTCAGTTATTTTATGGATTTACTGAGCAAATCCCCATGTGTTTCACTGAGACATACACCATACGTGTTCATTTGTAAATCTGAAACACACACAGGAATGCAGATCATAGCAGAGAGAAGTACTTTTACCTTGTGATTGCAATCATGAATGTGTTCAATTTTTCCATTAAAATTATCCACTGAGAGTTTAAAAAATGCTGAGAATGCAAGACTGAATGTGGAGGGAATTGAGATGGTTTGTTCCTGTTATTATTAAATAAGTCAACCAGAAATCTGCTCACTTTACACCTGATTAATATGCCGCACACTGTGACTAAGTGTGCTTATTTAACCACACTTGTTTGCACTAGGAGAGGATGACTCATTTAGACTGAGATGTGACCTTTCCAAGCTAATCACAAATGTCTGTTCACTAGAAAAATACATGGGTTATGTGCATTTTTAGTATGTTTCCTGGCTCTTTTGAGTGTCATATGGTAGAAAAAATACTGAAAATAGCTTAGAGCGATTTGTGTACTCCTTCTGTGCCCGGGAACCATGGCAAAGCGATTGGGATTTGGAGCATCTAAATGAGAGGCCTGCATTTAAATTCCTGTGGTGCCCGGTTGCACGAGTACACTTTTGGTGTATAAATGCAGACTTTGGATTTTTCAGGCCTTTGTGCCTGATGCTTCCCCAGTGAGCCAGGGTAATAGAACACAGTGCCCAGTTTCTGCAGTAACTTAATGGGAGATATTTCAGACTTCTGCCGCAGTTGAAAACAGCCCAGCTGGGACTTCTGGGCTTGGTTTATGGCTGTCCTCTCCAGCGCCTCTGCGTGTAGTTCAGGGGAGTCGAGCTGGCATCAGCTCAGCCTGCTGCAGCGTTTGCCCTTCTATTGCCAGATTGGCTGCACCAAAATACACTGTACTGATCTCAAGCCAGTGTAGGGGGAGGGTCGTGTTCCCAGTGATGGTCATTATACCAATAGCAACATTAATGAAAACTCGGCCTTGCCCTATGAATACATAGTGAAGTTTTTCATCAGTCCCAGGGGGTAAGATAAATATATGAATTGAAAAGATTCAGTGTTTCAAAATAATCTAACATTCCTCTCAAGCATTTTTTTTCTCTTTCTCTGAAACCTTAATCTCTAAGAGGAGTGATGCATGGTTTCCATCTAGCCTAATAAAAGATTTTTATGGCAAGGCTTTCCATAGCATCTTAGTATCTTGCTGACACACTATGTCCAGTTTATGTTGGCGTTAAGCCTGGATTCTGCAGTCTCTTTATCACATTTTCAGTCTCAGAAATTGCAGATCAGAGAAGCTGGACCTCACTGCATTTGAAAGGCTGTTTTCTAAGTGTGATTTAATCTTGTTCGGGAGTTTTCTGTTCATAATCTCATTAAAATATTCATGAGTTCTTTCTCTTGACTAGAATCATTAAGAAAATGCTTGATGCCCAGTGGTGTTGCTCTGCACATCCCTTCTTGCTGGATCTTTTATTATTCCACGTATTCCTAATCTGATAATTTTTTTACTTCTGTAAATTAGCAGTTTTAAATACCATTACTGGGAAAGATCAAACTGCAATATCAAAGAAGAAAGCTTCATTATGAGTGTGCTGAAAATTATAGGAAACATTTATATCTCTGTTTTGTTTTTCTTGGAATTATTATATCTGTAATTTGGTAATAAACATGGAGTTTTAAAAGCCTGCTGAGCTTTCCTGGCTCATATTTCACCAAAGTTGATAGACAAAAACTCCCTGCTTCAGCATGTGCAGAATTGAGCCAAAAAAGAAATTATTACAAAGATGGTGGAATTTCAAATCCCAAGATTTAATTTCTTTTCATTTATTAGCTTTCTAACTTGTATAAACAAAGGTATTTTGCTTTGAGCAAGGCAGAGAAATAAAAGCAACTCTTTGCTTACACCGTCTTCTGGAGGACACCATAGAAGTATGCTATTTCGTATTCTAGACGTTGTGGTTTAGCTACACAAGTAAGTTGCAACATTCAAGTAAGGAGGTGATTTCTTACCTGAGACCGCCACTGAAAATCCTCATGATGAACCTTCCAGGATTTGTGTGCAGATATTCTACAGCATGGAATGGAACTGGAAGTTTTTAGGATTTCTTACATGTGAGATGTAACATGTCCTTAGGGCTTATTGTAACTGGGGCTGAGCTTAGTATAGTACTGAAATATTTGTAAAAAACCTTCTTTAATTACTTCCAGTTTACTCTTAGGAAAACAGTTTTCAGAATCAGCCTATAACTTGGAACATGTATTTGGAAATACCTGCTCCTCCTTTTACAATGCAAAATAATTTATTTAATAATTATATGGATTTAGGGTATAGTTTTATTGCCTATAGAATGTCTTGTTATTGTCCTTGCCAAACTGAATTCTACGTAGACTATTGAAATTTGTTTCAATTACTGAAAATGTAAAATATTACAATAGATTTCAAGGCTGAATTAAAACATCTATGTAACCTATAGTTTTGTGAACTGGTGGTAAAACTATTCTGTTAGTTTAGTCAGAATATTTTAAAGCCTCTGAAGCTCCTTTAGTATTCTTTATCTTGTACTCATTATTCACTAGTTATATGCCGGACTTTGTAGTTTTTTTACAGTAACTATCATTCATTATTTGTGTTTATTGCTGTGTTATGAATTCTATTTTATGGTGTACATATTTTCAGAAATATATGTGGTGTAAGATCCTGTTACCTTTTTTCCCTGTATTTTTTATACAGCTTTATTTTAAAGTCACTCAGATACCTTTTAAAATACCACATCAGATATTAAAACTACATAATAAAGTAGGCAGTTCTTCAGTGTCATCTCCTATTAAGTTTGTTAATTTTCTTATTGAAGTAGTCTGAGTAGATGAGCTTCATTCACATGTTTTTATTGTTTCAGCTAGTGCAGTCTGATGAAAACAGCTGGATTACTGTGCTGAAGTAAACAAATTGCTTGTGTCCCTACAAATGAAGAGAATCTCAAGAAATATAGATATATTTGTACCTCAGAGATATGAATGTGTATTTTTGCAGATTTAAAAACTAGTCTGAACTGGTAGGCAGTTCTCGGTGCCTCATTCATTGCAAGTACTGTGAGCAACAAGACTAACGAGATCTGACTGGTAGTGGCTACTGTCAGTGTCTTTTGCAAAAGAAGAAGGATCTGTTATGATTTTGTAGCCTTCTTTGTTGTAATGAATTTTTACTAGGAATCTTGAATGACATTTATCATACTTTGTCATGGCCCATACTTTCTGCAAGTGTTGTAGGATTTAAAATGACCCCTTTGTTGCATACCTATTTAGGATGCTTTATATGTGATATAAATTGACTTGGTGAATATACTGGTGGCCTTAATTTCCTGTGTCACTGGGATTATGAGCTTCCAGGGAAGCAAGGATACTGGCTGCTTGTCTTGTATTCTGTATTTTCGTTTCCGATGGGACGTAGTCGTGTTTGCCACCTAGAAATGAGCTCTGTGGGTAGAGCCCCATGCCGACACCAATGTGTCATGTCTTGCAACAGGAACAGCTCCTTAGAGCTGGGCCAAATGAAGGTTGGAAGCGTCAGAGCAGGTAGCTGTCTTGTCCCTCATTGTGGTAGGGTTCCTGCACATGGCTTGCTTAAACATCTTCTTAAATCATTAAATCATTGCCCAGTCCACTGAAGTACTTGTCATAGCTATTAATTGCCCTGCTACATTCCACAGAGAGTCTCTTAATGCCCATGAGAGCTGGCAGGCTTCTAAAATCCCTGTAAAAACAAGAAATACCAAAACAAGGGGTTCTGTATGCTCACTTGGATGGGCACTTCTGGGAGCCCAGGTGTCACAAGGAGTTTGGTTTGATTTTGTTCTGCTTTAGGGAGCTGGGGAGCCTGCCTTTGCTCCTCATGAGTAACCTCATGGAAATACTTGAAATTACTTACATGAGCAGCAAGTAGGAACAGGTTTTGCCTTATGGTTTTGTGTTCACACTGTGTCTCTAAGAATCCTGTCACATTCATTAACATTCATCTATATGCTATGGTCTTTGTGCCTTCACCTTACTGTATAAACAGGTCCTAAGAGCTTTTTCCCTGTGTTTTATTAACAAAGGGAGGAAAACAAATAGTAAAAGAGAAAACTTTTACTGTTAGATAAAATGATATATTATAATTTGGTAAAATGTTGCATATCTGACAAATGTTACGTTGCAACAAGCAACAAGCACTGGTATTTGTCACGTACCCTGTTAGATTAATGTATAGGTATAGTATTCTGTGTTAGAATATACAAGCCTGAGCCAATAATTAATGCCAGTCTTTCTTAAGAACTCTCTGAACAAATACATGCAATAAGCTAAACCTTTCCTTCCTTGCTGACTGAGTTAGGGCATAGTCACTTTGTATACAATGGGCAGGGTCTAGCAAAATTGGACCCTTGCCCTAGTAGCTACAGTAATTCAAATTAGTAAAAAAAGAATAAATTCATGACATCAGGGCTCCATGTGCTATGACTTCTTGTGGTTCAAAACTTTGCCTTAAATAATTATCAGAAATGGAGCAGGAAGGAGGTGGCAAAGAGGACAGGAGAGGAAGAGGTACAACACAAGAGTGTTCCAGGGTGGTCCATATACTGGTTGTTAGAGCACTTTTCTGGAAGGTGGATAGCCCAGGTTCTGCTCTTTTCATGCGTTTTATTATTATGTAGCAAAATAGTATATAAAGCAAATTGCGGGATAGATATTAACAGGTATCCAGTGAATAATTTGGTAATAATAGAGACATAAATAAGTTTAATCTTTGTTATGAAAGAAACACATTTTGTATATATGTGAAAAATACCTTAACTTCCTGCTATTATGTGCTAGATGCCACATCTTCCATGTTACTTAACTAACTGTAAAGTTAATGAGTAAATGTGTAAACTGTAAATAGGACTTTGCAGCTGTGTGACAAATTTTGAAAATTGAAAATTCAGATATACAAACGAGGACTTCAGATTTTACATTTCTTTGAAAACATTGGTGACTGTGTTTGATGTTAATTCAGTTAAGTTAAAGTTGGAAAGTTAAAGGCTTACCCCTTTTTAATTCTACAGTTCAACATTTGAATAATTTTGTACATAAAATTCTAAATGATCTCATTAATTTCACTGAGATACTGTGGCCTGTCTTGAGGGCTGTTTCACTGGCTTGGGTTATTTTGTGCATGTTAAAGGCAAATGACTTGCCATTTAGACACCGTTCAGTTAGTACAATTAAAGTAAAAGTAGCTTTCCCAGAACACTTCTGAACTTCCACTGTGAATTTGCCAACAACTAATATAGCTTATCCAGTTGCAAAGAACAGATGAGTATTTAAGTCTTCTATTAATCATGGCATTTTACATAGCTAAGTAAAGATAATGAAACTTCGTTTCCTTGGTCTCTCTTCCTTACATCTCTCCTTAAAGAAGAACATACATTAACAAGTTTATGCAAGCTGAAAGGACTTAAACTGTGATGTTAAATTAAGAGGTAAAGGTGATGATGTAGGAGAAAATCTGGGGTGATGTGATTTTGTGGAGGATTTAATTCTCAGGGAAACATAGGCCCTTTTAAAATGTTTATCATACAGCTGAGAGAGTAAGGCTGACAAATTGAAAAGGTTAGTAATCTAATGACTCAGTGTTTTCCCAACATCAAGAGTAATTATCAGCTGAGAAGTTCAAAAGACTAACCCTGAACTCCTTTGCTGATGATGTCAATAGAAAATTGAAAAACCTTCAATTCCTTGCATCCACAGATACTTTAATGGAGGCTCCATTCATCCGTTGTGACTGCTTTCACCTCTAGGTAGCTCTCCAAAGTAAGAGAGCTCACTGACAATCACACTTATGTAGAGTTTTCTCAGTTGGGATATTTTGCTTTTTTAGACATCCCTATAAACTTACTTTTCCATAAGCAGATCTATTGTTGAAGATTTTGTAGGAAAGGCTGGCTTGAAGATTGGATACCATTGTTAAAGCTGATAGAGTAGTTTTCAAATAGATTATGAAAAGCAATATAATTGCTTTGGAAAATATCATATGAGAGAAAGTTCTCTGTCTTTCTACAAACTCTAGCTGCAGGAAGGTGTCTGTTAGACCTTCATCCAAAGCTTGCTGAAATCAATGGGAATCTAACAGGCTTTGGCCACATTCTCCCTTTGGTATGAATTGGTCCACAAGTCCAAATTAATTTCTGACTTGACTTTATAAATTTGACTGGAGCTATCACAGGTAACTATTTAAGTCTCTATTTTAGTGTTGTCGGTCAAAACATTTTGCAAGCTATTCCTTGCAAGAATGAAAAGAAAGGAGAATATTTGTGATGTATTGAGCTAGGTTTTTTTAAATCATGCTACATAAATAACATACATAAAAACCAAAAACAGTAAAGAGGAGGAAATACAAGTTGCATCCATAGCAATGGAAATAGCTTTAGGTGTAACTTGTGATAACTTCTCAATGAGTAGAAATCATCTCTGAATACAAGGACATTCACAACTTGCAGTGGCTCCAGTGGGGCAAGGAACAAGCTTTGAGCCCGTCTCCACTTGTCACTTACAACTTCTGTCAGACTGATTAAATGTTTCCATGAGCTCAGGTCTGCTGCTGACTCACTCTGCTGTAACTGTTACGGGTCACTGGGAGCTGCAGAGATCATCTGGGAATCCACACTGACAACTCTCTTGTTTTGAAAGTTGCATCTGGTTAGCATAATATATTTAGTTTCTTTGCTGGTGATCAGTTTCTTTAAATTATTCAGTATTACTGCTTTTAAAATGAAAGATGAGTTTCTTTGTCAAAAGTGTGTGGAAGTACTCCATGACTGCTTCTACCAAAATCGCAACTTCAGCCAGAATATTTTTTTAAAAGGTTGAGCATACAGCTTAGGTCACTTAAAGTTCAGCTTAGCGGGGTGCAACACACCGTGGCACAGAGTTCTGTCTTAAATTTGTAGGTGCTCGCAAATCAGAAAACCAGCAAACAGCCTAGTGCCTTTTTTCATACCATGAGCATCCCTTCCTCAGACAACATGTGGGAGTTAGACTTTACTGTGGAGAGTGGTGACACTGACTATGCCAGGGCATTTCATCAGGCACAGAATCCCAGAAGAGTTGCGGCTGGCAGGCAGCCCTGGAGCTCCCCCATCCCACCCCTGCTCCGACAGGGTCAGCGACAGCAGGCTGCCCAGGGCTGTGTCCCATTGGGAAGAGTATATCTCCGAGGACGGAAATCCACAGCCTTTCTGGGCAACCTATGCCACTGATTGACCAACCTCACAGTAAAAAAGTTTTTTCTTCTTGAAGCAAGAATGGGAAGATAGAGATATATTGACTAAGCCTGTTATTTTGCATCCAGAATTGGAAAAAATAATCAATTCAAATTGTTTTAACTGTTCCATTCTGTGCTGCTTCAGATCATCGCTTTTCATAGGTGCACTTTTCTCTTACCAAGTGTCAAGAGAGTTTACACCAAGCAGCTCTTCATGTTGGGAGGATTGAGGACATAGCATGACAGATTGATTAAAGAGAATAATGTAATTCCTATGGGAGTTGTTGTGGAAATACAACTCAAGTCCGTTTAGGTTTTGTTAATGCAAGTGAAAATATAACTCTGTATTGTATGACTGTACATATGCTTCACAGGGGCAAGGCAATCAGTGGATTAGCAGCACCTTGCCTGTGAGGGGAGTTGACTCCCAGGGCTTCTCCACTGGAACGGAACCTCCATTCAACAATGCACAGTACAAGGAGACACACTGCCTGTGCGAGGGTTCTAGTACTTGTTTTACATTGCTTCCTCTTGTGCTGTCTGCTGGCTTTTCTTACAGCTGTCTTCCCTCCCTAAGTGATAGTGACAGGAAGCATTGCTTCAGTAAATCCCGCTCCATACCACTGGCCTAGCTTATTTTATGGAATTTACAGCGCATTTGCTGGAGATCCATGGTGAGACACCTTGCCAGCCCGTTTGACAGTAGGCGTGAAGTCAGCTCCCTAACAAAATGCATTTGCAGCACCAATCAGTAGTAACTTTTGATACTGTTCAGCAACACCCCCAGTGGGGTTGAAGGTTACCCATCAAAGCCATGTAATCAAGGGCCTTTAAAGTCACTTGTAGTTCCTGGATTTTGCTTTATAGGCCTGCAGAAAGCTGACATGAGTCTGTATCCATCCTTTGTCAGTATTCTGTGAAATTTGTCATAATCTTCTTTGAAATTATTTTGAGGTTCATGAAGATTTGATTTTTTTTTTCTCCTCCCTTCTAAAATGCTATGTTCATATTGGGGATAAAAAGAGAACATTTTTCTTACTCCATTCCAAGACTGAACACAGAAAGTATCAGACGTCTCACAAGAGAAATGGATTTTGTGGTAACTCTGGCATTATTTTTCAGCTCCCATATATTGATATAACTTGGTCTGACTTTAAATAACTAATGGAGTTACTGGATGAATCCAGGCAAACTCTGAAAATGTTGAGGCTCAGTAATCACCATGCATAGGGGGAAATGGTTCTGAATGACCTTCCGCTTTTCATTATGTCTTTATGCAGAGGATATCTCTGAAGTTGGTGGGAAAATGCTCCGCTATCTCAAAACTGAGTGTCTGATCCTTTTCCATACATTTCTTTTTCTCTGATTTCTCCTCAATGCCAAAATACATTCTTCACAGATTTTATAAAACATCAACTGTCAGATCTTTTAGGTCACAATACAGAAGCTTTCTGCCCCTGTGTTGCAAACTCATCCTCTAGTTAGAAACGGCCTCAGAACCTGGTGAACAGTTGGCAAAAATCAGTTTGTTATGAAAACCAAGTAATGATTAATGTCTTTATAGGAGACCAATGTGTTTGTTTTGCTTTTTGTCAGTGTAACACAGGCTGTTACACTACTAATTCAGCCCTTGCTTATGTGAAAAATAACCTTATTGAGAACCACTTGGTCCCTGTTACATAAAAACTCACAAATTATATTGAACTGACTGGAGAGGGAAATGGGTTTTGGGAGGAATGTGTGTTTTTTTCTGCAATAATGCATTTTCTTAAGCTCAACTAGTAAAGTTTTTTTTATCAGTGCCCATCTTAGTTTACTTAGTTTGTGCAAACATATGAGATGATACCAAACATCAGATTATACAGTGTGGTTTCAAAGGGAAGGTATTCTATGTGACCTGAATTTTGAGCTGATAGTTACAGATAAAAGCACTCGGGCAATTCCCAGCACCTGCAAAGCAAACTGTTGATGCTGTTGCTGCTCTGGGGGTAGGATCAGCCCAATGTTGGCATGTTAAAATTGGTGGTAGTTTTGATAGGCTTAGGGGAATATTCCTGAGGAGTGAACATAACACAAGATAGCTTTGGGGTTTAACTGTTTGTGTTTTAGCAAAGGTTTTGTGGAACTCCTGGGGGAAGAATGATAGTGTCCATTACCCAGAATGTTAATGCTGTGCAGAAACACCAGAGCTAGAGATGGGTAACCAGCAGAGCAAGATGTAACTGTCTTGGCAGAGTGCAAAATAGTGTAGCCGCCTTGCTTTGTGTATCTGAGGGAGCTGACAGAGAGAAAGCCCAAATGTCTCTTCATGTTGCATTGCCTCATGATCTGGTGACCTATAAAAATCACAGTGATTTTTATAAATATTTTACAGATAAAAATCCAATTACTGAAAAGTGAAGTTTGTTTAGAAGAATCTGAAACTAAAAAGCATCATAATCTGAATTGAACATTTCCTTTCTTGAACACTTACCACCTAGTGAGGGATATTTGGAACATACAACTGATTTCTTTTGTCATCTGCAGTATTCCTTCCTTGCCATTCTTCAGATTCGATGAAAACACTGTCCTTTTGATGAGCTCATACTTCAATTAAACCTCTCCATCAAAAAAAAAAAAAAAAAAAAAAAAAAATTTATTCCATAAGAAGAAAGATTTCATTCTGTATTCCAGTATCCTCTTCTACTACCTTTTTCACCCTTTCCAAAACAAAATCATCCTTTACATCAGCAAAGCTAACAGACCTTTTTACTGTCACTCAAAATTAATTAGCAGTCCCATCTTTATTCAGTACTTGAAAAACACTTAAAAAACACATGCACATGTGGTTACCCTTCGGGGAGGAAGTTAGAGGCTATGGCTATGTTGTGAAGTGTGATTTTTAGGGTGTCCAGAACACAGCTATTGCAGAAAGCAGTGGCTAGAGCCAGCACCTGCATTCTCAGCCCATATGACTTTTCATATCTTTTCAAATTTACTAAATCTATGGAAAAGAAACATTTAGTGTGTTTTTCAATGGTCTTACAGAATATCTGAAATCCACCGAAGTTGCTTTATCTCCTGTATTTCTTTTACAATATCAGCTGTGGTTTTTTTCAGCTTTACCCCAGACTCTCTTTTTTTCCTATTTTTCCCAATTTCTCAATACTTCAAGTCAGAATAGAAGTCTTCCTAAGGAAGTCCCAGGAAAATCGCTACATTCTAAGCCATAGCAGCCTTCCCTAATGGGTGAGCTTAAGAAATTTCCCTGTAGCATCTTTCTTTCTCATTCAGGCTGGCGAAAGGCTGCCATCTTCCTGCAGAGCAGCTCCTCTCCTTGGGGCTCCTCCTCTGGGAAAGAGCAGCATGTTTCTGCTACTCTGCTTATTTGGCAAAGGAGTACTAGTCTGCTGCACAAAAATCATCTCTTCCTTTCAAGTAAAGACCCTTAAAGTCTCTGTAACATATGTGCAGAATAGACAGGATTTTTTAGAAAAAAAAGATGTTTTCTTTGTTTTTACATGCGGTAAGCTGTGTCCTATGCTTTGCCCACATTCTTTGGGTATCATTTATGATAAAATTTATATTTGAGGTTTCCAGGGTAAAGCAACACTTAAAACACTGGCTTCCTTGCAAAAATATCTGGTGAATAATAATATCTTTTCAAGAAATGGGTCAGTGCTAGAAAGAGAATAGTCTTGTTGGTACAGGCAAAAGCAATGATAACCAGCAAATACAAGTTCTTAGACCTCTAGAGGCAGAATTTTGTTCCAGCGCTTTCAATCTTCACTCATTAAAACTCGATTTCATCCTAACTCCTGGGGCTGAATTTGCTGGTCTGCTTCTTGAAGGTGAGTGGGAGAGAATATGATGAGGAAGTAACGATGGAAAGAGAAATGAAGGGCTAAGGCAACCCACTGCAGAGCTCTTGAGACTATACAGCAGGCAGTGAAATGTGCAAACAGTATTACAAATGACTCTTGCGGTCATTAATTTTATTACTATTGGAGAAAGTTCTACATATACAGCTGATTTTCCTGCTGCTTCCAGATGGGGTCATAGCTGGGTCACTCAAAGGCATATGCCTTCTTCCTTTTTTTTTTCTCTCCCTTCAGAAAGAAATAATTGTTTCTTCCCAGCTGTTTGGATTCTTCAGTTAACTCTCTCAGTGCAGTTTTCCACAGGAGTGTGGTATTACTGCTGCCCAGCTCCTGGTAGATTGCACAACATTTGCTTTTTCTCCAATATGCTACATACATTTTGTAGCATCTAAAATAGGAGTGATTACTGAGCACAATGTTACATTTACTGGATTTGTTCAGTGATTAGGTATGATCGTGCTAATACAGCTGCATTACGTGTGTTCTAGTACTAGTAGAGCTGTGCAGCAAAATTAAAAGCATTCATATCATGCTGTTCCATGAATTATATTCATAGCCCGCTGTGCTCTCTATTAGAAAGCAAACAGTTACTGTGAGGAGGTGTACTGAAGAATTGCCTCCCTGCTAGCTGTCTGTCTCCTATCAATTTGGTGAGCCAGGGGCTGCTGAATAAAAGTGACATTGTGAAGTGTCTTGTCTCAAGAGAGCAATTATGCCACACCTAGCAGAATGTCTTACTCTCCATGTTATCTAGAATTGAGCTTCTCTCCACTTTGGTAGCTGCAGATTTTACTACCATCTCTCTGCCTTGCCGTCCACTAGAGAAATAACACCTTCCTGACTAGGACTGACCCTTTCTCCTCGTTGTATACACTGCATACTTAATACCTCTTTCCCTTCAGCATTGCCATCCTGGAATTATTATTTTATAATTGCTTGTTTCTCTTCTAGTTGGTCCCACTTTGGATGTTTCCTGAATAACAGCACATAATCATCTCTGTTAGTGTGCATGCAGCGCAACCCAGATGGATTCATTCTCATCTCTCAGCCATCTTGTTTATTGCCAGCATCGCTGAAGTGCGATGTTTACGTTTCCCATTGGCATGCTGTTTATAGGCTTCTGAACGTCTTGCCGAAAGACACGCACCATGATTATACCTCACCCAGTGGACACTTTTGGGTTTACTGACTTGTAGCTGCATTTGTCTCTTACGAATTCTGTAATTCTCCAAAAATGTTCAGTTCATTGCAGCCTCAGTTTACTGTCTATATTTACAGCATGGAAGCAAAACCCTAAAGCTAGGGAGCTCTGACAGTGAGCACTATTTAATACTGGCCCATCTGCTGAGAGAGGCGCTTCCTCACGGAGGGACAGGCTGTGACGTGCTACTGTGAGTAACGATAACCCGTTGGTTTCGAAAGGAGCATCTGCACAGCAAGGTTCTGTTTTGCTTGAGTTAGAGCCGGTGCAGTCTAGCCCATAATGAGCACATAAGTTAAATCATATTTTTAGGTTTAATGGAATTACTCGTGATTTACATTGCTCTAATTGCTCCAAATCAGTAAGCACCCTTTTCCTACAGCACAGCAGTACAGCTGCAGCGGAAATGGATTAAGTATAAGAGTATCTGCCTTTTATTAGAAGCCACCATTGATTTAATTCATCTGAGGCAAATAACTAGATGAAATAATTAGCTGCAGTTTAACCGTCTTGTATCTGAAAGTGATGTCTGAATCCAATAGACCAAAAATGATCATTTAGTTCAACATCTTTTAAAAAGTCTGTTAAAAAGTTCTAGAAAAAAATAAAACATTTTCTTTCACATGCTGTTGAGGAATAAATTACAAAGACATTTATGGAATTTCACGTATATACATTTATGCCTGGCACAGAGGTTAAATCACCTTCTGAAATGAAATATTTGTACAGCTGCTGTAATAACCTTGTCTCTCTTGAGTGACAAAAGGAAGCAAAACCATAAGTCAAAGCTTAGCTTAGTGCAAGGTGTGAAAATGTGACTCATACACTAAATAGGATAAATTTTTAATACCCTATTTATTGGTTGTATTTTATGAATGGTGAATATTTGATTCTCTTTACAAGCATTTCTGAATCATTACATGCAATGTGTCTCTTAGAAATCCCTTCATAGACTGTTGAGTAGTGCTGACTCTTCCTTTAAAGAGACATTGTTGTGCAGTGCTGTTTGAAATGAGGCCAGAGAGGAGATTTCCATGCCTAATGTATTTTCTCTTTGTGATCATTCCTTAGCAGAAAGAATTCACACCCAGATAAAGAATATATACCTATATTGCAGAGGACAGTATTTGTATTAGGAACCTCCCATAATTCAGGAGGCTAAATGCAGAGAAGAAAGGGAATAGGTAGTAAGGCTCTTAATCTACAAATTCATGCCTCCGTTTACACAGTCCAATCCAAGGACACAGCAGCAGACAAAGGTGTCTTTTTCTTTCTCTTGGTTTCTGCGAGATCATTACCCATGGCTTTTTGGCAGTGATGTATTATTCCATTCTAGCACTGTTTCTTTAGAAAATTTGGGAGAAGGTGGGTTGCGATGCCACTGTCTACCTCTCTGCTCGCTTACCTGTCCTTGCCACCCCCCGACTTAGCTGAATCCGTTCATGAATTTCAGGGAAATTTGGGAGTGAAATGATGATTGCAAAGATACTGTTCCTGTAAGTTTTGAAAGATTGCAATATAAACTCATCCTTTAGAAGAGATCAAAGAATCTAATTCAGATTCATTTGCCCCAGCCACAAGAGAAGTTTCAGAGCTTAGACCTTACTGGGCATGCAAGTCAACTACCTGGAGACACAGCTGTGTGGAAAATCATGCTTCTCTTTGTAGAGTTGTTGTTTCTTACTACAACCGAATTCTGTCTTTAGTCCTAAGATGAAACTGATCTTTCCGTACATGTTTTATTGGAATTTATCAGTCATGTTAAAGAAAGATAAATAAGAAGGGAAGCTGCTTGAATTCATTGTTCCTAAGACCTTCAGTTTATAACTATGAAATGACCAGAGGAAAGAACATTTCACTGTATTGTAATTTATGGTAAAAGCTGCCACAGAGAATGGCAAGGTGCAGTTCATATAATAAAATACGTTCTGTGGGAAGATAAACTGAAGTGAGCAATACGTCATCTGCCTTGAATGTGTATGGCAATAAATAAAAGTGACTTTCTTCTTAAAAACACCGACGAGCATTTCATTCCAAATACAAATGGAAGGCACAGAATGGACTGCTCTTATCAAAGTTTCCAAAAAGCTACAGAGAGGCATAGAGCCTGTATATGCACAGCCAATAAAGCAAGGTCGGTAGAGCATGTGAAGAGGATTGTACTGAGGGAACTTTCAGAAAATTTGTGGTTGATGTCTGCCATCAGTGCTATTGGACATCCACTGTGGGTATAATGACTCAGGATACAGGAGAAAAATTTTCCGAAGGAGGGAAAATAAATTTCTCAAGCATCATTAAAATTGTTTCTAAACAGCTGGCAGTAATGTAGCAAGAGCAAATGAAGATGACACAGGCAATGGAGACAGGGAATTTAGGAATGAAGGTAACTAACTGATCATGTATCAGGAAGCACTAAGACATGCCAGAGTGAATGAAGTTGGTTTCCCACAGTTTAGCATCCAGGTTAATTGAAATTTCAGCTAAAGTTTTCTTTATGGTTGGAGTATTTATAAAGCCTCTGCTTTGTGTTCACTAGTTTCTGGTGAAGAAGAGGGAACTCTGCTGCAGCCTGCTGTGATCTGTCTTCTCTGACTGGCTGCTCATTTTCATAAAATTTGTGGGAAATTAATAGCTTTGACACCATCAGACTGAGATGAAAACAATCATTTTGTCAAAACAAATTGAAGGATGGGGAGTGGAAGAGAGAGACATGCGCATGCATATATCCACACTCAGGCAGCGTGGTCATATGTTTCCTGAGGAAGCCAGGCTAAAAAATAAGGTCCAAACAAGGGTGAATAATGTTTCTTTCTCTTCTTATCTCTTGACTGTACTTCTGACCAGGCTCACATTGTTAATCTTAAGATTTAGAATACTGTCCTTAATTTAAAGTTGACTTGCGGGGGCAGAGGTGACTGTGATTTGTAAATAGAAGGAAATGAGCCCTGGCCTTTAGCTGGCACAGTGCAGATTAACAATCAATAGTCCAGCAGGACAGATAATCACAAAAGCCAAGTCAAATCCTGTACAGTTAAAGGCCAAATGGATGGTCCAGATCCAGGACTGTGCCTTGTGTGGAAGGCAGGATGGATGCCCCTCTCTTTTGCAAATTTCTGACACGAGGGTTGACAGTTGGTGCTGATAAATAATGCAGAATCCTCAAAAGAGAGGCAGCTGCGATGTGAAAGGGAGAATGGAGAGGCAAAGGCTCCTGGTCAGGCTGCGTAGGAGGAGCGTGGCTTTGCAACAGGTGCTGCAATGGGGACAGTTCTATGGCTCTACGGGGCACATGGCGTTGACTGGAAGACCTAGCCTGGTTTGGGGCATCAGCCTTCTAGTGCCATGGCAGGGCAGCTTGAAAATCGGAAATGAAGGAGGGGTTATTCAGATAAGTTGTCATTGCCCTTAGCTCTGATCCTTGTACCGTGGGCTCTTGTCACATAGTACAGCTGTGGCCGCGTGTTCTCTTCCACTGCCTGTCCCGTTTGGGGCGTGATTGAGAATCACTGCCTCCAAGCCTGCCTTGCCCTGGCAGGAGGGAAAAAAACACTTGAGCGATCCAGCTGTGGGCTTGACACAGCTAATGCGTTTCAAAGTGGGTGGAATCGAGAAAGGATCAGGTTGTTAATAACACAGATTTCTAACTGAGTGGATTTGTAATGTTACCCAGACTAGCAAGTCATTGCAGCAGCCTTACAATATCACCCTTAATCAGAAAATATTTGTCCTGCATCCCATCGCATATTTGAACTCAAAGTGGTGCCAAAAAGAAAAGAGAGGCGGAGTCCTCCAAGAAGATTGAATTGAACCTATCTGTCCACTTAACATCTGAGTGTTGAAAATTTTGTCAGCTTATAAGTTTCATCAGTATTGCACTTTCTCAAGAGAAAACATTCATAATGTGCCAAGATGCACTTGGCTGTGATCCTATCCATGTATTCAGCTAGAGCAGATAGTCAGCATTTGATGCGGGTCAGATTTGAATCATGCAGGGAATGAAAGTTATAAACCTCAGACTGAGTTGAGATCCCACATAGGCAGGCAGCACCCGGCTAACATGAATGGCATTTACCTGTCATTAATGAAAGGTTGTTACTATGTAGCTGTACGGTTGGCATCCATGTGCAGTGTATGTACATACAGATGCACACTTGCAGTGGGAGTTCGAATACAAAAAGGCAGAGCAGGCACACCCCTTCTGTTTCATCTTCATAAAAGGCTCCTGTGGCTTTTCCCTTTGCTAATCTTGGAGTACAGAAGTACGAAAGAATAAAAGCAGCGCTCTAGCTCGTGATGCACAGCCCTGGAGCAGCCATGGGCTTCACAGGAATGACATTTACAGCTGACATCAGATCGGAGTATTTGCATTGGATTTCAGTGTCAGCATTGGAGGTGTGGCTTAGCAGGGACCCTGTTTCAGTCTTCTGATCCAGCTAAGAGGCAGCTCCGGCTGAGAAGATACTCACTCCCCTCGGCTCTGCTATCCTGCTTGCATCTGACTCCTCCCTCCTGCAGCTCAGAACAGCGCAGGGTGAATCCAACAGCCTCTCATTTCTACTATGTTTCTCCCTGAGCTACTAGAGCTTGAACGTACCTGATATTCTGCCTTCGTTTCACCTGAACTCGTGAGTAAGGCACACTGCCTGATATCTGTCAAAAGTGAATGGCATGTTATTACCTGAAGAGCCTAAATTAACCATCTGCCAGTATTGAAGGGATTATGAAGAACTGCATTTTTTTCAGCACCTTTGATACTTCATTGTTGCCTGAATTTTCGAGAGCATGAGTAGTTCTGGTTATCAAGGGTGCTTTCACCTGAATATTTCTTCATCGGATGCCACAATAGAGAGTCTAGGTTAACAAAGAAACTTGTGATGTGGAGTTAACAGTTCTGGTTTCAGCTAGTGAAACTTGCAGAGTCAGTGAGAAGGCAAAGAAAAAATTTGCCAAGGACGATGTCGGTAACGCCTAGTAATTTGTCACTCAATGGGACAAGCTTCTTCGCTGAAAATCATAGCGTTATGGATAAGCCTAGTGAGCAGAGAACTTTGAATGTCTTTCTATTCTGCTTGACTTTTATCATTGCATTCACAGCACTTCTGGGCAGCATTTATTCACTAGTTTCCCTGCTGAAAATGCAAAACAAAACCACGGTTTCAATGATTGTGACCTCTTTGTCAATAGATGATTTGATCAGCATCGTGCCAGTGATTATTTTCATGCTCACCCAGTGGTCAAGTGATGTCCTCCCCCAGCCTCTGTGCACCACCTCAGCGCTTATATATTTATTCCAGGGCATTTCTAGCAACCTGAAAGGGTCTCTTATAGTTTCTTACAACTTCTACACCATCAACAAAACGGAGACAATGAGCTGCAGTGCTTCCAAGCAACGAGTGAGCATGGTATGGGCCATTCTTACCATTTGGATTGTCAGCTTGCTGATCTGCATTTTGCCTCTCTGTGGCTGGGGCAAGTACATCCCCACCTCCTGGGGTTGCTTCACCGACTGTGCCAGTTCCTATATCTTGTTTTTATTTATTGTCTACTCGCTATGCTTTTGCCTCCTCACAGTGCTGTCTGTTCCTCTAACTTACCAGCTGTTGTGCTCAGATGAGCAACAGCTATTACACATTGATTACCAAGAAATCTCTCAAGGCTACATCACTCCTGGGACACCTGCAGGCTGCAGTACTGCTACCCCATCTCTGTCACCGGTGGACCCTGTGGATAAAACCCTGAAGCATTTCCAAAACGCATGTCCAAGCTCGGAGGCAGTTTTTAGGAAAGGTGTGGCTGAGAGCGGTGTACTTGAGCCCCGTTGCGTGCACAGCATACAGAGCAGGAGCTTCACAGTGGGCTTTGCCCAGAAACGATTCTCGCTGATTCTTGCATTGACAAAAGTCGTTCTCTGGCTTCCAATGATGGTAAATTGTCAGATTGCTTTACTTTCTAATGTTTACTTACATTTAAATGGGATGTGAGTTGGTGTGCCATGTATCGAAACAGATGAGCAGTAGCCATTGCAATTGTTCCTTACAGTATAGTTTGTGACAGCAAAAGTCCTTTAAAGCAGGTCTCTGTCACTACATGAATGTAATTGGCTTTCAGCAGGTTTGGCAGAGCCTGATTCATCAGTATGTTACTCTATCGTCACATCATTTTTATCACCTGAATACAGGGATGAATAAGGTCCACCCTTTTGTATTGCCAGCTGCCTGACAAGCATTTGGTCAGCATTATGGGGGTCTGTGAATTGTACTAAGCTAGCTCTTCTGCCCCTCCTCACAGCTGTGAGTCATGTCCTTTGCTAGACTGGTTAAAAAATAGGAGTTTGTTAGAAAAATGATGTTTGCTTGCATCTTTGTAATCTCTGTAGTACTGGGGGCAGGGGGAGGGAGTGCTGTCCCTGTGCGTGCACTAGTGTATTTGGGAACAGTTACATTCATGTATAATTAGAAAGCGTCTGTTGAGAACATGGAACATGGGTCTGGGGCAGTGTTATCCCTGTCCCCAGGATGTGTACAGAGTCAGCACCTGAGCTTCTCTCAAGGGAGAGAGAGCATTACAGAGCATCTGCAGTGCAGCCCTCTGTGGTGCTAAGTTCTCTCCTGTTCCCCACCAGGAGTTGGGGTTCCTCAGTACCATGCAGGAGAGACTGCGCTAGCAGTGTCTTCTAAGTTGCTTGGATTGCGAGTTGCTCGTTTTAATGGTGCTCAGATGTCTATATTTAGCTTAAGCAAGGGTTTTTCTGAGAAATGCAGAATGAGGAGAGTCTCTTGTTAGTGTATTTTCTCTACTCTGTTAGAAACAAAATTATTAGGCTCAGCAAACATTAATGACAACATGTGTCTTTTACTTGTGTCATATTAATGGTGAGATGTTCTCTTTATTCCTTGAAGTATCTCATGTGCCTGAAGTGATTTAAATTTCAAAATGTTCTGCCTTTCAGATACAAATGGTTGTCCAGCACATCACTGGTTTTCAAAGCCTTTCATTTGACACACTTAGCTTCCTGCTGACTTTGCTGGCTGCCACAGTCACCCCAGTATTTGTCCTGTCAGAACACTGGATCCATCTGCCCTGTGGCTGCATCATTAATTGCAGGAGGGATTCGTATGCAGTGTCTTCAGAAGAACTCAAAAGTAAGTATGGAAGGGTGACACACAGCTGGAATGTATCTTGTAGTAAACAGGATAGGAAGTTAGTTTCAGTAACAGCACTTTGTACTGCTTGAAATAATTTATGTGAATTATACAGACATTATTCAGAACATTAAATGAGTCTCACAACATTCATAGAAGACAGCTGGATGGAAATAGTGGATGCTGAGGCACAGAAACTTGGCTGATTTTCCCAGGTCACTGTCAGATTTTTTAGCAGATTCTGACAGACTCAGAATCCTAGTTTTGCTCTCCTTTCCAACCCTGGGAAAAATGTAGCTACCAAAATCTGACTTCTACTAATCAAATACATGGAACACGCTAAACATGTTTAACGTCGTTGGGGAAAAAACACAGTAATTGTGAGAAAATTGTAAGAAGGAGAGGAGCTATTGTTTGTACACCTGTGCTGTAGCTACTAACCAGAAATCACAGCGACACCAATAAGCGAAGAGCGAAGGACATGATTTATGGGAGGGGCCTGTATCTCAGTGTGTTCCTGCCACTTGTTGAAAGCTGAGGAACTCCTACACAGTTTTTGCCTAAAAATATCTCCCTGCATGTTTGTAAAGTTTACCTTGGTGTAACAGAGGATGATGCCAGACCTTCACTGGTAACCTTCCTGGAATCTTCTAAAGCCCTGTTTTTCTCTGGGCCTCCATGTAAAATCAGCTGGAGGAATCCCTGCACATGCTGACTGCCACAGCATGTCTCCTGCAGTTACATGACTTTTGTTCTTTTCATAAAGAACTTGATCATGTGGTAATACTCAGTCAGAGAAACGGAAGAAATATAGCTATCACTCCATGAACTTACTGCTAGTGAAAAACACATTTAGGCTTCTGCAAACATGAATAACATCATCATATTTGTGGCTAAAAGACTGCGTAATGCTTTCCTGTAAATTTCCTGGCCACGGTTACTTATGAAATACATGAACATTGGAAACCGAGGTATCTACACAGAGGGACTGCATTTTGAATTACAAATGAAAATACGTTTCCAGTGTTCTTCTGAGAGAAGTGTTTCTTATTTAAATGTTTTATTGAAGCTTATTATACCTACTAATATAAGTTTAGTATCTTTATTAGTGATGAATTTACATTAATTACACACAAATATATGAATATATGTTCATACATGTTTGCTTTCTGGGACAACTGAAAATGTATGAACTTAAAAAAATTCAGCTGTTCAACAGTAGGTAATTATGGAAAGTTTGAAGGATAGAAATCTGCCACAGGATATTAAGTACATCTGTATCTGTTAGATGTCTATTAACATATAATACATATGTTCCAGTAAAAATATAGTAAGGAAGTGTACAAGGAGGGAGGATAGAGCCATAGTTGATTTTTTTATTTACATTCATAATTATTATCAAGAATAACTTAACAGAAAAATAATTTCAATTACCTATTTATAATACTGCAATTATATTAGTATATAAAAATAATAGATTTATGCATTAATCTTTCAGAAGTGAGAGTTGCAGTGCTAGAGTTTGATACAGTTGTCCCTTGAGGCCTGGTCCAAGGGGAGTTGAAAGTGCTGGCAAGTTTTATTTAGAAAGTTAGGAATAAAATAGAATAGAATAGAATAGAATAGAATAGAATAGAATAGAATAGTTCAGTTGGAAGGGACCTACAAGTATCATCTAGTCCAACTGCAAAAGTTAAGAGCTAAATACTTCTGAGGATCTGAGTGGTGTTTCCCATTCTCTGGAGTTAAAGTCCTCTGACATCAGTGGATGAATTCCTGACATTCACTGCATGTTCAGGGGGAAAGAAGCTCCCAAATCCTAGCGAGCAGCCATTCTCATTCATGGCTTTCACTTGCTTTGAACACATTCTCCAAGTGCAGAATGGCTTGTGCTGCAACTGATGCTGTTTTAACTGCTTTCCCAGAGAGGATGACTGCAGTTCAAGAAGTCAGTTTATTTCAGATGTATTTGATAATGCTATTTAGAGAGATAAATGTACAGCAGATGGAAAAGTAGCAATTACAAAATTATTTAAAATAAATCTGTGACTTTTAGATATTTGTACTATTCTCAAGTTTTAATGTAATGACTGCTAAGGTCAGAATTTCACCCACAACTAAATATGATCTAGTAAGCACACAAACTGTTGAATAGAAACAGAGGTTGTATAAATGTATCCCCATACCCTTTATTTTATAATTTAGCATGAAAGATTTAGTGGGAAGATTATCTCATTAGTTAAATAAAAGGCCCTTCTTCAGTTACTACATAACTACAGTTATGTACAGTTACTACATCATGTAAGATGAAAAGGGAGAGGATGAAGAATCTCAGGTGATTTCTGCTAGAAAGGAGGAAGAATGAGAGGGTATAAATAATGATTGAGAATTTTTATTTAATGGTTCAATCACTGTGTAAGATTAGTTGGAGCACTGAATTTGGAATGGAGAATATACAAAAATTTCATTGTGTAAATACTTCAAGTATTCATTTTTTATTGTAGTGTTCTGTTTTTCTTGCTTGACTATTGATATCGAAGGTTAGTTATAGATTCTCAGGAATATTTTATCATTTTGTACATTTTTTCACCTTCAGGACTATAGCTGAAACAGGCTGTGAAAAAAAAGAGTATGACAAAATTTAAATATTTTCTTCTTGTGTATATCCCATAAAACATCATATATTGTGTGGTTTTGAAACTGGCAGGTAATCTACCAGTTTCTGGGAATCCTGTAATCCATTCATTTTGGAATGTATAATTTCTGAATTCATTAAGAAGGCAGTGTAATTACATACTGTCTGAGAAGTCTTTCTTCTCAGCAATGCATTCTTTTTATGGATAGAAAATTGTCTGTTTCTAGCAGCAGTTAAACAATTTATTCAAAATTTTAGAATGTCATTTTCACTGTGCGTGTAATCTCATTTATCTTCTTGGGTTTGACTCTTTTCAACGTGACTTTCCTTTCCTTTCCACTTAGCCAAACGCAGGGGTTTCGAATTCAACCTGTCGTTCCAGCAAGGTTATGGAATCTACAAAATATCCCGCGAAAACCACCACCGCCACGAGGGCGGTGGTAAATCTACGTCCTGTCACAACCTGGTGAGCTGCGGCGGCGGAGGCACGGGCGAGCCTCGGAGGGGCAGCGACGATCGCCCCCGCTGGGGGAAGGCGGACTTCAGCACCACGGCGCCGGCGGACAGCTCCCGGGAGGGCCCGGGCCGGGAGGGGAGCTGCGAGCGCCGCCTTCTTCCCGACCAGCCGGGAGCCCAGCGCCTGCTTCCCGACCAGCCGGGAGCCCAGCGCCTCCTGCTTCCTGACAAACCGGGAGCCCACAGCCTCCTTCCCGACCAGCCGGGAGCCCAGCGCCTCCTGCTTCCTGACGAACCGGGAGCCCACAGCCTCCTTCCTGGCAAAGCCGGAACCGCGAGAAGAGAAGAGGTCAGAAACTTTGAGAAGTCGACCTTTTCTGAAGGACCAGAAAGGAGGCTGTCTCATGAGGAAAGCCATAAACCGGAACTCACAGACTGGGAGTGGTGCAGGAGCAAATCTGAGAGGACCCCTCGGCAGGTAAAATATGAATTTGCCCTGATTTTTTTCTGATATTAAGAAGTACCTTACCAAAAAATAAGAATAACTTGCACTTACGTTGAAATTACTATTAGTCCTATTGGTGGTGTAGTTACTTTTAGTAAAAATCATGCTCAGCATGGGATATTTTAGTAACCACACACCTATTTGCAGATTCTGATCCTGCTATAATTTCTCACTTGTCTTCTCAGTCATAGCTTTTTAATTATTATTAACTATTTTGTGTGCACCTGCATGATCTGTATATGGTAAGAATTCAGTATGAATTATGTTAATTCATCTTAAGGAATAGGAATTTTCTCTCCAAAAGACTCCAAAAGATTATATTTTCAAGAGTATTTCCAAGCATCGGGTGACTTTTTTTGTCGTGGTTATGTTTTGGGTAGGGGAAAAAAGAGGACTGCAAAACCAAACATGAATGGTAAGTCCACAGAGAAATGCAGATTTCAATCTGGGCACAAAGATTCGTATTAGATTCAAACAAAAAGATTCCAAATATTATATTGTTCATCCCTTTCTTTTAGATTGTGGACAGTTACTGACAAGAAGAAATTCTGAGAAATGTGTTAGTTTGCAGGAGCTCTGAGAGAAAAGTGAGGGTGGAGTCTTAATACATTAGCGCTTCAACTGAAAGACTTGTTAAAGGTGTCTGTAACCTCACCTTGTGTAGTTCTTTGCACAGAGGTTCTGATTCTGCTCTCTCACATTTGCTATGCACTGTACTGAATCCAACAGAGCTTTTCACAGCTTGGGAGAAAGGGAATATCAAAAACCATAGGCTGTAAGGACACACCATCTAAAATTAATAGAGAGCACTCTAATCTTTCTGTATAACTCTTTCACCTAAAGGGGTGTTCTGTTGAATGTACCACCATTGCCACAAAAGTTGGGGTTTGCTTTTGGTTATCAGATTGCAGGACTACGGTCTGTTCCAAGTGCAGACTACTCATTTGCCTATTCCTTTCCGTGCTGATAATGGCATATCAAGGACATCAGGATCACCGATTTCCTCAGATTGGAGGCGTTTTGATTCTGCTATGATAAACCTTGTTGTTAGTGCGCATACTGGGAGGGTCTGCACTGACTTCTGACTAGAGTTGGGTTCAACACTAAGGAAGAGCTGTGAGAGAGAATTGCCCAAAACTGCTACTTGTAGAATGGCAGACTGAAATTGGATCCAGCAGAAGGACAGCTATTATCTCATGTAAGAATGTGGGCTTCAGGGAGAACTGCCAAGCTTTACTTTTATTTTCTATAATCAGTGTTTGCTTAAGGGACAAAATTTCACAACTGCGGGTTGAATGCCCTTAATGGAAGAAGGGAAAGATTGTTAGCCGTTCCTTGTCAACTGTCTGTTAAGCAGACAATGAGTATGAGGATCTTCTGTCTCCTGAAAATTCATGATTATGAACCAAAGGCCAAATGCTGGTATGAGGCATCAGGTGAGCCTGCAGTGTGATATCTGTAGTGGAAATTGAAACGAGCAACAGATGTTTATTCCTGTGGAATTTACATGCTGCTTTTGTCACATACTGGACTCTAAAAAGCATCTCAGAGTGGCCTAAGGAGTGAAAAGAGGTAGTACTGTATCATGCAATTATCTGCTCCTTCTGTGTGCACCTTTCCTGTGCTATGGCATTTATGCTCCAGTACACAATTTTGGTCTGCGTAGTGTATATAATGGTCTTCTGGCAGCATAGATATATACCCATTTTCAGCATAAACCAGGGAAGTTCTGTGTACATATAAGTACAGTTTTAATGTTTTATATGTGACACAGTCATAGGTTCATATTGCTGCTGTAAATTGACTCTGAGACAACTTAAAATGTCAGTTCTGCCTGCTCACCTTTGGAAGTTTCCCTTGGCAGAATCCAAAAGGAGCCAGTATTGGCTTTTGATTTATTATGCATGAGCAACTAAGAAACACGTGCAGAAGGACTAAACCAAAGAATATGGAAGTATTTTTTAAAATATTTTATTACTAATTGAGTAATAAGTAGTAATACTATTTCAGGTTGAGTTTTCATTTTATGTGATTAAATTTCAGGAGCTTTTGTAGTATGTGGTAAAATTACTGCGTTTCTTCTATATTTACACAGTGAGAAGTTTATATTGGACAAAGGAAAAGCATATCTTCGGTTTTTCTCTAGGATTGTGACATTGAGAGAAAACAAGAGTTTGTATGTCTCTTCTGAGGAATAAACAAAAACTTAATTGAAAACTTAAATGCTCAGGAGGATGATTTTATATTTGGGGAAAGCTGTTTCCTGTGTCATATGGAAGCAGTTACTCCCCCACTGTCCTTCAGTGGTCACAGAAACTAAAGTATCAGTTGCTTGTTAGTGTCTCCACTGAAATAAGCAGAAGTCTCTGTAAATCTGAGAAACACGCTTCCAGGTGATGTAGTTACGTGCTTATGCCCTATTCAAGAACAATGGAAGCTGGTTGATAATTTTCCTGGAAGGCTTAGTTTTTTCCCAAGCTATCCTGCCAATGTTTGGAAGGGCAAACTTGCATTAAGGGAGTTGAATGTTAAGGTCCAAATGGGAGGGAAGGACTTGACGTTGCCTGGGTTATGAGAATCGTGTCTTCTGGAGCGCATGCTGCCTGGGGTAGGTGAGAGTGTCATGCTTTTTTAGCATTTCCTGCAGAACCACGGCTTCTGTTAATCTTTCCAACGTGTCACTTTGAACTCCACAGTCAGTACAGTCTCTCCTTGTTTATTTGAATTCCGATACCTGCTGATACCTAGAACCCCAGTCTTCCTCCCACCGCAACCCTGAGGTGATGCAGGAGGCAGGAATTTGGGCATGATGAAGTCAGAAGCCAAAGACAGTCTGCCTGTCTGAGTGTTAACTAAACTCTGAGGGTTTGAGCGTGCACTGTGGAATTCAGTAGACACTGGGCATCACAGTCAGTGGGAGTGGGGTAAGAGCCTGTGTGAAGTCCACAAGACAGGAGCTGCAGAAGGCGTTAGGGTGGAAAGGACTTCTGGAAGTCACCTAATCCAACCTCCTGCTCCAAGCAGGGCTGACTTCAAAGCTAGATCAACTTGCTCTTGACCTTTGGCACATACGTAGATAAGATGTATAAGATGTATTTTATATCTAAATAAGGGAATCCCCTCTCCCTCTGATAAGCACAAGTTTATCATTTAGTCAAAGTAGGAATTTGTTTGATATTTCAAATTTGACTGATCGTCCCTTTCATGAAAAAGCAAATGTTCACTCTGTTTCAGTGTGCAGTGATGAACTACTGTGTGGGCAAAAGTAAATGATGACTCAACCTGGTTTTAATCTACTAGTTCTTGCTAACCTCGTGCACCATGTATAGTTTGATTAATAAAGTCAGTATATCACTAGGTTCATCATTAACTGTGGCTCTCCTTGCAGTAGTTTCCAGATGGTGTTTAAAATTAAATAAATTCTTCTTCCCATCTCCTGTCGCTGCCATTTCAAATTGCTAGACCTGTGACTTCCATTACAGCAGGTGCAAGCATCTCTTTGTGAAGCAGCTGGCAACGACTGCATGTGGATGGCTTTATTTGCCCTGAGGCTTTATATGTCACTTTTGGACGTACTTCTTCACTACTTGCATTACAAGGAATCCCAATTCATCCTTCCCTGACATTTTCCAAGCTATAACCTGGTGTGCAGCTGCCAGGCATTAAGGCTCCTATGGTCTAAAAGTTCAGGGCTTCTGAGTTACAGATCTCACTGTTTCTGACATTCAGCATGAGTTTCCAGAGCTTCACAGCACTGACATTTGCTTTGCTGCTGAAAAAGGGCAGAATATGAAACTCCAGCAAGCGTTGTAAAAATAACTTTAATGCATTTCTCAGATGTATGTTGGATGAAAGATCAATTTGGACCAAACATTAAATAAGTTGAAAGCCATCCCTTTTATATATCCTGTCTGAAAGTCCCTAAGTATCTAAGAAAAGTCCCTTTCTCCACATCACTCTCCATTTCTCACCTTTGTTAAAAAAGAAGTCTTTCCCTAGCATTTATTGGCCATGTACTTCTGTTTAATTTGTCAATTAAGCTAGCCAACTGGGGAGAAGGTACCAAACCTTACAAAGAAATGGGTGATTATCCTAACAGGATAAAAGTTCCTCATCTTCAGTACTTTCAGGCTATAAATGCTTGATCACAGAAATAAATATAGATGTTCTTGTTAGAGTACTTCCAGGGTTCTTTTCAATAAGCAGAACTTGTAATAACTTACAGTAGGAGGAAGAATAGCAATTATGCATGGATTTTCAGCTTAGCTGTTAAGTGGTGCAGTAAATGTGTCCTTACATGCTGAATTTCCACATAGCAAAGGGCATAGATGCTCGACATGAGAACTTGAGAAAAACATAATCTCAGTCCTGCACGTACTTGTTGAAAAATGGACAGTGAGTTGTCTTATAGAAAACTAGAATGCATTGTTCTCACATTAAAATTATTTTGTCATTTCTGTTGTACTATGTGGTTTGAAAGCTTTTGAAATGAAGAGCTCCCATGATAGCCTTGAGAGCAGCCGGGTCGGGGAGCTACATTTCTCTGATGCTGTTATTGGGGTTCCCCCTCCTGTCATTGTGCCTCTGTGCTCCTGTATGTTCATGGAGAGGATCTTCTACTCACACAACCAAACACTTTGCAGTTCTGCAGCAAAATGGAGAACATTGCAGTAATCAAATCTACAAAATTCCATGCTGATTGAAATTACAGTTGGGAGAACTACAGTCAACTTCAGCCAGGTGTTGAAGAAATCATTGTGAGAGCTGCTGCTGCTGAATGAGTAATACAATGTGCATTGCTGTAGCTGACGGGTGTCCCATTTGGAATAAAACCTGCTTTGCCAAGTGCAGTAAACCAGAACATTTCGATCAGGGCCAAAAAGGTGCAATAGTCTCATCCTGATCTCCAAAGAGCAGCTAGCCAGGCACACAGATTTTTCACAGAGGACAAGTATTTCTTACCAGCAGGACAAGTAAACCCTTTACAATATAATCCTACTGCTTCCATCAGTGCATCAGCATTGATTCTGCTGCGCAGATGAAGCGCCAAGTAACTGCCTCAGTGTTTGCCTAGTGCTGGCCACAGCATTTTCCTGCACTGCGCAGGTCAGCAGAAATCAGCTGGTGTCACCAGCTTTCTAAGGGCCTGTTGTCATGCCTTTTTATTAATCCTTCTCATAGACACAGACATAGACACGGATTGAGCAGGAGAGCAGAGGGAAAAGGGAGATGAGATGTAGTGTGCAAATAAAAGCAGGCTTGAACAAGCATCATTTCATGAAATAAGAATTGCCCAAAGTTTCTCTGAGAAAGCTCAGGAGGAAAAGAAGTGACATACTGGAGCACAGTCCAGCCTGAGCGTGCCGTGGTCCAGAAACAAACCCAGCACACAACCTGCTCAGGGTACCTGCGGCAGCAGTTTTATCCTTTACAGGGTCACCTACTACTTCAGCCCTTCACATGGCCCAAGTTATGTGGGACACAACTTGGCTTGAGGAAGCTGTGGGCAGAAGTGGCAGTGATGAGAATCAGAGCGGGTTGTGCAGAATGGTCGGAGCACCATTTCAGTAGAGGGATGGGTATGAGGGGAAAGGAAAGGCAAGGAGGATTTCTCCCACAAAAGAGAGCACATCCATGCTCATGTTTTATTTGAGGGACCTGTCTGAAACACAGAGGCATGTCACTCTGTGTTATTTTTAAAAGCCATGAAATCAATAAAAGGTAAACCGTTAACTTGAAATAAATTCTGCTTTCTCTGTAGACCCTGTTATTTAGTGTTGCTTATGTAAGGAAACGTAATTAGGATGTATACTTCTGCCACAGATCACCTCAAGGCCATGTTGAATTGCAGAGTTCATAGCAGTGAGTGAGATTTTTACTGGCATTGATTTATAAAATTGACTTGTTTAAAGAAATTTGTGTGTGTGTGTGCATGTAGATTTGTATTAGGCTGGTTAATGAGTTATGCTATTTTTGTAGGTATCTGTAATGATCTGGAGGTAGAAATACCTTAATCTGGTAACATGAAAATGATGATGCTACTCGGGAGATGCAGTGCAGCTGTGTTCCATTCAGTGCGCTTTGTCGGCACATTGCTTCTGAGAGGGTAGCGGGGATTGCACTGGCTCTCTGTTGCCTTGCCAGTCGTGTTACCAGAGAACTGGTGATGAGATCTTGCAGCTGTTAGTTTTGTGCTTCTGTTTACTCAGAGATGGGGTAAAACAGAGAAAAGCAGGACAGGAAAGAGAAAGCTCAGTCACATGCGTTGAATGTAGTTTAGAGTGAAAGGGCTTTATGTCTGCTCTGACAAAAGCTACTCTCCAAAGCCACTGAAATAGTGCTGGTCAAATGCAATACAGTTCAAGAAAGACCCATCTTCTTCTTTTAGCCTTCTTTTTTGAGGAGTGTCTCATTTACTATATACCATTATTTATTTATTTTTTGGCATTCACTAATTTTTTCCAGATCTTCACCCAGTCTTGTGCTATTAGCAAGTTTTAGTGACTGTACGGTGGCTGCTCTTCAAGCTTTTAACAGACCACAAAAAAAATTTACCGCAAAAGCAGGGTATGAAGCGTTCTGTTTTTCATTTCCAGAAACATCCATACGTTTTCCCTTCTACTTAGCAACAAAACCTCCGATTATTTTGCGATACATCTGTTATAAGCTCTGCCTGTACTGGCAGTACTTCAAACTTCTCTGCAGTTTTTTGCAGGCTGCCATCAAAAAGAATTGACCTAATCTCATGGAAATTAGTTGGTCTCTTGCCTGATCATAGACACTGCTGGCCTCACTGAGAGTTGATCCTAGTTCGGGACTTAAAAAAAATTGGGTTACATTAGGAGTTGATGTAGTGGGTTGAGTTCCACAGGCAGCTCCTCTACCCCTGCGGCTTTATGCTGCTGACAATCTACTGGTTTCTTCTGAAACCCAGATGCAATGCAAACACTGTGAGGTACTAAAACTGGAGGTCTAGGCTCCTGGAACTGTGGTGTCTCTAATACGTTCACTCTGCTAGGGAGGAAAGCAATGTGTGAAGCAGCACTCACTCTGCAGTGACCAGTTCTCCTTTTCTCTGCTCATTATTCTGCTGGCTCCCATGCTGGGAGGGCCTAGGGGAAGGAGCCCCAGGTTGAACTGAAGATGGGAGTCTGCTTGCTTGGCCAGTACTGAATCCTCTTGAGAATATAGAAGGAAAATGGAATTCAGCTCTGTCCTGCATATCATCTGGATAAACTCTACCGAGCTTCCCACAAGTCAAGTCGTGGCAAAATACACGTATAGCCCAGCAGTACTACAAGCTGCTGCTGGCTGCGATCTCCGGTCACAGCACAGTTATAATATCCAGCAAAACTGAAGTTTGATATGGCTTTGAATGACAGCAGATCCTTTGCCTGCCAGTTGCCTGGTTAGAGACAGTTTTGTCTTTGCTTTCTGGAAGGAGCCCAGCACCAGTGCCACAAAAAGCCTGTAGAGATGCAATGTTTGCTTGTTACTTATTTTGTCGTATGGGCTGGCAGTTCATTGGGTGGAGTAGGAAGCATGTCTGGTCAGATGAAGCTGAGCCTGAGGCAGACTTTCAGAGTTTCCCTGCCAGGACTTCAGTGCTGGAGCTGAAGGATGGCTGGAGCTGAGATGGGGGCCATGGGGGCTGGTACAGCCTTTCTGTGCCATAGGAGGGAGGACATGTACAAGGGGAGGTACTAGGAAGGCAAGGGAAGATGCAGCTGCTCTCTTAGGCTACTGCAGTAAATCCATGCTTGGAACTGTGTTTATAAATGCTTTTATCCATGCTATATCACAGTCCTAAAGAAATGCAGCAATTTCCTTGGCTTGTGTTTGGCCTTTCTTCTAGTTTTCTTTTATTTTCGTGGCCAAAGCCTGGTACATTGCTCCACTGTAGAAGTACTGCAAGTGGCAGTACATTCATTTCAGTGGAACAAAACCTGATGACAGCTGAAGGGGAACATCACAACGTGGCTCCCCTGTGACTGAGAAGCAAGTGGAAGGAGCAACATGGCATAAGTGTAAAACACATTAATGAGGACATATATTTCTTTAAAACTGGTTTACATATTATAAGACTTTGGATTGACATATCTTCCTGCTTGTCAGTATATGAAGAGAAATGTCACTTATTCCACCCCTCCCTGCAAGCTCCTTCCTACCATGTCATGTCCACTTTTTTCTTTCTTTCCTTAGCACTTTCCAGTAAATTTACTCAGCCCTTTCACCTAAAACCTATGGTTTTGCCTCTGTTTCAACCCAGGGAAAATGAGTGCAAAAATAAAGTTTCCATAAATCTTGTCTTGCTGCAAAGCTAGCACATGGCAGTGGCTGTGCGGATGAAATGAAGGCAGAGGTAGGAATACTGGGTGCAGTGCTGTGTACTAAATCACAGTGTTTACAGGCAAAAATATCCTCTTGGGCTGCATCCTGAGGGTAGGGACATAGCTGTGTTTTTTCCATTATCACTAATGGAAATCAAAAGGCTGAACCACACACCATGCCCTGGAAACGTGCCCACTTATGTTTCTGCCCTACAAAGCCATCTTGTGCATTTTCCCCCAGCTCTGCTTCTGTAGCAGGAGATGTTCAGAGGTGTTAAATGGTTATAGCCATCATGCTGATGGTCATATGTGCTATTCTGTCAGTAACAAAGAAATGTTAAATTCCCTATTGTGCTACACACAAACTTACAGTGTTTGTTGGGCAGGTTGGCCCAGTAGCCCATACCGCTTCTTAATATTAAAAAAAACCCTCCGAGGCAAAGAACTTGCTGAAATCTTATTGGATTTTGGGTGATGGTTTCCATGTCATTTGAAGGTGGTTTGCACTGCTTGGTAAGGGTAAGGATCCAGTAAAAGGCTTTGCATCTGTGATAAAAAATTAACGGAGTAAGGAACTAGAACTGCTGGTCTCCACTCAGTGTTAGGTCAGGTACAGTAGGAAATAGTGTCTGGTGTTCTGATATGACCCAACCATTCAGTTGCACCATGATTAAGAATTAAAATGTGAAAACCTCTGTGCTTGGCTAAAACTTGGTCAACCACCTTGACAAAAGATAATTAGTTTCAGCTGAATGGAAATTGGCCAGCATTGAGGACTCTCTGCGGTTTGAGATTTAAACCTTGCCAGTAACAACTGCAACTGGATCCTTGTGAATATGACTTAGCTGATTTTAAGGTTATCTGATTCACACAGTGGGATAAAGGCATAAGGATTTAATAGTTAAACACACAATCCTGCAATTACTGTGGAGGTGGTCCTCACTGACAGCCTGTTCACACACTGTACAAGGGATGGGAGTTGCAGGCTGACTTGCTGACTGCACGTCAGCAATGGAGGCATGATATTGGAATAGTGTTAAAAAGTACAGCTTCTCCCAATAACTAACTTCTTACCTCAGGTAGTAAACCGGGGTTGGCTTCGGAAGTTGGAAAGTCAGAAGCAGATGCGGGTAGGTTACTGTTAAACTTTATCGAAATGGGGAAACAAATCCAACCACGTTTTACTAAGGTTTGTAAATAGCAAGGTTAGTCAATGGTGGGTCTGATCCAAAGCACCCCAAGTCCAAACATCCCAGCTTTTAGTCAGGTAAATATTCCATTATATTTAGTGGGGCTTTGTCACAGTCCGTGCAAAGCTTTCATTTGAAAAACTGCTGGTATGTCTATGAATGATGCCAGCAACCACTCCAGCACTTCAGGGGAAGGTAACTCTTAGCAGGACTGAATATTTTTCAGTGCTGTCTGCTAAGAGGACGGATAGCACATGCTGGCTGGCCTGCACTGCTCGCTTGCCTGAAGTGATTCAGGGAAACAAGGGATAAGTCTCCCCCTACGTTATTTTTTTTTTTCACCCTCTGAGCAACAAGTGATACTTGCAGAAGGCTGCCCATTTTAATTTGTATTGTGAAAGCAGTATTTTTTATTCTGTTATTTTCAGACCTTAAATAAGCAGTGAGAAAGGTATCAATTACTTTGATTTAGCTTTTTGAAGAGTAGGGTGACAGACGATATATGTGATGCCTTTGATTTTCTATTGAAGCTACGTGCTACTTGGAAGATGGCACTACCTTGGAGTGATAGTAATGATGCCGTAGCCGGTTGTCTCATCATCGTCTGTTCTGTGAGTAAAGAGTTACTCCATCAAAGTGATTTCTGTGGAATAAAAGTGACATGAAAGGAGAATGAGGCAGTGGGTTTTATTTAATACCCATCTAGCCTAGCTATAATTGAGAGGGAGAGAAAAAATGGTAGTTGTCATTTCTAACTCTTGCTCAGCTGCATTTTTGAAAGATACCTTTAACATTTCATAAAATAGCAGTGTATCTCCCTTTCCTAAAGAGATTGAGTGTAAATATGTCACGTTATTTTTTTGCCTATACTTAAGTGCCTTCAGGCAACGGAAATCTCCCAGGCCTGCAATATGTTACAGGCTTTCTGATTATTTTTCTTCTTTGACTTGATGCCTTATCTATGGGTTGCCTCAAGCAAACTCTTTCAAGAGGCTCTCTGTATGGAACCTATTTATGTGCCCTGCAAAGAGAGAGGGAGGCTGTGTAAATTTTTTCACTTAGGAGTCATCAGCCCTGTGTATCTGGATGTCTGCAGTTTGAAGGTTTTTTAGCAGTGATAAATACACAGGCTCTTTCTCACTCCAGGAAAGTTGTAAGCATTCCAGTAAACGCTGGGCACAGCATGGAAGCCGAGTTATGAACAGGCTTGAAGATTATATTTGCTTTCCACTAGCCTATACAACTGTACTGATGCTAATCTGCTGGGACGTTCTCGTCTGGTCTCTTGCTGCAAGTGGTGTTCCCTTGGTTGGAAAATCAATGTAGCATTTCACCATCATCTTCTAACTTTGCTCCAAGCGGGACAAAGTGCGATGCTTGCTGACTCTCTGCTTGCAGTTAAACTGCAATTGGCAGTCTATTGAACTGCACAAACAGGAGAAATACTGAGAGTAGAAACATTTGCCCAGGAGGGCAAGGCTGAATATAGGCAAGCTCCTATAGCATTTCCCTCATGCTGGCACCCGTGTGAAGCAGCTAGCTTCCTATGGCTGCTGTTTATTCTGTCTGGATCAGATCTGTTGCTTAAACAGGTTTTTATGAATGCTAGGTACAAGTATATGTGCTTGCATGGACTAGAGAAAAGAAATAAAAAAACTGGGCTGTGGTGAAATAATGAGGATAAATAAACCTTGTGGAGCTGACCAGTGACACCCTATGTCAGAGACTCTTAGAGGAATCAGTCCTGCAAAGAGCTGCCACTGATTGGTATCAATGTTCCTTTTCAGAGAGAACAGACAATGCTACAAATAAAATCAATATCACACTGACCAAGGGATCCTTGTACATTGGCCCTAATGCCACTTAATGGAATAGGAGTTACAAAAGCAGTGCCATTTAGACACTTTTCAATAAAGCCATTACATTCTAGGCTGATATATTCTCCATTTTTAAAGGCTTGTGCTATTCTTCAATGTATTTTTCTTCATTATATTTTCCTAGTAAGCAAAAGCACCATTTCAGTTTAACTTTAAAATAACCTGCAGCTCAGCAGAAAGCCTGTTAGTGTGATGTTTGCAAATGAACTCAGAACTTTTTTCCAGGACTGGCAGTACATATGTAAAATAAACTTCACCAAATCTGGTGAACAGGGTAAGGCCCAGTTTTGCAGCCATTACAAAAAAGAGAATGAATGTCAGCAGACCATCTCCTGTGCAAAGAGTGACCGCCTTCTGGTAGCAGGGTGATGGAGAGAGCTCGATCAGATATCCCAAGCTCTGATTTCTGTACCCACCACATGCTGCCCAATAGACCTCTTGTCTCTTTGCAATACTAACCTTCTTCAGACAGTTAATAATGCAATCAGCCCTGTCAGTCAAGACCAGAAGAAATAGTTTTCAAACGTTCATGGCTGGAAAGCTTTGGCAGATACATATAACTATGCAAAAGCCCTGTTCTTCAGAGTGTGATATGTAGATTGCAGAGTTACACCTTTCTAAAGCAGGAAATTTAAGTTCTGTGGACACTAACACTGCTTTAATTGTGGTCCAGTTGACCTGTGCCTGTGTGATGGAGATGTAGGGGTAGAGCTATCTCTACAGCTAGGAGCGAGGTGGTTGCCTCAGTGCAGTGCTAGGCTCATGTTCTGCTTTTAAAACCTCCCGTAGCTTCTCTGCCCGCCTCTCTGTAGGAACATAGGTGTACACATAGACCATGGCCTTAGCCTTCAATTGCATGATTAGTTGTTGCCCACATTCACTGTACCGCATGAGGAAACCACACAAAATAGAAATACAAGAGCCAGAATTAATTTGCCCATGTAGCCAGAGTGCTGGCGTTCTATTACTTTCAAGTGCATGACTTCACATTTTAAATGTTCCTCTAGTGTAGATTTTTAATATCTCTGTTTCTTGCACATACCCCAAATATTTATCTTCATACAAATAATTAAAACTACACTGAAATTTTAATTCCGTGCACTCTTTCCTACCTGAAAGTTCAAATAAATTATTAGAAGTTGTCAAATATTTCACGCTGTGTTGTGAGAACAAATGCACAGAATTACGTAAGGACCAACTCTGTACTTGTTCCAAAAATCCTATTAAAAATAGCAAACATACACATCAAAACAGATGTGCATTTTCCCAGTTATTTTTGAAAGATCAGTTTAGGATGTGAGACAGGTGTCCTGAAGGGAAGTAGTTTGGTGAAAGCCAAACATACCAGCAAATCCCATCAGGCAAGCCTGTTTCCATACTGAAGAGATTTGTTTCTTGTAAAATCAGCTATTCTGTCTGTGAGGAAGACTATTTAAATATAATAGATTTGAAACAGCAAATCTTTACTTGAAAATATAGATTGTTTGTAATAATTTTAGCATAAGTAGGTGCAGAGCATCTAAACTTCTGTAGGACAGCAGCAACTAGAGATGACAGAGAGACCGAAGCTCGTAGCAGATGACTTCCATGAAGGTCAGCAGTAAGGACAGCCCTGGACTCATCTGAATGGCCTTAAAGCCAGGCACCTTCTGAGCTTCTGTCTGTGCTGCACCCATACTGCAGGGGGTCACTAAAGGTGCCATATTAATTATTTGTGGAATATTAAAGGACTTTCTGTTGAGCTCATTTACTTCACCCCAGACAACTGAGTACAGAAGTTCTGGTATGTGGATGCAAATATACTTACCTCGGATGCCTCTGTTGCACTTTCTGTTACTAATTCACTCCAAATAAAGGTCTGTCCACATTGGCCAGGCCAGTGACAAATACTGGGTTTCAGGTCATCTGAGGTGAGCTTATCTATTCTTGTCATACTCTATTAGCTCTAAATTTACTGCAGTCAGCCTCTCAAAGGGCAAATCATTGCAGTAATTAATTTTACTGCAGCTAATTTTTATTTTTAGGGAAGTGGAAGACTAAGCCTCTATTTTAAAATAAACAGAAAACACGTTGTCTCTGGAAAGAAACATCGGGATCGTTACTGGAAGCATTCTAAAAATAGAACTTTTCAGCTAGAGCTGTATTCCACCAAAGTAATTAGGAATGCAAACTCATTAGAGCTTTATTTAGCTGGCTAATATTTCTGTTTGGGAACGCAGCATGGCCCAGTGGAATTAGCATTGGACTGGGACGCAGCAAAACCTGCCGTCTGTTCTTGTCTCTACCACTGAGCCATTCTGTAGGCTTGGGAGAGTCACTCTCTGTTCTGGGACCTCACATCAGAGCTCTCCTACCTTTTCTAGAGATGAGATACACACTCTAGTATGATCTTGACTTCACTGTAACACTAATTTAACACCTATCTTATTATTCCAGGGCCTGTGATTCATGACATTTGAAAATTGGGAATCATGAGGGAGAGTCTATAAACTACCTTGTGCTTGAGTCCGTTTCTCAGACATAGGCATGTAGAACCAGTTGAGATGCCTTAGGGTGTCCCACTTGGCCTCCAGCTGCTGCTTCAGGAGGCTGTAGGTCTCCCACTAGTCCTCTGTTATATTTGAAAGTTTTTTGAGGATATCTCAAATCCTCTATGGCATCTCTGATGGCATTAGACAACCATGTCTGGGCAACTAGTTCAAACTTTAAATGTCTGAGTACTCAGTCTTCTTGCAGTCAGCAAGGGTAGTTTGGGGAATGGAGCTGTTCATGCTTTCCTTTCCCTGCTGTGCAGTTATCTGCTCCCTGAAACAAAAAAATTACCAGGAAATCCTGGGAAGTGTGTGCTTATCCAGACTGGATGGTGGTCTCTGCAGGTGCTAAGCTCTGGAGAACTGGGACCACTGAGCTTAAGATACTTGTAACAGGTTGAATCCAGTTACACTTAATATAAAGTGTATATTATATGTACATTAATATAAATATTAATATTATGCATATTAATATAAAGTATATATATACACTTATATAAAATGCAAAAATATGTAGAAATGTTTGATACTTGAAATATTAATATGTTAGCCTTAAAGAATTTTCTAGGCTTCCTCTAGCAGAATAAATTCTTGACCACTTGTAAACTAGAGTTTTAAATTATTTTTACCATCACATGTAAATACATCAGAAACAGTATTCAAAGTTGATTTCAGTCATACATTCCTGACTTTTCTGGAAGCGCCCACTCTGCAAATTGCTGATCAACTCCTGCAGACACTAAAGGGAAGCAGCAGGAATGCCGTACACCCTTGGGAGGCACTTACCAGCATACAGAATGAGGCTCTGCTTTGGCAAGTAATGAAATTAAAATTTTCTTCAGTGTACTTGCAGCTTAATACCCCTTTATTAGTATTTCACCAAAGTATAAGTATTTCATGGCAAACCAGGTAGAAGAGGGTGTTTTGCTTTGGTTTCTGCCAGTTTGCAAGGAGAAATACAATACAGATTCTGTAAAAGTTACCTTCCTCTTTCCTTCCCTTCCCCCTCAAAAAAGCCATAGGGATCAAAAACTTATTTTCTGTGCAGGGAAGGCTGTGTAGTTTCTAGGTTCCATAAATGGCCATAGTAGGATCACTTAAAAACTCTCAGATGGCTCTTGGTGGGCCCTTTCTCATGGCTTTGAGGGTTTCCAAATTGAAACCTTTCTGCCAGGACCCATTGCCCAGCCACTGTGGAGCTGAGTTACGTCCTCTGCAGAGGCTGAAGCCTCCCCTATGCGACAATATCCTCCCCGGTGAACCTGGCTCAAACTCGGCTCAGGCAGCTGGAACAGAGCCTGTTTTAAAACTACAGTGATTATGAGGAAGGTTTGCCTCATAGCAACAACAACTACTTTCTGTCTTCTGTGAAATCTGAAAGGTGGATTATTTAATTTAATAACGAAAGGATTTGCTTTATCAATTATGCAGAGATTTCTCTGTTCAGAATGCATCAGCACTCCTTAAGGAACATGTACATTCGTGATTTATTTCATTGTAATTTTTTGTCTTTGCTTGTGAAATATGCATGTGCTGGTACATGTAGTTCTCCAGTGAAATCCCTGTCCCAGATTCTAACAGACAGAATAGCCTCCAGCCATCTCGGGCAGGAGCTGCACAGGGGGTATGCCTTGTGGTAGGATGTGATAGAAATAAATACTCTCCACAGAAAGTAAAACTGGGCAAGGGAAGGGCCAGGTCATGTTGGCAGGAGCTCATGGCAAGCATCACGGCAGTAGAGATCCTGCAGCGTTCTGGCATGATGAAATGCGTGTGGATATATATTAAGCAACTTTGAAAATTACCTACTTTCTGTTTCTGTGATGCAAACCTGCAGAAAACAGTCCTCCAGAGGGATAGCTCAGATTTAGTGCTAGGCTGCAACTTTTATGAGACCTGGCAGATATTTTGTGGTATTCAGTTAAAGCTGGCCTCAGCATAAAGATAGTGATTTTGGCTTGCAGAATGTTTTGATTGGGAAATGCCATGATTTTTTAAATTGAAACATTTGAGCATTTCCAAATTGAAACCTTTCAATCTTACCAGAAATTAAGAAATTAATTGTCAAAAGGTAAATATTTTATATACATATATGCGTATGTAAAATGAATAAATACTTATATGTATTTATGCATATGTGCATGCAGAGAAAAAGTATCTGTAAGTGGATATAAGAACCAGAACAGACTTAATTTTAAATCTGCTGTGTTCAAGCAGATAAGTGTCTGATCCTTCCTTCACCTCTCCTAGCTGAGAGTCAGTAAGGTCTCAGAAAGACAAGTCTTCACTTCGCAGGATCAGAAGCGTTGATAGCAAGGCTGCCTTGTCCTGTGTAGTTGCCATGGATGCCAAACTGGTATGGGATGCATGAGAGTTAGAAAGTGTGCACATCAGCTGTGGGGTGTCTTTGTGATAATACTACAAATTCTGGTATAAGTAATTCTGATAAAACAAACACAATACTGGAGTAGTAGAAAAATTTCTACATTTTATTTAGGAGTAATGATAGTTATATCTGTGTATCTAATACACTGTAAAACTGCTGAGACACAAAACCTGCAAAATGGCAGTTTGAAAAGATAGGGTTTTCTTTTATTTCACAAAGTTCTTTTACCTTTATGCCAGTGCCTGATTCCTGCATGCATTGTCAGGATAGCATCAAAACATTGCATTTCTGAAGAAGGTCCAAGAAACAAGTGGCTGTAAGTTTTCTGTATGTTCTTAAAAACATCTGTGTAGAAGTGCTTTAAAAAGAGAACACATAGCATAAATGGTGTGGGAGGAATTAATAAGTGTATTTCTTTTAGAAACTAGTTTTTCTTTTAAATACAGGAATACCAAGTGTGTGGGCAAAAGAGCATGGAAGGAGCCTGGTAGAGCAGTACCCTTTCAAAAAACATTTTGGGCGCAGGCTGTGGAGAGTGAGATGGCAGATGTTCAGAAACAGCACAGTGGACCTCTTTCTATTTTCACTGAAGTAAAAATGAATCATAACCCTTTTACGACTGTGGATGCTCTTGTTCATGCTGAAATAATGCAGAGATGAGAAACAGGAACCTGAATGGATGAACTGAAGGCCACTGTTAAGCATTATTCAAATTGCTTCCTATTCCTATTGCTTTAGAATTAAATTGCATTGTAAGGCTTAAGATCAGAAAGCTGAACTGTAGGTAACAATGGGAGTGGAAGATAAAATACTTCTTCAGAGGATGCACCAGTATAGTCTGGTTTACTAGCAGATTCCTATTTATTGCCATGGACGTGTCATAAGAAGCAAAAATGGATATTTAATAACGATATCAAGGACAAGATAAGGGTCACATTCTGTTCTCATTAGTAATTTATACTGAAAGTAATTGCAGTAATAATCAATTATACCTGGCTATACATAAAACCAGAGAAATGCATTCTTCTGTCTTTTGGGTTAACAGTGGTTTTATTTATAGCATTTTTCTGTCGGGCTGCTTGACTCCAGAGCAAAGCTTGCAAAGCAAGCACAAGGTGGGTGACAGCTCTGAACCCAGGAGAGAGCTGGCTGTGGTGTTTGGTGCCCTGAGCATCACTAACGAGCTGAGGGGCCAGATCCAGTTCTTGGTCGCTAGCCTCTTTCTGGCTTTGGTGCAGAGTCCTTTGGCTGGAGAGGAACATTCATCATCTGTGGCCGCAGCATCTCCCCTCCAGCGTGGAGCACAGAAGTCTTTCTGGGGCTGTGGCACTTTCAGGCCAGCCAAGGTAGTGCTAGTTCCCCTCAGCACTCAGTGAATTTACAGTTCAGTGGCTCCAATCTCTCCCGCCTTCCCCTATCATGTAATTCCAGGGTTTGATTTAATTTTTAATGAACTCTGCTTAAGTTCTGTAGTGTCATGTAAATGCTGCTTTTTTTTTTTTTTCAGTAATTAGTTGGACTTTTTTAAACTTTGAACATTTTGCATTGTTGATGAATAGGTTTGTTTCACGCACACATACTTTGTCAAAGCTTGCAATTGGTAGTGTAGTTTCCTTGCAACTCGGTTGCTGCTCTGGGGGAGTTTATTCTGTGATTTGAAAGCTGCTCCCTGCGAGGGCAGCAGTTACTAGGCAGGCGCCTGTCACAGTCACGAGTGCATGGAATTATGATGCATGGTTTGCAAAGAGACAAATTGATTCTCTACTTGTAGAAACAGGTGAAGGTGTTTGTAATTGAACAATATTTCTACTGGAATTGGTCTAGTGGAAAATGATGTAGTTTACTGGCTTCCTGGTTAGTGACTGGGAAGGGGCATAGAAGACTTGGCATATCCTTTTCACTTCTAAAAGTAAATACTGATTTCTCAACAGAAAACAGACTTTTGGAAAGAGCCACTAAATCTGTGGTCATTGGAAAATTTCTCATTCTCCACAACTGGAGTATTCGCTCCAGTGAGTGAGGATTACTCATTCTCCCTCCAGGTGCCTCAGACATATCCTCCGTCTTCTTGACGTTTAGTCTGACAAATCCACGGTGTTTCATTAAGCAGAACGTAAGCCTGCACTGAAGTAATCAGTTCTTATTAGACTTTTTTTTCATACTCTTTAGATTTCTTTCTGTATAGTCGTAAGTGCTGTTTTAGACTGTTCTTCAGATTCTGAGCTTGATTAACAGCCAGAAATGCAGACACTCTTAACGGACCCTGCAAAGGACTTTCAGTGTTGATTGCAGAAACTGGTCAGGGGGCTGGAAACAGTGCTGTAGGGCTTGTCTCCAACAGAAACACCATTCTAAATGTGCATTACCAAAATTGGTAGGTATCCAGGCTCTATCTATTGCAATATCCAAGACGCTAACTTTGTGTCTGTGCTGCTAGAATAGTAGGCTTTGCCCACTTGATCTTACCCAGAGCTGGATTTGTTGCTCTGTCCTCTCATGACCTTAGGAAGCACCTGGGATGGAAGACAAGTGGACAAGAGCTTCCTCAACCTGAGAAAACAGTTATTCTCACATCTCTCCTTTCCTGAAGGAGTGGTCCTAATAATTAATTACTACAGAAAATGTAAGTGCCAACACCTAACTGTGCTTTAAAAAAAATCTCTCTCATCGTTGCTTTGAAACAAAGGCTGCTGGTGCTTACTCTTAGGAGAGCTACCATTGAGGGAGCCCCTGTACCTGCCATGGCTCTGTACTCTTAACAGCAGCAGCTGGGAGCTGGCAGCGAGCTGCTGTCATCTAACATTCACCAATCTAGGACCTTTGGCAGCTCGATGCACAGCATGATGGCTGCCTCTGTAACTGCACATTGGAAAAACACTCGAGGACCATTTTTCTCTGACAAATCTATTAAGGAGACTAATACAACTTAGATTTCTTTCCAGCAGGGCAAGCCAGCTCCTAGGGTTTTGTCAGGCAAATTCCTTTGTCGAAGGACCACATTAAGTCACAGTCTGGCAAGATTTTCCTACGTAATGAAACCTAATTTCCTTTTCATGCTCTTTAGTGAAGGTGAGGTAATGTGGCACTTGATTTAGCTGTGTGGTTGTAAAGTTGTGCCTAATTCCATAAAACTCTCATCACAACAGCATCCTTTAGTAATCAGCAAATAATTGCCCTTCCCAGCTCCCTATGAACAATTTCAGCTTTCCACTTGGTATCCTAAACCTCTCTGTTTTTACTCACTTTCTCAATTTTACTAGAAAGGCAACATTGAACAAAATTGGTCCAAGTGGAAGGGGTCCTTTCAGTGCTAAAATAATGCTAGCACTTCTCCATACTGCCAATTATTAGACCTGGTCTTTCTGTCGCTCCTCCTTTTCTTCCTCTCTCTCTAGTCACACAGTTTGCACAAGACAAATCAGTATCCAGGAGGACAATATTGGAGCTTCTGCTTCGGAGGGTGAGCTCAGGGCATGCCCCTATAACTTGCCTGGCAAAGACTGGTCCTTTCCAAAGCCCAGGGTTTCTGTGGTTTGTCTCTTGGTTGCAGGTAGATTAATCACAACACTCACAAACGAAGAGGCATATCCTGCTCTTCTAGACAGCTGTCTCCCTCTCTCATCTTAGCCCTCCCTTGCATGGACAGGAAGAAATGTGAGTGCTATCCAAACTCCTTAAATGCCTCACAAATGCCTACATATCCTGATAAATCAACTGTCTGTCATTTTTTCACCTCATGCATTGATTGCCATAATGTTGTTCCTTATTCCCAAATCATCCAGAAAGTTAAATGCTACTAAGGAGGGTCTCTGTGCATGTGTTTGTGTGTGTGTATAGAGGAAGGACAGGGAAGGCTGAGGTTTGGGCTGGTGATTTGCCCTGCCAGGCAACAGCAGCAGCGGCAGCAGCAGCAGCAGCAGCAGCAGGAGGTAGGAGGGAGTGATTGGGAGGGGTAGGAGTGGTGCTGTAAATCCTTATTATAGGTTTCAAACTGACACCATTGAATGAACGTTATTTCCACTATAAAAATAAAATGCACAAAAGAGTTCCTTGAGCAATATCTGACAAGTTATTTTGGAAAGTTCAGCTTGGTAGCTAAGCCATCTAACTTTAGGCACCTAATGTAGTTAAGACTAATTAAGACAGGGTGCCCAAGGGAGACAGATGTTGTCAGCATACGTTCCTGGTTTTGAACAGTCATTTCTGTCCTTTTGGTCACTGTATGAGAAGCTTTAGGAGATCAGTATCTTGATCTGATTGAAGCAGAGTGAAAACACTTTCAGAAGTGCCTGAGTACTAGCTAGAGAGGTGCCTGCTAGTGCTGGCATCTCGTTGTGGACTGGCTGCAGTGAAAAGTTAAGTGTAGGCTATTCTAATAAAGTGTGAGTGGACATAAACTGTACCTGAGTCACAGTCACTTGGGACTTCACTTTTTATACTGAAGTGTATCATTATAAAACACTTCTTTCTACTCTTTGAAGTCATAAATACCAGGTTTCTAAAATACTGCAAGGAAAAGTCTACAAGAGTAACGTAAGTTAACAAACTAAGCATAATTGGTTTATGTATAATGGATTCTAACTTCTAGAATTAGCATTAGAAAAGGTCATTCTTTCTCTTTTTCAGCGATCAGGTGGGGCCTTAGCTATCCCTCTGTGTGCATTTCAAGGAACTGTATCTCTTCAGGCACCCACGGGAAAAACTCTCTCTTTATCTACATATGAGGTAAGCACTGAAGGGCAAAAAATAACACCCACATCAAAGAAAATTGAAGTATATCGATCTAAAAGTGTTGGTCATGAGCCAAACCCAGAGGAGTCTCCTAAAACATTTGCCGACACAAGTGTTAAAATTCATTTAGAGGTACTTGAAATTTGTGACAATGAAGAGGCCCTGGATACTGTGTCAATCATCAGTAATATCAGCCAGTCCTCCACACAGGTAAGGTCTCCATCCTTACGTTATTCACGGAAAGAAAACAGGTTTGTCTCATGTGATTTAGGGGAAACTGCTTCCTACTCCCTCTTCATACCATCAAACAATCCTGACAGCGATATTAACATATCAATTCCAGACACTGTCGAAGCTCATCGGCAGAATAGTAAAAAGCAGCATATGGAAAGAGGTGGTTATCAGGAAGAAATACAAATGTTGAATAAAGCTTACAGAAAACGAGAAGAAGACGGCAACAGCAATTAAAAGGCATTTAATCTAGACATTTAAACTGATTTGACAGACATTGGTCCTCTTGACTCAAGTTACCCTAGCAAATACAATGTCAACTGTTTTTTCCTAATATATAAGTTAATTTTATTTGGGTACACTGTTAAATAGATTAAAACTTCTAATGATATATGGATGGGATAACATATTTAAGTGCTTTACAGCTTTGTGTAGTGAATTTCAAGTTATTTATATATCTATCTGTTTGAGGAACGTGTGTCTAAAAGGAATCCTAAATAAAGTCTTAAAACCCAGCTTTGGTTGCTTGTTGGCACTGGGTGATCTGTCTGTGGGAACCTGCGGAAAATGAGGGAGCAGCTCCACAGGTGTGAACTTACAACAGTTTTGGCTGACTTGCAGTTCTGCTCTTACTGATGTGCCAGACTTGAAACATTTGTTTGAAAAAATGTAGCCCAAACCTATGACTAGCTCATTTAATTGACTAAGTAGAGGATTAAAAGACATGTAAATGGTTTAATTTTCTACTGCTCTATACATGATTCATATGTAATACCTATGTAAGTGGCCATTGTATGGCCTTTGAATGTGGGTGGCTGAAATGTAAGGAAGCACATTCTGTAAATATGACATTGTGAAACTTATGAGTGTTCTCATGGTTGACATTTCTTTGATCAGATGTGGCAAATGTTGCTTAATTTTATACCAGTTAGTCTGAAGGGTCCCCTTTTTTGCCTCCATGATCTCTTACCAAGTTAAGAAGTTTCCCAGCCTTACAGAATATTTGCAACTCCATCCAGATAAAAGCAGCATTTGAAATGTTTGAAGAGCTAGGATGTTCTTCACGTTCTTCTAGACAACCACGAGAGTGGGTGTAGCTTGCAGATGGTTGCAGGAGTCCCACTGGCTCGCAGAAAGAACACTACTGTTTTTTCTGCCATATGTATTCTGTCAGTAAACCTGTCAGCACTCCTCTTTGGATGGACCCTCATGCTTTAGATCTGAGTCAGGAGCTTGGGGCTTCAACTGATTTGTGACTCCTTAGGAGAGGGGAAATGAGCTATTGAAGGTGGCCAGACTTAGAGACTGAGCTTAGACATCAACCTCAAGAGAGTGGTCTGGTTACCTAAATCAGGTCCCAACCTGTATCACCCTCAGGAGGAGCTCGTTGCTCTACTAACTTATAAGGAACCTAGAACTAAGTCTAAAGCCAACCTAAAACCAGTGAGTACTCTAATGTGTGTCAAATTCAGACAAGCCAAGGCAGAAACAGTGAATGGAGTCCTCAAGTCTTACATTAAATATGCTGCATATGCTCTAATGCTAGTGCATTTTGACCAAGACCTCTTTCTCTGAGCGTTTGTCATTCATTTCAGTTAAACAGAGGTAAATATACTCTCAGGACTTTCGGCAGTTTGATTAAAAATTACACTGCTTCTTTAAGGAATAGATTTAATTTCCAGTGGTATGCATGACAACATAATCATTTAGGTGTCTGCAGCCACCCTGTTGTCCACTCAGTGGGAACATGCAAGGCAAAATAAGCACTACCCAATTCAGGATTCCTTTATGGGTTATGAACAGACAGAGCAAAAGGGCCAAATACTGCATCTCTTTGCACTCAGCATTCAATACAGAGGCATGAAAACAAGCAGATGACTTGCCTTATCCCTTCACCAACATAAATCAGGCCTGCCATCGCTATCAGTGGGGCTGTGCTGGTGTGGTCAAAGACTGCAGGTTGCTGTGATGGAGATGGATCACTCTGCAAGTTGAGCTTTCCTTGTGCTGCCTTTCCAAGATGAAAACAAGGCTCTTGTAAGATTGCCTCAAGGCTCTTAGTTCCACTAAGATGCTATGTTACATTTCAGATTTAACAAGAAACTACAGCAGAAGGAACAATCAGTGGTAAGTCTATCGAATAATTCTATATCCATACATGTAGAGGAGAGACACGTTCTGCTGTCTCTGAGTATGTTGCTTTTCTTTGTGTTCTGTAGAAGGAATGCAGAAAGTATCTTCATAGCAACAGACACACTCAGTCCAGATAAAGGTAGCAAAGTTGTGATGGAGGATACAGTTCATCACAACTGTAGTTTGGTCAGGTGTTCTGTTTTCCCTGGAAGTGATTTGGACTATGTTAACAAGATTATGTGCTGATGTGTTAATCTCTGTCGGATATATTTACAAAGGGTTAAAATTCGGAGACATTAAAATTCTGCATAGCTGTGACCCAGAGCTTGACTTAATTGTAGAGTGTTGTCTTGCTGCTGTAGTAAAATATAGGTAATGAATCTGTAAATTTGATAATGTACAAATGTCCAATTATTTTATTTTTTGCTCTAAATGACTCACATCATTAAACAATTTAAAGTGTCTGAAACCCCAAGTTGTAATTATTGAATAGATATCAGCTCCTTGCACAACGCACCAGAAAACTTACTTTTTGAGAAAATTTGCTCCTGGTTTGTTTATTCACATAAGTGTTAAGGTGTCTTCATTTATAATTTGGACTTAATTTTTAAAACAATTCTTTTATAGGAGTTTTTAAGGAAAATTTTTTCTTCCTCCTCTGTTGTTTTTCCACTGACCTTTTAATGTATTTCAGTCACAGCTTGACATTTGAGGGCAAAGTGTTTGTGAATGACCATTTGAAGGTGACTTGAAAGAGACCTCATCTCTGTTTAGACACCACAGCAACTGACTGAAAAAAATCCCTTGGAAAATGTGACTTGAATCAGCACCCAGGCTTCCCCTGCTCTTAGGACGTGGGTTGTTGAATAATGCAAAGGATAGAAAACAAGAAACTGGGAAATAATTTTTGAGATAATCTTTGGTAAGCAGTGTATCCAGTGGGTTGGAATTTCCTTACAGTGGCACTCATGTACACTGAGAATAATGTTACATTAACAAACTTACAAGAAAAATAAATCTGTAATACGCAGGGCCAGGCCCAAGAACCCCAAATGCCTCAAAGGATTGTGCTGCTTGAAATAAAAGATATAGCCAGGTACTGAAATGTAAATTTTCTATACTAATCTTGATAGAAAATATATTTTGCAGCATCATACTATTTCAAAATACAGTAATTTCATTAAAAAATAATAAATGTTACTTATATGTCATTTTACCTTTATAGATTTGGGGTTGATGCATAGATTCTAGAATATGATTTCACTTCCCAGCATGTATCATTATAAGTGAGAGTGATGTTCCTCTCTCTTAATGAATTTTGCAGATTTCAGTGTCTCGGAGCAGAATAAATTCTGCTTTTCTAGACTCCAGCAACAGCTCCTATAAGAACGGCAATACCCATATCTGTATAACCCTGTATGTTCTACACTCTATGTTTTATAAAACAAACTAATTTTAAAGACCTTCAGTCCCTGCACAAACAATCTTTATTCATAGAGACAGTCCTATTGACTGCAGCACTGCTAGTGTGCAGTAGCAAGATTTACTCACTGGATTGAGAGCTGTAAGGTGGGATCCTCTTTTATTGTGTCTCCCTCTTCTCAGTGCTTACCTGACCTGTTTCGTGTTTCCTCATTAGGAATTTTACTTCAAGGAATTTCACTTCAAAGTACTGAAAGGAGAACACTGTCTTCTGTCCTCTTTGAGAGCACGCTGCTGTGTAGAGACCGTTATGTGCAGATGCGTTACTTTACATCATGATAGTGTGCTACTGAAGTGGATGAAAACTGAAGGTGAACAGTGGTTAAAAGGAGTTGGAAAGGCCCAGTAATAGGCAAACCAGTGAGATAATTTCAAGAAATATATCTTTTCATACATATTAGAAAATTGTCTTTACATGAATAGATGCACATTTACTATCTTTCCAACATCTAAATCTACAAATCTACTAAAAATACTTAAATTTGTAATGTTTTCTTGAGAATGTGTGGGGTTTTTAGAGAGTTAAAAAAGACATGGCTGAAATGCAGTAGCTACATGCACACATACGGAAATCTCCTCTTGCACTAAAATCCCATTTATTTCCAATGTGTGCCCTGCTTAGGTGTCCAGATACACTATCATGGAGAGATACTGGATCAAACAGAATGAATCTGTTGAACTCACCCAAGTGATTCAAGGTGACCCTAGAACATTTTTCTTCAGTAATCTTAAGGAGATAAAACAGACAAAACCAGCTTTCTGACAGCTTGCTTAGGCATGCAGAACCTAACACGAGACAGAACGATGTGCCTAAGTCAAGCGGCATCTGAGAGTGCAGCCACACGCACTGCTGACGGGATACATACCATAAGCCCTGGCTGGTGGTACGTGTTACAGATGGTCACCAGGGGCCCTTTCATTCCAGGCTTTGCTAGTTTCAAATTAGCATCAGACACTTCTCCTGTCCTGGTGTATCTAAATAACAGAACTAGAGATAATAATTGCTCCGATTTATATTCACCTACAGGCTAAAGAAGGCCCAGAAGGCAAGCTGGTTTGTGTGTGGTTAATGCCGTGCCACTGACATGGAAGTTCATACCTGAGCAGCAGGATGTGTTTTCCCATCTAGTATCCTACCCCGGCCACCCTTTCGGAAGGACTTGTGCTGTTCTCCCTCGTTTGGCCTGTATAGGTATGCCAGTGACATCTTTCAACAGGGGATCTTTTAACATTTCCTAGATTTCTGAGAATTGGGTGCTAATTTTCTTTGGCTCTTTTTTGCTCCCTAGTTGGTTGTCACTGTGAGGCTTTTGGAGAATGCTGTGCAGTTACTGTTAGTTTATGGAGGATGAGGAATGCAAGAAGTCATGGAGTGTGCTTCCCTACTCTGCATTAAGCCACAGATGCAGGATGAGGAGAGGAGAAGTAAGGAAGAAGTATATTTCCTCCTAGATTTCTCATTTCTCTCCCACGCGCCTTCCCGTAATTTGCCTTTCAGATGATCTTCCTCAGTACCCTCCAGCCTTGTACTCTCTGTTCTTGGTCCCCTCCTTTTCCCTCTTTTCTCTGGGTAAACTCACCCAGAGTTCAGCTACTCGCTGTGGTGATGACTCAGAGATCTTGCTCTCTATTCCTTACTTGTCTCTTTATTCAAATTAAAATCCAAGCTTCTCTGAGATTCCTCATACCTGAAACTGGGTATAGCTAAAAAAAGACCACATGATGTTTCTTGCACAAACCCTCCTGTGCAAGACCGCGGCATGATGCTGTGCCATTTGGTAGACGTACAGATTAGCTCTGGGTGAGCTGGTGGATCCATACAGGACACTGCGGCGCACCACGGGTCCCATCTCCAGCGCGGTGCAGTTTCGTCCTTGGAGGAATGGGCCCCGTCAGCCATCTTCCACCTACTGCCATGATCACTAAGAAGAGCTCCAGTGGCTGCCTTGTCATTCAGGTCCATCACCTTAGGTGTCCAAGTAAAAGAATACAGATGTATGCTATGATAGGGCATTGTGATTTTGGTTTGCATGTTTGAAGGCCATGGAAAAAAGCATTTCTTTAAACATGGAAAAGGATAAGCCTAGCAGTGAGACAAGTGGATGTTTGGATGCTCAAAGCATTTTGTGAGGGGAAAGGAAAAAAGAAAATACAGATCTTTAACTCGAGCACCTGGTTCTTATTTCTTTACATATCCAGCTGCTGGGAGTTGTTGGACTAACTGCAGGTAAAATGTAGGCAGAGAAAAAAAGAGAAAATTGTTTACTTTGAAAGAAGCAGTCCTTTACCTGAAAGAAGTGTGAAAATCATTGTATAACATTGTATTTCAGAGATCCAAATGCTAGCAGTTTTTAAACAAATGTAATCATACCAGCAAGGAAGAAAAGGCAAAAGAATATGTAAAGTGAGATTGAAGAAGCATTTATAGCTGCACAATGGTATTCCAGGAAACAAAAAGAACAGTAAGTAACTGTTGAAAGAGTAATAATTCTGTTAATAATTTTATCTAATTTGAAAGGGGTAGTTTCACACTCCAGAGAACTTGGACAGAGTATACCACTTAGAGCAGCAGTCAGCCAGCAGACCCAGAACAGGTACCTATATAAAAGTGTGTATCCTACTTAAAAAAGAAAAACGGGAATACCCACCTGGTACGCAGAGAGGGTAGTAACCCCACAGGGAATGGTGGAGACCAACCTTTAACGTTTCCTTAAAATCTTGCTTTTAAGCAAGGAGGTCAAAACGTGGATCCGGCCATGGACGCGGCCGGGGCCTCGAACCGGCGGCCCGCCGGCCCTGCCGGCGGGGGCGGGGCGTGATGGGGCGGGGCGGCGGGCGGAAATGAGGCGGCGGATGAGGCGGAGGGTGGCGGCGGTGCTGGGAGCCGGTTGCCGGGCGGCCATGAGCTACGAGCATCGCCGGGACTGGGGCCGGGGCCGCGGCGGCGATGGCTGCTGCTGGCGGCCCTGCTGGGGACTCTGTGCTGCGCCGCGGCGGGGGGCGGCGGCCGGCGGCGGGCGGCCAGCCTGGGCGAGATGCTGCGGGAGGTGGAGGCGCTTATGGAGGACACGCAGTACAAGCTGCGCAACGCGGTGCAAGAGGTGAGGAGGCGGCGGTGGGGCCCCGCGGGGTGGGGGGCCCTTCCCTCCCTCCCTCCCTCACCCCCCGGGCCGGGCCGGGCCGCACCTGCGGGCAGCGCAGCGGCGCGAGCCTCTCACCCGCCTTCGTCGATTCCTGTCAGCGGCCGCCTCTCCCCCTCCCCTCAGCGGGGCGTGCGAGAAAGCAAGCCGGCAGCCGGCCCTGCCCGCGCCCCTCCGTCGGCGGCCGTCGCCCCAGGCGGGGACCTGCGCCCTGCTCGGCTGGGGGAAGCGCCAAAACCCTCTCGGCTCGGTGTCCGCCGCCGTCAGCCCGCCCGGTGCTGCCGCCCTCCTCAGGCGGGGAGGCGGGAGCTGTGGGGGGTACCGGCGCGGCCGCGGAGGTCTCTCCTCTGCCGCTGGCGCTGTTTCCCCCCACCGGCGGGCTTTCCCGCCCCGCTTCTCGCATCGCCCACGCCACCTCTGCGCCCGTCAGCTGCCGTGCGTCCCTGCGGCTCGGCGTGTGTATTGCGGCGCTGGGGGTGGCATTGGAAAGCCACCTTCTTGCGGCAATGCAGGCAGATAGCGAGGCGGAAAGGCAGGCAGGTCGTGAGGCAGAAATGCAGGCAAATAGTCCGTGTGGATCCTGAAGTGAGAAAACAACAGTACGTGGCAAGGGGAGGAGTGAAGAGTTATTTTATTGTCTTTCTGCAGCAGGAGCTAAGACGCAAGAGGTGATCCCAAACCAGGATTCGAAGGTGTAAGACAGTCCCGAAAACGTGTGTGGAGAAGCGGCTTACTTTTGATGTAATTCCATGTCTCGATCGCAAATTGCTTGCCCAGAATCGCACAGGACCAGTTTCAAAACTGAGAACTGAGTCTAGACCCCGAGCCGTTGTCTCGTATCGCTGTCAAAAGGCCTTGTTCCTGCATTTCCCTTACTTCTGTGCTTTTTCCCCTTCATGCTAAGAATCTTCCTTGCAAGTTCTCTTTTCCTTTCATTCAAAAATACATAGTCCAGAAAAACCTTTTACTGACAGCCCACTGGGGAAACAGACCTTTGTTTACTATAATTGGATAATTTCTGAATTTTTGCTGTCATCTGGACAGTTGCTGAAATCTACCTCTGTTGTGCACTTCATTTAGACTGCAAACACATTGAGACAAACCATTTTTAAAAAAGTATTTTTTACAATGCCGAAAATATGCCTAGTTATAAATGAGGATGTAGTCAAAATTTCTGCCTGTTTTACTCTTCCTGTAGTCAGTTCTGAATTGAGGAATGGTCTGTATACAGCACAAAATGTGGATTGCCTGAGCTGCATCTTAGCAGATGAATGCTTTACACTTAAAAAGGTTTGCAGCTGTCATTTAAAATAAACAGACAGACCAGAAAGAAAAATTTTGTCTTGGGAAAAATTCTGTTGTTCAGCCTGGCTGAACTTGTGGCCTCCTAGCTCTGTTACAGCAGTTGCAAATGATAAAGGGACGCAACTTACTCAGAGTTTGAGTTGTTTACAAGACTCATGCCCTTTTGCTGAGCTTGTTCTGGTTTCTAATTCAGAGAACACTCCTTTTCTGTGTTGAGTCTTCATCTGGAAACAAAGACAGTGGGAACTGAAATAGGGAGTTAAATTCTGGATGTATGCACCCTGATCTATATAGGACTGCTTCTGTTGACTTCAAGGGGCTTTGGCTACGTCTCTGTCCTGCCAGAATATTTTCTCTTCTTTGTCAGATGGAAAGTGTCTTAAGTATTTAGTGGTTTTCTGAGAAAAATAGAAAGCTGGGCTCTTGACTGGCATCAGCCTGTAGAGATACCAGATTGTCACTATTCTTCGCACACTTTTTTGTCACAGGGACTGTCTTTGGCTTAAGCAGTCCAGAGCTCAATGGTTTAGCTTGCCACTGTTTTTCTAGTCCATTAAAAAAGCTGCTGTGGCCACTGAAACAGCTGAGTAAGCGTTCCCATACAGGGGGATCTGTACTAACAGCATTACATAATTAAGCAGGGTGTTACCGAGGGCTGCACAAGAAGCATTGCTCATTCTCTTTTGTGTAATTGTTGTTAATTTTCAATTGGTTTCTTTAAATTTGGCAGATGGAAGCTGAAGAGGAAGGGGCAAAAAAACTGTCAGAAGTAAACTTTGAAAACTTACCTCCCAACTACCATAATGAGTCCAACACAGAAACCAGAATTGGTAATAAAACTGTTCAGACTCATCAAGAAATTGATAAGGTATGAGAAAACATGTATAGCAAGCTGCTGGTTCTTACACACCTTTTCTTCAGAAATAAAAACAATTTTGCATGTTTTGGGGAGAATTAAGATAATGTGGAGCATAAATATTCCTGATGATAATTACTTTGGGGTTTTATTGTATCTTATTTGCTTCCCTAATCACTGTGTAGGTGCACATGTCATAAAAGGTTAATGTGAAATAATAATAATTTATTTTGAAATAAGTGCCTGCTAAAACCAGAACACAGGTACAGCTATTACATGGGTCATAAAAGAATGACCATCTCCCACTCAGCTTCATTACAGTGACTTTTTAAATAGATAAGGAGGTAGTCTTGTCATCTGCTTTTTCCTCCAGATTGGGATTTTATACAAGTAACAGCAAAATGGGGAAAAAAAGGTGATGGTGGGGTTATTATTACAGAACGTAGGTCTGAGAGTAACAAAGGACTAATAAAAAAATGTAGTTTGATATTTTGTTCTTCTTTTGCTGTATCAGGTTACAGATAACAAAACTGGATCAACAGTTTTTTCTGAGACAGTCATTACATCTGTAAAAGATGGAGAAAACAAAAGAAATCATGTAAGTGAACGCTTTTTTTCCTTTTGAAAATTAAACAGTTTGGGTTCATCATTCAGAAGAAGGTGATATAGTTCACCTAGTGAAATTTCTGAATGCTTTAAAACACACAAAACCGTTAGGGGTAACCAGTCCAAAATGTTTTTGTTCTTTAGTTTCTTTAACTTAGGGGTATTACATTATGAATTGGAAGCAGAGTTTCAATGTTGTGGTTAACCGAGGTGCTTGATCTGAATATTCAATTTGTCTGTCAAATGTAAATGTTGTACTCAAATAGCAGAGATAGTTACACAGCTCTTTCCAGTAAGTGTGAATAAACAAACCCTTAGTGTAACAGTGCTTCATGTATGTCCTCTCTATGCTCTTTGGTTTCATAAAAAAATTGGTTTTTAGACTTTCAACACTGGAAAATAAATTGTCTATTGTAAGGAGTCTGTGGAATAGTATATGACTCTATTTGCTTTTCAGCCTAACCTAGTGGTGGACAACTGGTTGTGAAAGGTCACTGTGGGGAGGGGGAGAGGGGTGGGACAGTAAATCCCCCTCCTCTCTGGAAATATGGTTGTTGAAGGATTCTTAAAGAAGTTTAAAAGATCAAGAATATTCTTCATCTGAGTCTTGCACACAGGTACATTTGCTAAACTTCAGTTGTCCATGAGAAGTTTGTCGCATACCACTAGCTAGAACAACTGTTAGGTTTTCTTTGGTTATAGCCTTACCAAAATGGACTTTTTTTATGCTCTAAGACAGGACTTGCCAGTGTTTCCTCTGGTAGCTGGCTTCATCTGACTAACAGTTTGTGGTTTAATTTAGTTTAACATGCTCTGGGTTTTTTTTTTTTTTGAGTAACTTTCTTCCAGTTCTTTCACAGAAGCAGCTCTTTAACTGTTTCATAAAGCATTAAAAAAATAAATCATTCTTCACAGCTGTAAAAAGTATTTCTAAATTAGCTTTCTCCAACAATCATACAAAGTTCCTTTTAAGCTTCATATATGAAGTGACATCTGCATTTTCCTTATGGGAAGGTTGCCTCACTTACAAAGCCAGTCCTGCATCCAGACCCAATACTGTTATTAGTCTTCCAGCTGAAGAATTTGAGGGCTGAATACAAATTTTTGTCAGATTTCATGATGGCAGTCTTTATTCAGTTATGAAGTAAGCATAATCAGAAGCGATCACATTAACTCCTAATCATTTAAGTCCTGGGGTGCTTTATTCATCAACTTCCTTACTACAGCAGCTGCTGAAACAAAACTGCATTTGTTAATGTTTATTTGCCCTCTCACACTCATTTTGAACTCTCAGCATGCCAATGGTACAAACACCTTATTTAGAGGTTGCCAAGGTAGAGAAAAACCTAAATAGGAAAAGCAACCAACAGATGTATTTGGTTGTTATTTAAGGAGGAGGGACAAACACGCATATATTAATTCGACTAAGAGATGCCTAAGGGAAGTAAATCTGAAAATACTTGAAAACTTTAGGCATTAAGGAGGAATATGAATTACTTAGGGTGCTACAGGGGTGAAGAACTACTGTAGGAGTAATGGCATGAGATTGGGAGTTGGAAAATTTGGGTTACAGCAAGAAAAACATGCTGCCAAGGAGAGATCTACCAGGTGGAAGAGAAATTTTGTCCAAATTAAAAAGCAGTGTTGCTTAGATCTGTCAACTTAAGAGCATTGGGAAAATGAGTTGCAGAAAACTTTGCACTGGCCCCTTAGGCCATTTTTATATATATATAAAAATTTTCATACTTGAAGTGTCATGTGACATTGTGGGATGTCCCAGTCACTTTCCAGGCTGCAGGCTTCACAGACCACTGGATGGTAATTCTGCTTCTTTGCTGCTTATTTTAAATGTTAGCAACAAAGTAATTCATGTATAAGTTTTGTATTCTTCAGGCAGTTAAAAATGGAAACTTTTTGAAATTTGTTTGGAGATTATCTCAGTGGATCTCTAACTATAGTTAGAATATGCTGTTCTGTAATACACATGCTTAATACCCATCAGTGATTCATCCTGCTGTATAGTCTTATGCAACAAAAGGTTTGTATAATTGTATCTGTAATTATTGACAGTAATTCGAAAAGGGTGATACTGACATTTTTTTCTGGGGATGGAGGGCTTGGTAGCAGAGGCTGTAGGGAGCCAGCCATTGGGAACAGGACCTCTGTTCTGATGCTACTCCCATAGCCTTCAGATTGGTCCCTCTTTAGAGCAGCACTTTTGTTTCTATTTTCAATCTGCCAAGTAAAAGAAATAGTCACATGCTATCACACAAGCTCAACTTTTATGCTTGTAGGGAAACTGAATGCTGAAAACTAAACCTGTTTCATAGGTTCAGTTTATAGGCTTAGCTTATGAAAGTTAAGGATTCCCACAGCTCCTGCACTTTAGATACAAAATTGGGTGGTAAATATAAGAGTTCATCAAACACCTTAGCAAACCACCTGCTCTGAAAAGTAAACTCTGCAGTAATTAGTAATAACTGGAACCCTACAACCCTCAGTTCACATTTATTCTCTGAGCTGAGTTAAAAGCCACTGAAATAATGGAAAGTTCTTCCAGTGACATTTTTGGGCTTTGAGACATGACGCAAAAGCCTCACGGGAAGGGAAAGATGTGTCTTGCGATTGGTCTGTGTTGCAATAATAAGTCCACATACTGTCTGGAATGAAATTTGGCACTGGAGAAGCAGCTTCACAGAAAATAGGTTGTGTCTGCCTTTTAAATCACAGTGGCTGTGCCACCCCATGTCCTGCAAACAGGTAGAAATACACATTTATATAGTGCATATAAATATATGTAAGTATATACACATACATGTAGTGCAGATACACTATTACAGAAACATAAGGCATAATCTTACACACACACATTTTTCCCTCTCAGACAGTATTTCTTGGCTTTGCATCACCGAAGTATTCTCTTAAGACTGTATTCTTTGTTACCGAATGGCTCACTTGACAGTATTTCGATGGCCAGAAGTCTATGAGTATTTTAAGGCTTTAGAAGAGGAATTGGGCTGCTTGCCATTTCTGGCAATGCAACCCAGTTCTTTAGAGGTGCTGCATTATTTGGAGGCGCCATTTACATTCCCAGACTAACATTCACTTTCTCAGATGTCAGTGAGGACTGACAGTCACCAGCATAGACATCAGGCTTTGGTCCAACAGTCTTGTGTCTTTAGGGGCCGAATACAGGCAAGAGGTAGCTGATGTGAACGTTTCTCTGTGCAGAGTTTTACATCCACTTGCTCCTGGGTTTAAGGCTCAAATACTCTAATTTACTTCTCTGGGAAACACTGGTTAGCTTGCAAATTAATAGAGTATTTCCAGTAGTAAGCTCAAGTATAGAACACAGATAAAGTATCAGCAGTCTTTATTACCATATGAAAATCAAAATCTTTTCTAGCTTGTTGATTAGTCCTATTTCAATTGTGATACATTAGCCTAACCAATGAAAAGCAAGCATGAAAAATAAAAGGAAACAAAATTAGTACTAGAACATTTGCTGCACAAAGATAAGTTGTGTTTCTTCTCATTTGTGTTCAGAGCAGTATTTTATATAAGCTCTCTCTTCTATTTCAAATCTAGTGTACCTAAGATTTTTTTTTTCTTGTCTGTATTAATTTGGTAAATAAAAATAGCAACAGCTTCTTTTTAGCAAGTTTTTTCCCCCTTTTTCTCAGACTTTAATAGAAGTATATCTGGTTGCTTTCGTTTCTTTTTCTTGAAAGAGATTTTTAAAGATGCTAGTATCTAGGGAGAGTGTACCAGGGAACTGGAAGAGTATCATGCATTTCTCGTTTGGCTTTGGCACTATAAAAAACCTTCCTTTCTTTTGCCTGTCCTTGATGGTAGAGGCCTTTCAGGGCATGACTGTGCCTCCTCATTAGTTCCACAGTATAGGTCAAAGTTTCTTTGTGGGAAAGTAAGGAGAGGTGCCTTCGGTGTGATTCTGTGCTGCAAGGTGCTTGCTCTTTCTCTGCAAAGGTAGGTGTGTGCCTGTATGTCCACATGTATTTGGCACCCACCTTCTGCAAATACAGCAGCCGGTTAATGAGTAATTTCAAACACTCTCAGGTCCTTTGGAGAGAGGCCCCGTGATACCAAGCCTTTATTTCCATGGTTAGAGGCTGCTGTTTGGATCCCTGCAGCTCTGAGCGGGGAGGACTGTATCACTGTGGAACTCCTTTTACAAGCTGACTTGGGAGGTTCTTGAAGCGACCGTCTGTCAGGTCACTGGTTTATCTGTAGAGATAGAATAGATAGCATCCCCACTATAATGGCCGTATTTAAAGCATTTTTCAGCCTTTATCTTTAGTCTCACAGTAAAAGAGTACAAAGAAAGAAAATAGCAGAAGAATTAAATGTTAATCTCTAGGGTTCTATTTCCCCTTTTTGTAGAGAAAAATGTGTTTTAAATGGCTAAGTTGTAGCACTTCATAACCAAGCTTCCACTTCTTTGCAGGTATCCAGAACTGCTAAAGTAACTGCTTGATTCCTATCTGAGCAACTTCTATATGATTTTACTAAGCATGTTCTCAGCCATACATACTGGAGCTGCTGTCTTTGAGATTCATACTGCTTCAGGGGGAGGAGTTCCTACCAGTGCTGAAGAGAAAAGGAGCTTTGAAAATTGAGAAGGAAGCATTAATGGAATGGAAATTGCAATTTTTCCATCAGCAGCACTGCAGGAGAACAGCTGATGGCAAAAATTTGAACATGCAGCATCTTGGTGTTGAATTCTGCTCCCTTTGGCATGCTGGTGTCTCAGGGAAGACACTTGTTTTGGGCATCCCAGTCCTACGTTTGGGTACATTTTTTTTGTTTCATTTTCCACAGAACTTTTAGTTCCCAGTGACTTGCACTCAACAACCTTAAACTACCAATAGACACACTAAGTGCATTCCTGGGTTGAAATCCTGGTCTCTGTCTAGCAAAAAAACCCCATGACATCTAAATCTGATAGTTTTTATATACTTGATAGTTTAATTCATTAGCATTCTTAGTTTGCTTTTTCTGTTAACTGTCCAGCCTGCTCTGTTGACATAAGTTGTTACATAGATCATGTCTTGACTAGTACAGTTCTTTTCAAAACACCCCACCCTTTAGGTAGTTCTTGGTGTAGGAGTAGGTAAGGCAAACTGTACTTCCTAGCTAATGCTCCAGGAGAGAATGAAGAGATCCAAATGAACTGTGTCACTGTTTTTCATATACTACACAGTATACAGTACACAGTAACTTGAATAGATTATTACAGTTATAATATAGGTTAAAGCTTTCTGAAAAAAAAATATGCATTAATAGCTTACAATGGCAATCAGTTAAAAAAGTGAACCATAGTTTCACTAGCCTTTTGTAAGCAGAATACCTGCATGCTATTGTACTCTCTTTTGTCACATTCAGTTGATACTTTTTAAGTAGTACATCTCAAGTGTTTGCAAGTCATAGCTTACATTTTAAAACAAAACACCTCTTGTAGGCTAGGTTCCCATCCAGTCCCAATCCACCTAAATTCCTGCAGGAAAACTAATAAGCATTTTTTTATCTTACTGTGCATGAAGAACTATTGCTTTTCACTAGCAAATCTACCCTCAGTTTTTTCAGTCTCTTGCACAACGTCTCCAAGGCAGTGTGATGTGTTTTGCTCTTCTGATGTTTTAAGTTTGCCAACCTGTCTGATGCTACTAATCTGCTCATAGTCTACACTTACTCTGCTGGAAAAGCTATGAAGTAGCCATGCAAACTGAAGTTAGATGTTGAGCTTTTTGAGCCCAGTTAGTGAAAGAGCATTCCGATAGTGATCCTGAGAGGCTTGAATACCCATGTCTTGTTTTGAAACAAGCAAATCCATCCCCCAGCTTGTTTTAGAGAGCCAGGGCTCTTCAGCCAGGCAGGGTTCTGACATTCTGAACATTTTACTGAAGCCCCTTCTTTTCCCTTTTCTTTTCAGTTTCAGTCTTGGCAGTGTAGAATATGAAGCTGAGGGGAAGGTACAAATAGCTCTTGAGGACTAGTAGCTTGTGTTTATTAGAGTAGAAAACAATGTGGAGAAGGGTGCAAAGGGAAAGAGAATGTAGCCAAAGATGAGAAAAATTGTGCAATTAGTATTTTGAATCGCTCTTATTAATCTGGAATACTTTTAGGTTATGAATCTTGTTGTAGAGCAAGGGACATAACCTTCTTGTATGAAAGGTGTGATGGAGTGTGCGCCTTCCTCCGAGTATTCATATGTAACTCCATAAGCAGCAAATGCTTCTTAGTGATGTAAAAGCTATTAAGAGATTTAATTTAGCTCATGGATGATAGGATGGCCTTATTATCAGTCACAATGTTTCTTTAAAACCAACATTTTTACTGGTCATCTGATGTTCACTGGGCTATAGCCAAAAAAATCTGAATGTTAGCCTCAATGAATGGGAAGACTTGTCATAAGGAGTTTGAAAAACATGCGTCACCTCTGATACTGCATGAAGAAACTTCTCTGAGCAAGAAGGTGCAAAATCTCTGTAATTGCCAGCTGAGGTATATGTCATACAGCTAGCTCAGTGACCACGTATTTATTTATTGAACTTAGTCCATTCTGAGTTGGTTTGTTTTCTCAGAGAGAATGCTGTGTAGAAAGTTAAGGATCCACATAGAGAATCAGGAATGGATAGTGTGTACAAACATAAGATGGTTTTGTAATACTATAATGCTGCAATGGCCATGATGTGGAGAAAAGTGAGACTGCAGTTTCCATGGACTCAGATACCATGCTTGGTGACCCTGAACAAACAAGCAGGTGTAAACAGCTGCTAGACCTTATCAGAGTGAAGAGAAGCAATGTGCCTTTTGCTGAGAGGTGAGGCAAATCAGGCAGGTGTTTCAGCTGAAAACACAAGAACCAAAGGTCAGAGAACACAGATCGTGATCACATTTTTGGGGGCTTAAATAGTGGCTTGGAGTTACAGGCAAATAACTGGTGCAACACCAAAGGGGTTACTCCAAATTAAAGGTATCAAATCCTGCTCTCCTTTGTATCAGTGGGAATCTGAAGTAATTCAGATAACTTGAGTAGATTTACTTTGCTAGTAATGAAAAAAAATTTAAAAGCGTGACTAGGATTTCTTTCATATTTCCTATTGGTCTAGATTAGTGTAAGTTTTTTATGTAACGTTAGGCAAACAAAACTGTGTAATACTAATAGATATTCTGAAAGTAACATTCTTCATTAGTAATTCAGGTCTATGCCTGTGTTTAGAATTGTTTTAAAATTTGCCAGATCCTCATGTGGTATTTCTGTTCCAGTTAAACTCCAAAGAAAAGGAATGTTTTTATGCAAAATCAAGTTGGCTGAAGAACTGTCTCACCATTTTTATCCATCTGGACTGTTACCCTTTGAGTAGCTAAATATTGAAGAGAGAATGATTTTCTTGAAATAAATTTCTCCTCACCAAACCCAAGATATTACTGTAACACAGTTACGGTGCCTAGAATTGATTCAATGTTCTAGGTGATGGTTAGTAAAAACACAACAGTAAACCATTAAGTTATCTCCAGAAGGCTACAAAACAGACTTTCTCTTAGAGAGTGAGTGCCCACCTGCTGCTTCATCAGTGTCTATCTGAGCGCCATGCACCACTTCCAAAGCTTACAGTATTCTTGTTACTTGTGGAAATAAATTCTGGCTTGTCTGAAAGTTTTCATTTGTGGGGAGGTATGCATCATGTTCAGTTATCTGCTTCTTCCTTGTTTGCATGTTGGTTGGTACAATTCTTCTGCAAGCAAGCTGTGGTAAGGGAGTGTAGTATAAATCAAAAAGTGGTTGTTTACCTTTTCCCTGGTTTTAGTTCAGTCTTCTCACACAAAACATGCTGAGTTTAGGGAACCAAGGCTGTCCAAATGTCTTTTACAGATCATGTCCAAGTTGTAGGGAGATACAGAAACATATCACCATGAATGCTTTTACTTTCTGCCTCTACTAGATCTACCTGTTTATCCTAAGAGAAATTAATTTTTTTTTTATCTTCTCTGTTATGTAACAGATACAGTCAGGAGAGTGAACCTTTTATGTGGACTGGTGACAATTCTGTGATCTACTGATGTCTGTTAAGAGATCATAGTATGGACTGTCTTTAGATAGCAACGACAGTTCATCAGCAATGTTTCTTTCCTTTTCCACGGGTCAGACCCATGTAGCAAAATTAATCACATGAGAGGAAAAGCTTTAAGGCAAAAGAGAATTTTTTTCCACTGGTTTTGATTACGTTGTTTAATCCATTGGCTCCAGCAGATGCTTATTTGAAATTTTAACTGAAGCCATGTTATCTAATTAAGCAGTAAGCTTTAGCTGGTAGAGTAACAACAGCAGCAAAGGCTTTACAAAATACATGCTATGGTACTGGATATAAAGCATAAATGTTTTGACTTTTTATTTTTTATTTACATCTGTTATAATCTTAGAATGATTGAGATACAAAGGATACAGATGAAAGGATTAGATCTGCAGCTGGTTTACATCTGTATTTTCATATATAAGGTGGCAGAATGGTACTAATTCACCATGGCTGGGAGATTGGCCCAGTAACACATAGTTCCATATACGATGAGCCTAAGTCTTCTCTGACCTTTTCCTGGAGCATAGGAGAGGTTGATTCATCAAAATCAGTATCATGACACTGGTTTTACACCAATGAGTAGGAGGAGACAGAACGAATGTGAGCTGTGATTGCTTGGCCTTCTGTGCAGTTGTTTATGGTCAGGAAGATGTGTGAGATGCTACTTGTCCAGCTTGATGGCATTTTGTACTACAATCTACTAAGGTAAACCACAGAAGCTGAAGAAAAGCAGTGAACTGAAGTCTGTTTCTGGTTAGCTCTGTTTCATCAAGGATTTGGCAACTGTGAGAAAAAAAGCACTGTAGAATGGTGGCTTCAGATGTTTTCCCTTGAGAAATGCATTTTGATGTCAGCTGAGTAAATCTCGCTTTGTCCTTCCTCCCGTCTGATTCAAAACCAGCATTTTGGCACCTTCTGCGGAGTGAGTGTCTGCCTGGCCTTTTGAGGGACTGAGTCACTTCTATAGTTAGCACTGAGGAATATCACACCAGCTGAATGCATTAGCTGTCAAATTGTGGTTGTTCACCACTGCAGCTTATAGAGAGAATCCCCCTCCAACTTTTCTACCTGTCCCAATTCTTACCTTAATAACAAGTCCACTTCTCACTTCCAATTACTAATATATCATAATATAGCATAATTGGTAAAAAGATATACAGGGTGGGGTGGAAGTTTCGGATTTGTTTACTCGTTATTTTGTCTGGAAGTGACTCAGAGCCTGTTCTGTGAATTTATATCACATGAGGAATCCCTCAAACTTGTTCTCTTAGAAAGTCCACTCATCCCAGGGCGGGGAAGAAGCATCTTACGGCGTGTAGAGAGGCTGACATCATGGTGTCAGGCAAAGGGGAACCTCAGTGGTCTTTCTGTGTCCAAGATATTTCATAGCCACCAGCAAGGAAAAGTTTTGGTCCCCTAGTAGGTGTTTGTCATGGACTTCATACGTGGTAAAAATCTAATACATTCACATTCTTATGTCCTTTTTGGAAGGACGTAAAGAGTATACTGAATACCCTTTTTCATTTCTTCTTCACTGGAGTTTGTTTAGGAAATGGAATGAATATTCATGAATAGTCATCATCTTATGTTGTTGATATCCTCTAGACACATGATTTCAGACAGAGAATTAAATTAAGGCAAAAAAAAAGGCTCTATTGTAATTCCAGCAAATGCCCCAAAGAGGAGGTCTGGAAGAAGCCTCAAAAGTCAGCATCTACCACCCAGATGCCTACTGCATCTTTAGGCAGACATTCATCCCATGTGTTCTCCAAATCCTCAAGTGCTGGAGACGATTTATTCCAATGCTTCTCTATGCTCACTCTAAAGTCTCTATTGCTGTAATTTAAACCCCTTCTTCTTCCATATACAGCTCACTGAAAATAAATTATTCTCTTTCCTCTACAGTAACAGCAGTCTCCCACACTGTCAACTCTGCTATAGGCAAAATCCATTGTAGATTAATTCTTACCCATGTATTTCTGTTCTAGTATTATGATCTTTGGCTGACACCTTAAACACAGCAAATAAGTCTGTTGAAACTGTAAACTACCAAAAAAGCGTGCCATATAAGAACAAAGCACATAAGATTCAGTGTTTGAAGTAAGTTGTGTGAGGGACTGGGCACAGGTTGACCTCTTACTCTCACTGTGCTACTCTTAATTTAGTGATTAAGATTAGCAAGCAGCTATTAAGTACAGAAATCTTGTTTACAGCTTTCGCACAGCTGGTTCACATTCTTGTTGTGTACAGCTACTCTGTGTTGTTTTGCTTTTATAAATTTTCAAAATTTACATAGTTTGGTAGTGAATCATGGAAACTTTGTAGCTGCCAACTGTAGACAGAAGAGGCGCCTGCTTTAAAATTCAGCCCCGGGCACACCATTACATGAAAGTTGTATTTTATATGATTACTGACTACTTAGAAATAATGGCACTTTAGGGCTTTGTAGCACAGTTTTACAGTGTTTCCATAACTGTTACTGTATCTCAAGACACTTAGAATAAAAACAAAGATCTTTTAGACACATCTTCTGATTATCAAAGGTTGAAGAATTGTTATTCTCCAATTAATAGATCCACAGGTAGATGCATTTCTCTATTAAGACAATTAATTGCAAAATCATTAGGAAAACTTTGTTTTAAAACATGCATCAGTATTTTGACCTCATTTGATAGTCTCATAGTATGTGAAAAAGCCTTTCTTAACATGGAACAATTAAACATGGAGAACATGGCTACTGGGTTTGGGTCTCAGATTGTTTAACTACAGAATATTCCTTCTTTGTCTAATTATGGATATAGAAGATTATAGAGTATCTGTGTATTTAAAAAACAATGGACTGAGTGTATAGCATGGCACCAAGTTTCCAGAAGGCCTAAGGGAAGATTTTGTTGTCAGAATTTCTACAATCCTGCTCTGCCTACAATACACCTGACAAACAGGAGAAAAGAAATTTCATGTTATAACCTGTCCTGCCTGCTCTAGGGCAAATGAGTGGGATGAGATGAGACTTCTGCTATTGCAGACAGTCACTGCAATATGTAGCCCTATATGTATATCTATGGCTGTATACATATATATGTATGTATGTATATACACATATACACAGACCTTTGCTCCTTTCTTAGTTGGATTACTCTTAATTTCTGGACTAAGTTAATTACCTGTCAGATTATAATTTGTGGGGGTTTTCTACCAAATTTGAACAGTTCTTTTAGTGTGCCTCCTCTGATACCATTGCAAAATAAATTGAAATAAGTACTTTGCACTGTGTTTCCTACTCAGGAGCATTTGCAGAGGCTGTAAGCTTGCCACGATCAGATTATTACATTGCTTACTGAGAAAAAGAGGGGGTGAGGGAAGAAAATAAAGTGACTATTTCTGCATAGTGACCTGCCATGAAATTATTGCATGACGTACAGAGATTTTGACCATGCTGAACAGAACGTGATCTGATAGAGCATCTAGGCATCATTTTTCTCATTATCCTGAGGCATTTGTCAGGAATCTTTTATTTTTTGCTTTTGCATGTAGTTTCTTCTTTCACTGAAGTCTCAGTTCCTTGAAGCTGTGGATAATATGACATTTTATTTATTTCTTTTTTGACTTGGAACATTAGCTGCGTAAGAGTGTGATCAGTGACAGCAGCGCTGTATTTGTGGTGAGAATAAGCAGATGGTGTAGAAAGAGGTGGACTTCTTACGCTAGCTTTGGTGGCAGGCAGTTAATTGGGTGACTACAACCCACCTCAAATAATTCCCTAGGGTTTTTGACAGCATGTTAAGGCTAACATAGCTGTGTCACATTTGGCATCTAAAGCCAAGTTCAAGTGCCTTTGGGTCGTCTTCAGTTATGTCATGTAAACATATTTCCATTCATTCATGTTCCATCATGCGGAGAGCCAGAAATGAAGTTTTTCCAATTAAAATGTTTCTGTTTTCTTGACAGGGGAAAAGGAAATGGGTGAGATTAGTTCTATGGAGAAGTTCAAGATAAAACTGAGGGAGTCACTTGTATTATTTATTAGTTTTGAGCTCGGAAGTCACATTTCTGTTGAACAGCCATGCAAATAGCTGACTTTCCCACATAGCACTGGGATATGACTAATACCATAATTTGCAACTCACATGTCTGCTCTTTTTAGTACGTCTTTTTTTAACAGTAGTCCTTATTTTTATGACTGCTATGTATTTGGCAGGACAGCAGTAAGAGGTTCACTCTTCTGGAAAGTATTACAGAGGTTTTGAGGTATTTCAAGGCAAATTAATTCATATCACATTAAAGACAAATGCAGTGTGTGCCCTGTCTAAACAACTAAGAGATTAGGAGCTGGAACACTACTGCAATTCAAACTATGGTAGTAGTTTCCATAAAACAATATTCCATTTTATGTAATTCTACCATTTTTCTAATACATGTAGTACATGTAGGATATAAAACAGTTTTTATGCTTTTTTTTTTCCTTACTACTCAGCAGTTTTTGCCATCTGCTGCAGTAATGGAGACCAGCCCTATGTGAAATGACTTCTAGAAATTAAAACCCAGAAGGGGATATGTAAACACAGAAGTAAATATTAACTCTTAGAAGTGCTAATTGCTAAGAAATGTCAGTTTCAACATCAACAAGTGGTTTTGCTAGAGCACTTCAGCTATGGCTGAAGTTACATTGTCTCACAGATACAGTTGGAAGTGTTTGGGAAGGATCTGTAGCTACCATTTATGGAGGTTAACATTGAGTTTTACTTGAGTTACAGGTTTTTGAAAAGGAAATTTCTTTATATCAGGAGCATTTAAGAAACACGTAAAAGGGCTTTTTGTTCAGAGAATCTTTTGAAGCACAGTTGTCCCAGTAGACTGCGAGAGGTGCCCCCGTGGATTTCCAAGGTTGTTACTAAAAGTCATTTCCTAATTGCTGCACCAACTGCTTTTGTAGCATTGCTTCCTGTGTTGTATACCTGCTGGCAAAACTGCCTCAACTCTCTGAAATCAGTGAATTTTGCCACTATACTTTATGGCTTGTGAACTTGAAATCCATAGAGGGTTAGGAATGAACACTTCGGAATGGCTGTTCTGGCTTACAGCTGTACGGACAGTGCCAAGGCAAAAAAAAAAAAAAAAAAAAAAAAAAAAGCCTGCCTCTCCTTTAGCTGTTAGGCAGTTTCAAAAGGTTTGTAGTCACAAACTGCCACTGGATCAAAATAAGCCAGCAAACTGGGCCATATAGCTTACACAAGGAGGGGAAAAGTGGTTCTCCTATTTGAATCCCACTTACTGTTCTCATGTCCGAGCTGTCAATGACCTTGGTAGATGAACTGCTACTGAGTTTCTCCACTACAGCTGCCCCTTACCCACATGGGCGTTTTCTGTTCCATATACCCCACCCCACCTTAGTGTTCAGTGTCTGGCTTTAATAGATGTATTAATCACTGTTGAAAAGTTGTATATAAAGTCATCAACAGCACCTTCCTCTGCTTTCTTGGGTTCTAAACTGAAGTGTAAAGAGCCCAGAAGGAAAGGAAAGCTCATTCCGGACAGTCGTTTGCCTGTCCCTGACAAATATTGGCTGAAGATATGAATGGTGACAGAGTTTTATTTAAAATTATCTTTGAAGAAAGACTTTTTAAGAATGTGGAAGGGAGGTAGGGTGAGTGTGAGTGAAGAGAAGAAATAGACAAATCAAATGTCCATTTTGAATTTAAAATCAATGATTCCATTTTGAAAGTCAGACAGCATCAGAATGAACTTGAGCATATTTTCTAGTCTACACTTAGGGTGTTAATAAGGAATTAAGGGGAAAAAGAACAAAGCAAAATGAGCATGATTTCAGTACATGCCATATCACGACCAAAACAGAGTATTAAAAATATTCCCATATTGAGGTACAGAAACCAGATGAACACTGTAAACAAAAGTGGGTTTCTATGTGAAAGTAGGTTAACTCTGGCCTTGTAGTTCTGCTTTCATAACTTGAACTGAGAAATTCTTTGCTTCTCTGTCTTTATCCATAGTGTGTTATATGGGCAGAGGATAATGTGGTCCACACCACAGTTGGCTACACTCCACCGGTCAAGTACGGTCTGCCAAAATAGCCCGTAGCACCTTCTAGGACAAAGGCATGCTATTGGCTGGAGTGTGAAGATTTTGTCTTATCACATTGAAAGAAAACTTTTTTCTCCTGTGCCATTCCATGTATATGTAAACATTCAGCCTGAAAGAAAGTACTCTTGTCAAAACTTGTTATACCAGTTCGGACCTGTACACTCTTGTGCCATCTTGCATTCAGGCATCTGTTTCAGTTTTCTGGTAGTTATGGTCCTACCATACTTCACCATCACTAACATCAGTCACTTCTTTATTCTCAAGTGTGGAGACAAACCATTCTTTAGAAAAGCAAACAATAGCTTGGCATAATCTGCCAAAGACAAGAAAATTGAAGTTTCTTTCAGCAGCAGTTGTTTTAGCAGTCTTATAATACAGGGAACCTTTTCTACGAGTTTCAGTGTTTTGTTGGCTTTCCTTCCCCCCACCCCCACCCCCCCGTTGGTTTTGGAACAGATCCTAACCCCCAAATTGCTTTCAGGTGTTGTGGGATATTCACTGCAGAGTACAATATTATAAGAGCCCACAGGATGCTGAGTATGTTCTTACAGGTACACAGCATGCTTTTCTCCATCCTGGCTTCTGTTGTTTATGGGTCCTAGTATACCCATTAATAAATAGGCAATCCTGCTTTCACTCTGCATTATTCTTTAGCACTTCTCAAACAGCATATTGCTTTGCTGCTACATTAAATTAACTGGTATAACATCGTAAAGGATTTCAGAGAGATGTACACCATTATAAGTGTAGCTAATTCTGTCTTTAAGCTATCTGCTCAACTTGTATGCTCTGCTGCATGTCAAAGCCAGCACCCCCTCTCCTCAGTTTACACAGTTGCTCCTGCAAAGACAAAATATTCTGAGAAATAACTTAGTTTGCAGAATTCCAGAAAAAAATGGATTTTTCAGAATCTATTGCAGCTGATGAAGATGTTTACATTTGCTCCTTGTCCAGCAACTGTTGTGTCTCAAGGTAGTCTGATTAGAAAAGGTCTATAACCTGATTAAATAAATTAAAAAAAAAAAAAACAAACAGAGAGAAAAAAATTATTACACATCTGCATGTGTAAGCATTACTGAGTTCTGCATTGACTATGGATGATAATACCTGGGTGAAGGAAGTTGAAGTATGGCACAAAATTTCACAGAGAGCATATGAAAGCAAGCTTTTTCCGTGCCAGGAAAGAAAACTGTGAGGGAATTTTTCCCCAGCTGAAAACCCTCATAAAATTGTAAGTCTGAACTGGTGGGACACAATTCAGTAAGATGGGAAAAAGGAATTTTTTGACGGGGGAGTCACTAGTGCAGGAGAAAGCAGTGATTGGACAATTGCAACTTTGGTGTTAGGTGGTTTTAGAGCTAGAGAAGAGTTATTCCATGAGCTTAAAAATGATCATGGCAAGATTTCTCCTTTGTGGAGAGGGATGACTGGAAAAACTGACTACACTGAGACCTGGCTGTTTGCCTGAAAGTGGATGGAACAGGAATGAAACAGTATAGTTTATTCTGAGTATGGTTTATACAGAGGGATTCATAAAAGAAGCTGACAAAGCTACAGACAGAAAATTGGCCAGAAAGAGCATGGCTGCTGAAGAGAAGTGCCTAACTGCTAACTTGGAACCACAAAACCTCAAACATACTATGTAACATTTGGATTTTGACCTACCTGATTATGTAGCAACACAAAAGCAAACAAGCAGAACACTGTGTGCTGGAATAATGAAGCTGCAAAAATATTATGATAATTTATAGCTGCCTAGACCTGGTGATACTAATGTCTTAAAATAGCTGAAATGACTGCTTCTTAATTATGAACATATAACCTGAACATCATGTCATTGACTTGAAAAGAATTGGGCCCTAGACTGTGTTTGGCTTCTGTTCTAAGTTCTGTGTAATCAAACTGTCTGAAAACATCTCAGGTGGCCAAAATGGGTAACTTAGATGAGGCATTGCTTTTCATGCAGAGCAGCCTTGTCTCACACAGGGCAAGCAGCTTCCATAAGGTTTAATCTAGAGAAGATCTGAAGACAGTATAGCTGTTTCACAGTGTAATCTTCTCCTGTTTCAGTGATTACAGTAATTAAGAGCTTCACTTAAACTTCTTGCAGAGCTACTTTTCAGCCCAGCTGAGACACAAAACCCAACTGGGATGGTGTGGAAGACATCAGAATTTTGGGGAAAAATGATCTAAAAAAATAGAAATAGAAAATTAAAAGCTTAGTGGAAACATTCAATAAAGATTGCACAGATGACAGCTGATCTGCTCCAGCAAGTGAGATATAATCTGCCAAAGAGCAGTCAATGATGGAGTACAAGTGACTCAGAACAGTGGTATGATTTATTCTTCTGTTGGCTAGATTGTTTCCAGCATGGAGAAAACACATCTTAGAGAACAGGGTTAATCACATGATTTTTAAGAGGTAACCATTAGCTGGGAAGAGAAAACACCCCATCCCTCTGAACGAGATACATCAGGGGTACACAAACATCTACACTTACTCTCTGTATTATCCTCACTGCCATACCCACAGAGTTGTGTTCTGGGAAGAATTTCTGACCAGTTTGTACGTTGGTCCTGTGCAGCATGAATGAAAGGTGAGCCATCTCTATCAGAGTGCTTGTGGGACCTCTGGGTGAAGAAACTTTAGTCTGAGTCTGTGATTCAGATGGGAACTCAGGTGTCCCTCTCACACGGACATTTTTGTTAAGGCCATGAAATGATTCCAGGTTTGAAAAGCTAGAAGTGCTCAAGCACCTTGCTAGCTTGAGCACTACTCTAACGTCTTAGCTGGGTAGCAAATGCCGATGCATTAGGGAACTGTGGGGCTTTTTTTTCCCTAGGATGTATGCAGTTCTTCACTACTTGTCAATCTTAAATTAATGTTCAAACCTGACTGCTGAATACTCATGTACAGCAAACAACAGGGAAGGAAATGCTGGGTTTGTTACATCCATTTCAAAAGCGTACGATGTGGAAATTATGTTCTTCGACAGGTTGGAACGTTACTAAATGTAAATGAACTCCATCGATAGCAAGGAGATGCCACAGGAATGATGTCAGATGAGAATCTTCTCCTGCATATCTTGCAATATTCAAATTAAATTAAAGTAAGGATTTAAAATTTACATGTGTAGGTATTTAGACATTTGCAGCTGTGAGCTTGCAGGTGATGGGCTATGGTGATAGGTGCATGAGAGATATGGCATCAACTAAGAAAAGGAAATCAAGTCGTGTATGATATCTACTGCTTCCCAGAAGTACTGGTTCTAAGGTAGTGCTGCTGTTACCATAACGTCCCAGGAACATTTAACGTTACCAGTCCTGTGGAAAGAAGCACTGCATTTTTCAGCATAGGGCAGGGGTTGCTGACAAAAATGCTCGGGCACTGCAAAGATCGCCTGAGAAGAATTTGTCTGCCCCTTGCAAAGGGGAGCAGAGGAGCATTAAAAGGAAAAGGAAACATATTTCCCTTCTCCCTTAGTGCTGTCCTTGCTGGTTTAGGGAGGCTAACTATGCTGCAGACGTCCTGAGGTCAGCACTAATGTTGCTGGGGAAGAGGAGGGAGGACAGCATAAACCCTCCTGGCTGGGATCAAGTAAGTTGCAGAATGGTCTCCCACAGAGCATAAAGATACTCTTGGCTGCTGCAGCTGCTGTAGTGTAGCCTCTTTCCTTCGGTCTTGCTCTGCATCTGAAAAAAACAGCCAACAAGTAGTGAATCATAACTGTACTCTAATACAAGAATAGATTTAGATAGATAGAATAGATTTAATACAAATGCCTTCAGTGCCCCCCCCAAAAAAAAAACCCCAACCAACCCAACTAAACCCAAAAAGCCTGCAGAACAAGATAATTTATTTTCTTGAGATTGCCGGTATTAATATTTATACAACCTAACACTTTGAGGCTACAATATTTAGGTATGCCAAGGCGACATCATTGTTCTATTACAGGACTGTGGTTGTATGAAGAACCGAAGCAAGCTTTTTCTCTTGGTTCCCAAATAAGAAATATAATCAAGACCTTCTGGTATTTCATGAAGTATGGATTTCTGTCACACTGCGGCAAATTACACTTTTATCCTTTTCTTCAGGAGTGTATCATTGACGAAGACTGTGAAACAGGGAAATACTGCCAGTTCTCCACCTTTGAATACAAATACAAATGTCAGCTCTGTAAAACCCAGCATACAGTAAGTCCTGAATGAGATGTGAATTTTATGTGGTCTTTAGAAACTCCATAAAGAAGTTATTGTTGCTAATGTCAGCAAGTCAAAATTGATAGGAAAGAAGATGCAAAGCTTTCTGCATGAGGTTAAAAAATGGATGTGTAGAGTGTTTTGAGGGTGGGGTTTTTTTTTTTTCTGCCTGTTAACTAAGTTTTAAGGTTTCTGTTCTCATATGCTTTAAAACCTGCACTCTGCTCCTCCTGACTCAGGTTTGACTTGCTGGGTGGCCTAAGGACAGTGTAAACTAACGCATTGTAGGTTGGCAGTGGAATGGGTAAAGAGGAAGTACCGTGCCAGCTCCTAAGGCTCAGCTGGCAGTTGGTCATTTCCAGCTCTTGATTCACACAGAGAATTGCAGCAGCCTGTGCTCTTCCCTTCATTGACAACTTGCACAATGCTGTAATGCAACTGTTACTGTAAATGATCCTCTTATGTGGATCATTTACATTAGTTAAACCTGTGAACCTCAGGAAGCAGTAAATTCCTGTCTTTTGAGCTAAAGGATAAATGTCCTTGGTAGTAGTTATGGTTAGATTATCTTCTGTAGGTGACAGGTGCTGGAGAAGTTCAGGCTTTTTCTATATTAAAAATCCAGTTTAAGAGCAGTCTGTCAAAAAAATGCCAGACAGTTAAGTCTACAAGCAGGCAAACCTTGCTGGAAAGTCATGTAATCAATAGGATTATTATCATCTAAAAGCACCAGGCTGTTCCTGAAATTATTTAAATACTTATCTTGATAACTTCAGGGAGCTCTATTGACTTCAGTGGACTGAATGCTTGCTTAAACACAAGTCCTGAATGTATGCTCAAGTGTCATTAAGAAATCTTATTTTTCATATTTTAGAGAATGTTAAACTGGTGATTTTTCATGTTAACATGTAATAATTAAAAATCAAGACTGGGATGACCTAATACCTACCCCTCCCCTTTGTAGTCCTCAGTATAACATTTGTAGGATAAAGAAAGTAAAAATTGGGTTCTAGCTACATTCCTGTTGTAAAGTGAGCTTAGACTGGAGATGGTGGGATCAGTTCCCTGACATAGAACCCTCACAATTACAAAATATTTTTCTTTTTTATTAGCAGGTCTTAATAGTGCTACTATTAGCATAGTCCTACTTCTTGCCCTGTGTTAAGCACTTCCTGTGGGATCCAATAGAAAAGAAATTCCGATTTTGTATGGCTGCCTAGACAGGGCTTTACACAGACAGAAAAAAGCTGTTAGAATGCTGACCTACAAGGAATCTTTAAGATGTTAATCAAACTACCTAAAAAAAGAAACAAAGTGACACACCCCTTTTAGGGTTAATCCCATTAGGTTGATTTATTAGGCATGTATAGTTGAAACACTGGGCCAATTGTCATACAAAGCTATCTTTAGCTAGAGAGTTGCATTTCTGATTTGCAAAGAGAATTTTTTTTCAGAGATTTTTTTCAAAGATTCTTGGTTACGAATGAGGTCTGGTTCTTAATACAACTAAAAATTGAATTTTAGTAAGATTTTTTTGCTTTGCTCTTCGAAAGCAATCCTTCTGAACAATTTGTAAATTCCTCAATGCATTTAACAATGGAAAAAAATCAGTAACATTTTCTATTGATAATGTCTCATTTTTTTTTTTTTTTCCTTGATTGCAGAAGGCTTTCACGAAAACCATATTACGCTGTAGGATGTCTGGCTGCTGATCAGTTTCGATGTAAATGCTAAAATAAGAATTCAGGTTTTGTAAGATTGAAAGTATAATAGTATAGAAGGAGTGCTGTTACTCTGCAGTGGAGGTTCCCATCTGGCAAATAGTTCTATGTATGCTTGAAGTTGAGAACCTAAGCAGTTCTATTAAAACGGCGGGAATATGGCATGCATATATTTAAAGCACATATATGCGGTTGTCTTCAGGACCAAGGTCTAATTCTATGTTTAGCTATCTGTTGATATATGCAATTAGTGCTAGAGTGACAGTTCTGTCATGTGCTTTTTCCATTTGCAAGCATTGCTCACGGGATGTTGAATGCTGTGGAGACCAGCTTTGCGTTTGGGGCGAGTGCAGGAAATCCACTTCAAAAGGAGAGAACGGCACCATTTGTGAGAACCAACATGACTGCAACCCTGGAATGTGCTGTGCTTTTCAGAAAGGTACAGAGGTTTTGCTTTTTATCCTATTCATTTTATAATACAGGAGTGTTAATTTTGAGCTCTTTCGCCCAGGTGAAGTGGTTAAAGCTCTACAGAATCAATAGTTCATTCTCCCTTGGCCTATGAAGTGCACTGCATTAACTTAATTATAAACCTTCAACAGAATTAGGAGTGAGAAACAGCCTGATGGGCTGCACAATGGTGAAAGAAAAGCTATACATGAGACCAGCATGAGAAGCATAAAAATCAAATGTTTCTAAATGAGTCTCAGACATTTAAAAGTAGCAGAGCTCTGACAAATTTTCACCCAATAGAGCAAGAATAAGAGAATTATAAAAATGTACAAAATAAATTAAGGAGATTACTGAAAGTGACTTTTCCTTCATATCAGCAAGCAGACCATCAGAATCAGACTGCAGATACATTTCATACTTGGAGTTTTTAATGAGCCCTCCAGGGCACCATGCTATGCAACACTGACCAGACAGCCAAGATCCGTAAAGGAACGATGTGCCAGATTATGTTGTCAGTCCACGTGGGAATGCGAAACTTGATTTACAGAAGGGAGGAGAGGAGGAGAAGGTATCAGACCTGAAATCAGTCCTAAATCCTCCCTGGTGAGGGCCCAGCTATTTTTATATTCTTTTCTACCCACTAGTTCCTCCCTGCTTTTATCATAGTTCACCTTAATTGTGTAGCGACAGGGCACAATTCCAACCATCTCTCTACACCAGGTAGATACTCCTCTAGACAGCTTTCTCTGGTTCTTGCTATGAGCAAGAGGTGACCTTGTACCTTCACTGATAGTTGGGCTGCCTGGTTCGCCGCCAGCCTGCTGGTGGATCAGGCTACTAGGGCATTTGAGGAAAACAAAGGAGAAAGCTCAAACAACATTTAAAGGCAAGTGGGTCTGCTCAGCTTTTCCTTGTCAATTTTAAGCATGCCTAAACCATTTACAGGTTTTGAGCATTACACAGTGGACCTTTGATGTTACCCAAGTTTTGTTACAGCAAGTTTTGGTTAGAGCAGTTTTATTTTCCTCTTTATCAGGTTTCTGCCTAAAGCATTTACAGGTTTTGCCATCTCTGTCAGAGATTTCTTTGTACTCAGATTCCGAAATGAGACAGAAAGAGCACTTTTAATAAATGCCTATTACTTTTACCATGCAGGACTTTGAACCTCTGCTTACGCTGCAGAGATGAGTAAATCAGTAGTATGCATTCATTGGTGGTCATCGCACTAGGCTAGTCTACTGTGAGGGTAATGCTGCTTCTGTAGCCCTGATTTCCTGTGGGATCCAAACAATCTGTGCCTTCATGATTATTTCAGCTGCATAAGACATTCACACTAATTTGAGTATAAGTTAGTGCTTAGCTTGAAATGAAGTTTAGTACAAACCTGTAGCTCAGGAAGGGACATACAAAAGATAAGAATATTGACTGAAATTGATGGAACATTATTATTAAAACTTTAAATACAGCTGTTGGTTAATAGCAATGGATTTTTATTCTCTAGTTGCCTGCTTTATCAATGCTTTAGGGTTTTTCAGGTCTTCCTCCATCACTATAGTATTGCAAAAGGTTGTCCTAATAAAAGATTAGACTGTCTTTACATGTATATTTTTTATATAAAATTATAGTAAACTATGGAGCATTCGCTGCTTAACATATAATCTGTTTCGGAATTAGGAACTGGTAAATCATATATGTTAAAGCATATGTGTGTGTCTGTGTACACACACACATACACACACACACATATATATATAAATATTTTGACCAAGCCTGTTCTAAAAACTTAAAATTCTGAACTCTTCACATATTTTATTCTGCCCTACCACAAAAAAAGAGGTGAATAAAGACAAGAGGAAGAAGGGAGGTTTGATAGGAACATCTGTAAGAGCTGAATTCAAGACTGACACTACAAGTTACTAGCATCAGGAAAAGACATATCCTTCTAAATAATTTCCTACACAAGTTGAAATTCACCCCTGTGCAGAAACAAGGGTGCCCAGCCCCAAATGCCATCAGACAGCTTTACCTATTGTAGAATTACTGTAAGAAATTAAATGGCTGAGTAGTTCTTGTAACCTCGTTATTTAGTCTCTGAACAATTGCTCTGTATTGGTGACCTCTGCAAAGAAATATAATAAGAAAAATAACAGAGAGTTCTAAAATACAGAGATATTTCTCTATTCAGATTTTAAACCATTAATGCTATGCGTTGCAAAGGATTCACTGTAATGTTAGTTTTCCTGGTTTCAGAAGAGTTTTTCAAATCTCCAAGGGATGGAGTTGTGCAGTACTACTGTATTGACAGTAGTCTCTCCATGAAGAAGCAGGAGTTGATCTTGCTCATTAAGCATAAGCTTCAAATGTCTTACTCCCACCTAGTGGAAAGAACATTTAAGTTATGGCTCCCTAATATGTGAGGGGACTTGAAAAGAGATCAAGTCTGTCTTTTTATATCTTGCATGTGGACTGAAAGATTAGGCCATCTCAGTTTAGCAGACAGTTAACAACAGCTCATAAAATTAATTTACTCTGGCATGCAGAACTGCTGTTTCCTGTGTGCACTCCCTTACCTGAAGAAGGTGAACCCTGCCATGATCCTTCAAACAGACTTCTCAACCTGATCACCTGGGAACTGGAACCTGATGGAGTACTTGAGCGATGCCCATGTGCAAGTGGCTTGCTCTGCCAACCTCAGAGGTAAAGTTCAAACCTGGGCAAGCAAATGATTTGAAATTTTTGAGGGCTCTCTTTCTGTGGTAAATGGATACAGCGCTTGCAGATTCTTCCACACTATGAACTGTTTTAACAGCTTTTGTCATTGGTTTTGTCATTGAACCTTTCTCAAACTTACTGCTTTGTCCCACACAGATATGCCTGAGTTTAGCAACACCTTAATCCAGTGTGAATTAAGTTTGTGTATCAGGCTGGTACTGTTTTTTAATCAATCAGAAAGTACTAACAGCTGTTGAGATGTATCATTCCAATTTAATTCTCTACATACAGCTCTTGTCCACCAACTTTCCATGTTAGATTGGGGTCCTGTTAGGCATTTTGCTTGCTTTCATACATAAGACATATTAAAGATGTTTTAATACATACAGTAAGTATAAACAGGCATGTTCCTGTACTACTGATCAGCTTTACAGAAGGTTACTTCTATCACAAGAAAAAAAGGTATCTTTGCTTCCACCTTCCTTCAGTTTCAAACTAACCTGAGAAGCCAGTTTCCTTACTGCTGACTTAAGATCCACTGTTCAGACTTGAAACACTTCATATTGTGCAGGCTTCTTCGGTATCATTGAATTGCGTGGAATAGGAAGTGGGCTGACTCCATATTTTCTGCTAGAAGCTAAAATTTCTAATGTATCATGCCTTTAATCATTCTTTAAAGGACAGTTATTTGCATTATCAGCAATTTCATTGGGAGAAACTGAGATCATTTCAGTTTTGCACTAAAAGCATTTTTAGAAAACCTACATGTTATTTATGCAATAAGCTCTCCAAGTTTGTTCCTACACTACAATTTTCATTGACTTTCAACAAAACAGCACAGCCATGATAGAGTTGTAGATTATATTTCTCTCTTTTTCCGTGTCCAACTCTGTTTATACATATTTTTAATGCATGAAAAGTAATTGAATACATTTTGTTTCATAAATGTGATCTAAGGAAACAAGCACAGTTGATCCCATCCTTTCAGCACCAAGATTTTAGTTAATGTGCAAGTACCACTAACCTCAGGGAAGGTACGTCAGCAAATGTCATGTCTAGTAAGGAGGAAAACATTTCAGATGAGGATATAGAAACACAGAAATGAATTAGGGTGTGAATGTAACTGAAGTGTCCAGCTATAGTCACAAGAGTTACTTATCTGTTTACAGTTATCACAGATACAGTAATACTGTGCATACCACCTGCCCATGACTCGCATGGACAGTAAGATAAAGCTGCTTCTATGAATTTACATGGTGAATTTGAAGGTTCAGATTTTTTATTAAAAGAAACAGCCCACCTCTGCTTGAAATGTCCTTTGGCTAAATATTACTGGTAAGTGATAAACACTGAAACTGTTAGATTTTATCCTAAAGAATATGGGGATGGTTTGCCCACAAATGGAAGTCTTAGAACTCCTAGAAAGCAAAACAAGCAAGAATTTAAAATGTACACAAAATGAGCTTCAGGAACATCTTTAGTTCATTTACCCTTTGTTTCCAATGAAGGAGGCTGCAGCTTTAAGCAGTTGTTGAGGGGTGCCCAGCACAAACAGTGGTCACCTTGCACTCTGTCAGGATTTGTAGCCCTGTTCTGTCCCATGCAGTGCGAAGAGGTAGCAGATGATCGAGTTCTATTCCCCTGCTTCTTGTCAACAAACATAAATCGTTCTGGTTGCCTTCTAAAGTTCCTACAACAAATGTGGGATGTTTGTTTGCAGGCAGCTGAAGCTACTTTTCAAGACAGACAGCAGCAAATACAGCTATTACGCTACCCTGTTTAGAACGAAATATATATAATGCTCACAGTTTTCTCAACTCTACAGCTTGATGGCAAACGGCATTTTTTCCTGCATTCCTTTTAAGCTGGAGTATCATGTTTCTTAACTTGGTATTATGACATGAACAGAAGGGACTAGTCATCACCATCGCGTGTAGGTAGAAGGGCCAGACTGTGCTGAGGTCCACTGCCATCTTGTGTCCCAGTATCAAAACAGTTTTTGCTATCGGGATCTTTGTTCTAGCTCTGTATGTAGAAATCTCATCTTTAACTGTCCAGCTGTCAAGCATGTAAAAATCCGATGTTTATGAAGTCAGCTACAGTAGATCTGACAGTATTATGCATTTAACATGCTTTCATGGGGGGCAAGAATAAAGACATTTATTAAGGAACTAGCAAAAGAACATGGAAAGATGTACTATATGACCAGATGCCTCTCTTTTTCCAACAGCCACAGCACTACATCTGTGTGTGAACTGTCTGCCAATGAAACCAGGAATAATGAAAAAGAAGATCCCTTAACCATGGATGAGATGCCATTTCTCAGCTTGATACCCAGAGATATTCTTTCCGATTATGAAGAAAGCAGTGTCATTCACGAAGTGCGCAAAGAATTAGAAAGCCTGGAAGACCAAGCAGGTTTGAAGCCTGAGCCTGACTCAGCTCATGACCTGTTTTTGGGAGATGAAATTTAAAGTCCAAACACCAGACAGTTTAGTTAGTTATTTCTAGAAATTTTTGTCTAGTGTCTTGCTTATATAAACCCTAAACACACACTGCTGGATAGAAGTGCAATAAACAATGTCTTTGATGAGCATCCTTTTCTGTGCACCAAACCTGCATGTTTAAATTATTGTTGAATTCATTCAGTCCTTGGACCAAACTTTCTGTCAAAGGCAAATGAGAAATATATCATTGTTTCTTCTGGATTAGTACTTTCCCCTCGTACATTAGAAATAAACTTATCAGTACTTGTACTCATTAAAAAATACATATAAGCATAAATAATCTTAAGTTATTAGTGACTGTAGAAGTGACTTTTGAGTATGTATGTTTAGAATCATGTATTTTTCCAGGGTAAGAACCATCTACTTTGGACTGTTTTAGTCATTGATTTTAAGCAATTTATTATTTTTTCTTTAGAAAATATAATCAGTGAAGCTGCAACATACAGATTCTGGGTGTCGTGTCCCCCTCACCACACACACATTGTGGAAGGATAGAAAAGATAAAGGATGCTTACCCTTTTAGATTAATGTACCCAGAGCTTCTTTCCAGCTGTGTACAATGGATGCCATCTGACCTGCAGCAGCCTTCGGTGTAACTTAAGAACTGGTGTTCCATAGCTAGAGTATCCCTTGAGTTTTATACTTTCATATACAGTGGTTGTTGGCCTCCCCCACTACGTAAGGGGCATACTATCAAAAAAAGTGTATAACATTTTCCATGTAAATAACAAATAGTGTGTACATGCTTATATCCATATAACGCACTGGCTTCTATATAGGAACTTTCAAACTGATCAAGGCTCTCTCTCTCAAGGACAAAATATACTATATAAAATGGCAGAACAAACAGCTAACTGGGCTGAACACAAAGAATATAGATTCTCTGTTGTACATGGAATATGTAAAGTATCAATATATAGAACAGTGCAGCTGCAGTTACAAGGCTATGCGTAAGCCAGAGCTAAACGGTGCCACACATATGGCAGCGTTCTGCACTACATGAACATACCTTCTTGGGTAATGTTGATTAAAGGATCTGTTGACTGTACTCCATCATCACCTACCCTTTTTGAGAGAGAGGCAGTGAACATAAGTTCATTACTTCAGTTTAGCAGTAAGACAATCTAAATAGCTTCTTGCATTTAGAGACTTGTGGTTCTCCTACTCGATTCTATTACATCCAGAGAAAATTATTTGAGAAACGGTTTGTGCTTTTAATACACTTCGTAGGCATAAATCTGTGTGTCTTACAAGATGTGATTATCATTACCATCTTAAGAGGTCATTGATTTAAGAAATCAATAGCAAGCCAAGAGTAAAATCTATCAAACTTCCTGGCTCCCAGCTGTCTCAACAGTTTGCTGCAATGGCTCTTCCACTATTAATGTTTTTTTGGGGGTATAGATGTCACCGTCTGTTACTGCACATGGTAAAAGATGACATGAGGCTCCAGCCAAGTAACTTTTCACGGAGCTTCTTCCCAAGTAAGCCCTACTGCTTATGTCCAATTTGGAACAGTAGAGCACCAATAACAAGACTGTGCTACTGGCTTGCAAGTCTTTCACCACTTTTGGTCTACGAAAGCTTTTCAACAAATTCCTTGAGTACCAGAATTAACATTAATAACCATTATCATTATGAACAGGAAGGATATTTCATCAGAACAGACTGACTTTAAGGATTCATTTCTACCACCAATTCTCACACCAACACATGCTCTCAGAGTTCACTGAATTTACCTTTCCTTTCTATCCCTAGTAAAATTACTGTGCTGTAGAGACAGCCCATCTATACAAAGAGAAGGAATTAAATATTGCAATTTTCCTGTTTAAAAAACCCCAAAACTTCATAAAAGCAATAATTGTCCGTAAATACTGCCCTCCTTAATGCCATTATTCTCCCTTCAAGTTTCTTGATGCCTCAATCTGTTAAAGTGTTAGTATTCATCAGAAGTTCAGCAAGATCTCTGCTGAACTAAGCAAACTAGAAACTCAAGGCTTTTTGTTTCTTTAAAATGCCCATGGTCAAACTCGAAAATGTTTGAAATTATGAGAACGTAAAGCAGATGCTGAAAAATGTCTCCCAGAACGACTCAGAATATATTCCAGTACTTCTACAGAAGGAAGCACACCACTGGACAGGAAATCTTTATAAGGATGCCAGTCAGTCCTTCTGCCAAGACTTACACGTTTAAAATCACCTTCTTCAAAGAAGTCTCAACCGAAGTTTCCCAAATAGGGCTAGAGATTAAACAAGGAGTATTTGGAATTCTTTTCTTAACTCTACTTCATTCCATCTCTACATTTTTGCCTCTCCAGTGTCTGAGTTTGAAGAAAATTCATGACCCATTTGATAGTTGAATTTTTTTCTCTCTTCAAACACCTCCAAGGATCCTTTCGTAGTCCATATACACATGTAAATAGTAGTTTAATGAAGTACTCTACCTACTGCATGGTACTCTATGCTTCCTTTGCTCCTGCTTCCACCTCATCTATGTTGGACAAGAGGTGGCACAGATCAAACAGAATGGGAAAAATGAGGGAATTCATCTGCACCGTGCCTGGTTCTCAAGCTGCCAGATTCCTCAGGACTTTTAGATTGCTGTGGGTAAGCATGCAAGGAAGAACTGAACATTCAGTTATTGAAAATCCTTTTTCCTCTCTGAAGCAGAACTTGGCTGCCATACATATCTGCAGCTTAGAAGTTTCAGTGGTGAGGAACTCAATTCTGGACAAGGAAACTCGAAGAAAAATTTGGTGTGAATAAAAGTGAAGAGGAGCAGCAGACAGGCTATAAAACAGTTCCTGTAATACTGTGTACATGCAGGGGGCAGGGGGAGGTGTGCATATGCACACATATATACACACAGCCTTACAATTCTGACATTGCCTTGGGAAAACATGTATTTCCACGAAACAATTCCATAATTTTTCAAATAAGAACCACAGCATTTAATGATTAAAATAACACAACAGAATGAACAAATGTTTTATTGGCATGTTCATTGTTGTAAACAGCATCTGGCATGAAAAAGTTTACCAAAATCTTTTGATTGTTATAAATTAGGTGGTTGTCCAAAAACTACGGAGAATTGTTCTCTATTGATCTTTATGGACCAAAGCAAAAAATTGCTGTTCCTAGGCTTTGCAATGAAATCATATTGACTGCATCAGTCTTCGCACCACAACCTGAACTACCAAGTCTGTATGTTGAGGTGTTAGAGGTTGCCCCAGTATTTGACTACATACAGCTACAGAATCAACTCTGGGAAAAATAAAATGACTTTCAGTGGGTGGAGAAGATGCAAACTTGTAATAGTCTCAAAACCAAAATGTACAAAAAGTAGCTGAACAAAACAAAAACTTCATTAACAAGGGGAAATACAACCCTAAAGTACCCAGCATTGTCAAACATAAAATGAATACAAATTTAAATAGGCAACTATACTTCCAAATGTACACAGTGAATGTTGATATGTGAAAAGAAATACCATGGTAAATAGCTGAACTGCAGTTCTGTTAAATGGATAGGGCAAATTTTATTTACACATTGAACGCAATATAATAGAGCTGCTCATTGGCTTCCGTAACCTATTAAAAACCAGTTTACCTTACAACAGCACTTCTGCAAAATGAACCAACACCTGCTGGCAGCTTTCTGCAGACACCCCTCAGACTACCTGTTTTATGGAAGAATATTCTAAAATCTTACACTTGCAGCACTTCCATTTCATTTTCGACCCTTTTCTGCTGCTTTTTTAGAACCAATGTGTTAACATTTACTTCAGACTCTCTGATGAGGTAATGCGTGTATCAGTGAAACAAACAGAAAAAAGGATTCTTTCATGGCCTTTGCACAGCTTTTATTATTAAGCTATGAGTATCCTGTTTGAGGCTAGTTTCACTAGCTACTATGTGCACACTGTCCTCAAAAATTTCCACTCATTTCCCTCCCCGCCCACTTTTGAGTTCTAATCTTTTATTTGCACATCCCTTTTAGCTTTACAGTACATTTGACTATAGTGCACAACATGATTCCAAGTCAAACAGTGACCCAGCGGGGCACTGCGCTTCTGATTGGTAACACAGCCCAACCAGTGCTGGTGTCAGCGCTTTACACCTAATGAATGTCCTGCCGTAATGGCACTACACAGTAGTAGTGAACCTTTTTATTTTAAACAAAAAAATTCCCCAGGGAAAATGCTATAGCGAGTATCAGTCTTGAGTCAAATCTTTATTTGGTGCTCCATCCAGATAAATTTTTAGTGCTTTTTCTTTACGAGGAGAGTAGGTTACCCGGTGTCCAGTTTTCTGGAGTCTGCTGCTTTCTTTTTTCATCAGTTCGTTTCTCTGCTCATCTGTTAATTCCATTAACTCTTCAGTTCTATCCCTGAAATGTAAATATATGTGGAAATTGAGATTAATACAATAACCATAATTAGATTTCTGTAATTTTTTCACTTGGAGCAACTTAGTAAAAAACACAACTAAGCACAATACTCCTTACAGATTATTTTCTTCTCCAGAAACTAACAATCTGCCTAAACCTGCTTTTCTAAGAGAGGCATTCAGCATTCTAACTGACAGCAGACCCAGGCGAAAGCAGCAAGAAACAATCCTATGCTCCTCCATCTACCTGGTAACTCCTGTTCTTTATAGACAACTACAACTCTGCTCTTTATTCGGTCACAGTGACAACAACTGGAAGCAGCACGTCAGCCAGCCCCTACTAGAAACTACCAGCTGCTCTCCCAAATTATTTTCTTCAAGGCCAGCACATTACCAACCAGCTGTTTCCCCCAGACTCACATGTAATTATGAAAAATCCTGTGGGAGCAATGTGTTCATGAGATTGCCCCACCCACCAAGTTTAGCAGAAATGACAATATTCAAACTCCTAGTCCTCAAAATACTGCCTTTAGGCTACTGCTGCCAGCTGATGAACATTTTTCATGTTAAAGCTTTTATCGTAACATCCTTTTTTTCCAAAGGAGCCAAACTAATTTCTCAAAGAAATAAACTCAGAAAATAAAACCCCTTGCTCTCTAAAACCTATGGCAAGACTCTCACAGACTCCACAAGGGATATGGTTCTATTTTCAGACACTAAATCCACATATACACTCAAGCACAGCAACTAGTTTTGCATTCAGCATTATTTTCAATGGTTTGGCAGGGAGGATTGAGTAAAAAAAGGGTGCAGTGTTTACTTTCTTAAGCAACAAACATAACTAATATTCAGGTTTTTAGGAATCTGAGGAGCACAAACATTTCAGCTCAATATTTTAAACTCTTTCCTTTAAGACAACAGAATAGTATTTTTTATACTTCTGTTGATTATATCGCCCCTCAAATCTTAGACAGATTTCTGCATGGTTTATTATACTCTAATAAAATACATACCTATAAAATATTACTGCACCATCATCACAAATGTACAGAGGCCAGACATTCAATGTAGATACTTTAGGATTCCAGTCCAAGTCTTGGTGAATCTCTAGTATAGAAATGTCGCATGGAAACGTTCCTCTACCCTGAGAAGCAGCAATCACTTAGTGAATAAAGTAACTCATAATCACACATCTGTGCCATTAAAAGGTAAAAATATACAAAATCTTACTTACCTTTGCAAATTCAATGTTTTCTAAGGGTATTCCACTTATTTCACTCAGCTGTAAAGTGAAGAAAAATGGTGGATTTAATCCTATTGCACAACAATGTTACGCAGTGTCTACATAAAGTCAGTAGACCTGCCAAATCTAGAAGTCAATTAAAATATTTGAAAGTCCTCCAACGATCCCAAGTATTAGTACAAAATTACAGTGACAAGGTGCAAGTTTTTCACATTTCTAAGTTACTAGTGTGTCAGAAATGACGCTGGCTCTGATGGCGTTTCATCACACTTCTCTTAACAGTGAAGGGGTGGCAGAAAAAAGTGAACAGAAACAATTAACTAATAACATCTGAGTTCTAAGATACAAAGAGACCACCTGCCTCACGTTAAACCTTCAGTTAGCCCTCAGCAGTTTCCCTTTATGAAATGAAAGCTATTATCCAGTCAACCTGTGAGCAGGCAAAGCCATAAAACATGCACAACTAAATCCATACTAAACTCTAAACATACTAAACTCCATACACACCCGCATTTCCTACCATAACAACCCCACAATTCCCCAACAAGCACCACTGGCTGCTCTTCCCTCTTGCAGCCGCCCTGCCGTGCACCTCCCCGGCACACAGACTGCACCACCCATCCCCTGTCCCCTGCCGCTGCTGCCCAGTCCCAGCACCCATGGCAGGGTCACCCGGCTGTGCCTGGCACGGCCTCGGTGGAGCTCTCCCTCCCCTGAGCAGTCTGACGGACCGGTTCATCACTGCCTCGCCCTTAACTCAAGTGAGGCTGCAGTCTCGTCTCCATGGCAATGCAGACACTAACTTTGATTTGTGTTTATCTCTGGCTGCTTATTTTCCCAAAACTTGAAGAGATTTCCTCTCTAAAATTCTTGCCTCTTTCAAATCCGCCGTTGAAACAGATACGTTCAAATTAAACTCATGGTGAGAAAAAGACTAACAGCCAGTGTAACTTTCTAACTCCCATTTCCTTAGGAAACTAGGATAAATAAACAATACTGACAAAAGCCAGACAAATTCTGAAATGTATTAGCCCTACACCCTGCTAAAAAAATCTGTCTGAAAGAGGCGAGCTGGCTAAACACATCTATTACTACAGATGTGTCAAATTCAATTTTCTCTCATTAGTGGTGGGAGTAAAAAGACTAAGGCCTCTCAGAGTGCTGCTAAAATTGCTCCCTGCACACCAATTAAGACAAAAACCCAAGAGCAGTCAACTTTTTCTTCAGATACAAGCGAAGAGGCATCTTGAAGACTGCATGCAAGAACTTGTCATAACTATTTCTACCTGAAGAATACAAGAAGCCAGTCCATAGCTTAATCTGTTTACAGACACAAATCCAAGGCTGTTGCATTCTATGGTAGCTGGACAACATTCCTCTTTCCAGCCTACGAACTAACCCCTAACATACAAATGCCAAGCGTTTTAGTAAGGTAATACTTTGGCAGACTTCACTGATACTAGGATTTTTGCTGGCCTCAACATCCAAGGTGGCCTTCTTACATCTGGGTATTGCCACATATAACTAACTATTTCTCTAAGAGTGGAACCCTGTGATATACTGGATTAATAAAATAGTTTCGATACGAGACATCTACTCTAGATTTCTGGTAGGATAGCACATGTCTGCTTATCTGTTGGAGGGTTCTGGCCTTAAAGATAAAAACATACCAAAGCCATATTTCTTTCCAACCAAAATATAGTTCAATTTCTTGGTACAGTTACACTGTCCCTGAGCAACAGCTCTCAAATTCAAGTATGAAGAGGCTGAAAGGTTTGGTATTTTGGAATACCAAAATAATAGCTTAAAAAACTAAAGTGACAATAGTTTTGCTTTTCTTTCACACGTGTTTTTCAGGGATAAGGGACACATATAATATTATGCTGCTTAAACTTCAAGATATAGCCCCTTTTTTTTTTTTTTTTTCCCCAGGCATTGACCTGAATACTTTGATACCAGGCCATTATATGAAACGTAGAAGTAAAGCCGATAATTCATATGGCTTTGGTAACAGGATGGGACAGGTTCTTAGTTCCCTGGAAAAAAAATAATCACCATACAACATGATTTTTGAAGGTATGACATCTGTGCTTCCCAAGAGAGGACATAAGTAAGGCTCTATTATACCACAAGAAACTTGCATCATGTTACACATTTTACCTTCTCTCTTAATTCTTCAACACTGCTGCTTTCTAGTACTACTTCCTGGAAAGAATCTAGTTTCATCTCTGATGGCCTCCATCGTCTCGATAAAACAGCAAGTTGTGACATGGATTTCATCTTTTCTACTCCTAGGAGAGAAAGAGAAATTTCTTATACTAACATCACAAAACATCTGATTTAAAATTAGGGGTTTTCCATAGCATAAGTATACTCAAATACAGAAGGCTGCACTACATATACATACACAAACTAACCCAGTCAGCGTGCTGCAAGTAGTCCACCAAAAAAAAAAAAGAAAAAAAAAAAAGGAGGGGGTGGGGGGCAGGGCGGGACTAGGACTTAGTTGAACTTTTCTTTATTATCAACTCCTTTGAAGGAATTTTTCATAGGCAGCACCTCTTAAAAACCATGCCATTTATTCTTCTTTTGGGTGCATTTTTCCATCATACCCAGCTTGGTTATACACACACTATCTATCCACCTAAATCAGAGGCTGACCTCCAGATCTTGCATTTGCATGAGGCCTTCCTCAGCAGTCTGATATTTATTAATGTTCTTCACTTTCTTTACCAAAATAAGCTTTCCACGTTTGACTTCTAGATTTCAAACACTAAATACTTTTTATGAAAGCCTGCTTTATACCTACCACAAAGAGTTCTAGTATGTACTGCCCCCAGCTTTTTTTGTATCAGTTTCAGGTAACAAAGCTTTCTCTTGTCTACAGGGTAATACTGTTAAAGTTACGATCAGATTAACAGAAGTGATATCAAAGGGCTGATTTTATTTTTATTTTAAATCAGTCTATTAATTTTGTAATTTAGCATGCAGAACTTGTGGCTTAAACATTTATGTCTACCATTACATGCTTGTTTTGCATGAAACAATCATTGTTTAAGTTTGTCCCTAAATACCTTCTACAGTCTTGCCTATGACTACATTTGTGCCACCTTTCAACACTAACCTATTTTTCAAAATGAAGATACAGCCACCTAATGCTTCTTGGTATTTATTTCAAGTCTGAAGCAATTACATAAATTCTCTTCAGAGACAGAGAATAACTAATTTAAATATGTCTGCAACAGTGTGATGTAGAGCAGCTATACTAAGAAACTTAACTGTAAATTATTCTAAGTTGCATTATTTACTTTCCTAACGTCTTCAGTGCTTAGCTGAAGAACAAGATGAATGCAACGGTGATGGTGGAAGGCCTTACAAACCTTGACTTAAAGTAGTTGCCTTTACGCTCATCTAACAACCTCTGTGGTAGCAGCAGGTACATACAACCTAATTTTCACAGAATACAGTGGGATCTAGCTGCATCTTCTACAGTTGGATTAAAGCAGCACCTTTCGGTGAGAGCTAGACAGTTATACAAAATATTACAGAACACGCGGAAGCCCTGTAGTCTATAATGTGGCATGTGTGTGAACCAGGTGGGCTGCAGTGTTCTAAAAAGTAGTACATCCAAGACCTACTCACTACAGAAAGAGTACAGCAATGAATCTAAAACTAATCAAAAAATATTTAAAACTGTAAAGTTTTAACTGAAGCATGAGCTGATACATGCATCTATAGGAATCTGCAGGCCTCCTGAACCTCCCAGGCTCATTTCAAATTTTGGTACTTGCATTGGCACAATTCTGTTAAAAATTGAAAATACCAGGATGAAACGCAGCTGCCAAAATACTGGAGTAACAGCTAAATGAGACTCTTTAAGCCAGGTATGCTGGTGAATAAAGTTCCCAAGTGAATGGAATTCACATTCTTCATTTATCCATTAACAGCAATATCTATCTATCTAAAGGAAAAACAGCATGGCCTACTTTTTCCCCTTAAATTATGCTTTTGCATTCAGAATCAAAATTTTAAGTGTATATGCGAAGGATAGCGTAAGAAATGCCATATTTTTAATGTTATTTAAGCAGAATTTACAGAACAATCTGCTCCCTAATATCTGATTCCAAAGTTGTTTTGATGAACAGGGTTTGTTCAAAAACTTAGCACTTCATGACAAAAGGTGTTTTTTCACTCCTGTCTGAAAACTACTAAATGACTGAACAGCTGTGCCGACTTCAGAAGCAAATTATGTATTATGTATATACACACACACAAATATATTTCAGCTAACTACAAACATCACCAGTACTAGTCCAAAAATTACACACAAATAAAAGCATAACATATAGGCATTCCTACAGTTTTTATGTATAATGAAAGCATACACATTCAAAAAGCTGCCTACAGAACTATAGTATGTCCAAAAGCTTCCAGTAACCCTACAAAACCACGCTGCTATTAGACCTTTAGCACATCACAGCCACAGGAAATCTGCACTTGCACAATCCCCCTCTAGCTTCATGTAGAGCTTTTATTATTTTTAATTTTTTTTTTCTAATAAAATGCTTTAAAAATGTCAGTAATGGTCTGTAAAAAAAAAAATGAAAAAAGGAGAAGTACATTTTCCAATGTTCTCCAAGGAAAAAAATAATCTCTAACATTATCTTTACTTTTTCTTGACGCTCTATCATTACCATCAAGTATTTCTAAGAAGACCTCCCAATTGCTTGAAATATTGATATCTTCTTCATAGATATGATAATCCAGAAACACAGTGCCTGGGTTCTTCCAGGTTTTCTTTCGTAGGCGAAACCTGTAAACACATCATGAAGAAAACACTGAGTTTTTATCTGCTCATAAACACTTACCACTGCCAGAGATCAAAACTGAATATTTTGTGACAAAACTGAAATACAACTCATTTATGCGAGGTTTGGTTAGGTTTATCAGGAATGATTTTAACATTCTGAAAGAGTCCTAACAGAAAGGTATCACTACTGGCTCTTAGTGCTGTATCATTCATAAACACAGGGAAAACAAGCCTGTGTTGTTCTTGTTCACTGCAAGAAATGTATAGGGATTTAGAGGAAGAAAATAGTTTCCTATTTAGGAAGAGAAAACAGAATTTTCCCGAACACTTCTGATGCAATTTTGCTGGTCCTCTTTTTTTTTTTTTTTTTTTTTTTTTTGTTTTTTTTTTGTGGGGGAACTGGGGAAGAAGGGGAGAGGTGGAAGATTAGAAACGGATTGGTGTCTGATTTATGTTCTTAGTTCTACTACATCAATTGGGTCACAATATAAAAGCATAAGCTTTTATTTAGATACAGAGATAAATAAAGGTATAAACAACTAGAATGAAATTAAACATGAGTACAAAACTTTAATTGTAATGGTTTCTCCAGACACAAAAGCAGGCATAAATTTTGTGATGTGCCCCATAGTTATAGGGCACTAGACAACATAACCCAAGCATGACAGTCAAAAATCCTTTGGCCCAGTCATGGTGAGGAAAGGAGAAAAACCTGGTCCAGATCTAGGTTTCTACTCCTTTTCTTAACAGGAAAGGGCCAACATTTGTCTTCCAATGTTTTGCTCCAGCCTGATTTTAGGCATATGTCAAGGCCCCACCAGCTTGCTTGCCACACCTTATAAGTTTTTCTTAATTCCAGTGAATACAGAGTGTCAGCTATTCCACAGCAAAAAACCACATCACTTGTAACCGACAGCAGAGAGTATGTGGAATCAAGGCCCCAAAGAGAGTTCAGCCTTGATGACATAACTGATTACTGGTAAAGGGAAGACGTACTGGATCAGTGCTGTACACACACGCTATGATAATGCACAAGGCAGTTTGCCGCAGTGATTTACACTGGTCCTGCATCTAGAGAGAAGGTGGCTTTTTCGTGAGCTGATTTACTTAATGCTCTCCTTTCTGAAGAAAATTATCCTTTGAGAAAATAAAACCTCTCAGAACTAAACCTGTAGACATGCTGCACACAGGCAATTCTATGTAAATATTATTCGCTATGTCATTCTACGTGACATGAAAGCCAAGAACTGCTAAATTAATGTTTGAATTCACAATCTGATTCAGAGCACAGTAACTTATTTCTCCTCCGTTCATAACTTCCTTTCTCCACAAGAATAAAAAAAAAAAAAACCAAGCCAAACACAAACCCACATTTTAAAGTAATATTTTATCAGGTAACTTCAATGGATTGCAGTCTCTATACCTGTCAATTGTCAAGTCTAGGCCACATTGTTCTCGAAGCTGAGGAAGCAGCTCCTCTTTTGACTGTCGGACAGTCATTCCTTTCGCAAAAACTGCATCTAGAAGAAACTTGCATGGCTGTGAACATAAATAGAAAGTGATTAAAGACCAATTTTTTTAACAGAAAAAAGTAGATTTGCCTCCTGTTCATGTTTTGTGACCAGTCCCATCCACCTAGCAAAATGACCATTAGAATGCTTTTCATAAACAAGGTTGGCAATGAATTGATTAAAATCAGGTTTAACTATTTTTGTGTAGCAGCAGCCCTTTGACAGGTCCTTCAAACACTCTGAATGCACGCCACTGCAGAAATAGTATCTTGTGTCTGTATTGCTAATTGCTACCATTATATTAACATTCTAAACAATTTGAAAAGAGCTTTTCAATTAAATAAGCCATATGATAATAAAAAAGCCACTTTCTTGGCTTTCATTGGTCAGACAGACCAGAACTCCGTGACTGGAAGTTACTTTTAAATTTGTCTTATTCCCTGCTTTATCAGTTCAGCTTCAGTCTCTTATGCTTATCCATTATTAATATATATTCTGCAGTTTGGTCCAGAAAATAAAATCAGAAATTAAAGTGCATACAAATTCAACTTTTAAAGACGGCAATCTATATACTGAAATCACTTTTATATTTCTCATGTCCCAAAAGATGTTAACAAGCAAGTGGACTGCGTTATTGCCAGAGTGACATTTTTGTTTCAGGCTTGTCTTATGCAGAGAGGACTATTATCCAGCTAAGCATTCTAATAAGCACCGTCTGCAGTGCATGAATGCAACAAATTATATCAGTACAATATTACTGAAAACTGCAACCATGAGCAAAACCAGTTTCTTATTTAGGAAGAATTCTACATGACTTTCATACATTTAAGGAAAACAAGTAAATTATTTTCCTTTGTCCTCCATTTACACTGCAGAAATAGAGACACTTGAAAGATACTGTAGATGACATTCCACTTGTATACTTGGAACAGCATAAACAGAAATAATCTCAAGTTCCCTTTCTAAATCCAGGAGAACTTGCAGGAAAATGCAGAGAAAACCGGGACTTCCTTTTTCCCCCCAAGATGTCAGAGAAAAATCTTGGTTAAGGCACATACTAATATTTTCATTCATTGATCTTGAAATATTCAACACCTTACCTCCGGCTCATTTACCAAAAGTTGATAGACTTTGACTCTGTATTCACCCTTCTTAAGGGCTCTCCCAAGTCTAATAGTTATCTAGAAGGCAAAAGGAGTATCTCTTAGAACCGATATCAAAATCAAAATTACATTTTCTAATGCATTACCAAGACCAATGTAATTATTTCACCTGGCAAGTTAACAAGAAGTTGTAAATTATGTTCTTAAGTTTGTCTATATTGTACCAATATATTTTTTAATGATTCAAAATAACTTCTGAATAACCTTATTGTCATCAGAAAATGACGAAAGTGTCTCATTCAGCCGAACACTCTCAAACTCTTGATTGCTGGCGTAGACTCTAAAGACTTTGAAGTGAGAAGACGGAACTCCAACAAAAGGCTCCAAATGTTGCTTGAAGGCCGACAGTGTAATTCTCTTATCAACATGCACCATCAGCCCTAAGTAAAAATAAAGATAAAACCGGCATGAAACGCCACCACACTACAAAAAAAAAAAAGCACTCCAGTGTATTATTTCCATATATTCAGTTATCACTTGCAGCAAAACAGTACTGCAAAGTCAGAATTATAGTTAATGGCCACATTTACATTTTATCTGTGGGTGTTACTGTAACCTTTAAAAGCTTTGCTGTATTTGAAGTGTTTATGGGTAGATACTCCTGGAAGACAGCAGTTCCAAACTGCCCTTTTGCCATCAGTGAAGTAGTGGAGCAAAGTAGTCTTCTCCATTCAGTAAGACAACAAACAGCATCAGAAGGAGGGTTTGCAGATAACCCCCTACACGTTTCCCCTGTCTCAAGACAGAGACAGAAGTGCTTCTGAGTTGGGGGTGGCCAAGCACATGCTGCCAAACCTCTTTTTTCTCCTGGCTTTCAGGATTAAAAAGTTGTTTAACTCTGTGTTTCTCGAAGGCCACAGGATATCACATGGGAAGATCAAGTCTAGATTAAGAGGCTTTTTCATGGAATAATTTTGTAATCAAGGAAAAGCCACTGCAGTAATGTGAAATTCTGCAAAATAAAGTGAATAGTTTGTCTTTAGAAATTGTGTTTCTTAATATATGCCATTTGGACTACATTACAAACTACGGTATGATTATATTGTGTCATGAGTCATTAGAGTAAAAAAATTGCTATTCAGAATATTTAAATGAACAAATAAATTATCTGAATTATAAACCCATTCATATTGTCATACTAAAAATACATAAAAGCTTTCCCGCAGAATAATCTTTTATACAGCATATGATGAAAGCATCAAAATTACTGTAAACACATAATAATGCCTGCACCTAACTAGTTCTACCAAAAAAAAAAAAAAAAAAAATTAAAGAAGTTCAAGATTAGTCCCAAAGAAAGATCCTTCCAGGCTAAAGGAGTAATTTTATTAAAACTTTAGTAGCTGCAATTAAATTTCTCCGTGGTTTTAAAAATGAAAATGTTTGCTCACAAAACAAAAACAAACAAACAAACAAATCTTTATCTATTATTATTACATTAGGATTTCTGACAGGAAACCCTTTGCCTTTCAAAATATTTATCTTATATCCTGCTATTCTTTAATTATTCTTCTCTTAGTTATAAAACATACGCAGCTACTGAGCATTGTTTAAATGTTATGTTTCTGACAATTAATATACTACCTTAGACTCTTACATTGAACTTGTTCAGACATTTTCATGTCAGCCATACACTTCATTGTACCTATTGTACTTCAGTCAATGAAAAGCAACAGTCTACTGAATTAAATGATCAATACCAAGTATGTTTGAGTTTTCTTCACAGTCAAATGGCTAGGAGTTTTCACAGGCTTGTTAATCTAAATGTCAACAGAATTATTGCTCTGTGAACCACAGTAAATAACTGCATTCTGGAGCAGGTGAATCATCATCATCAGATGCAACTGTTTTCCTTTCACCGGAAGACAAGTCAGCTTACTCTCCAGAAAACACTTTCAATATAAGGAAATGGATGTATCAGAGGTAGCTTTTTATTTTCTTAAAAAACAAAAAGCAAGACAGTGTTCAACTATGTAATCGCTTATTACAAGATCAAAATTAGCCTAGATTTTTGCTGAACATGACACCACGTCCCATCTTTGTACCTTCATTAGCTTCGATCTGACATATAATCAAGTTTTTCAATACCATCATTAGACTTTTTAACACAGCCTATGAATTAAATAGTAATAAAAGCGGTATTATTTTAAGGCACTTAAAAAAAGAATACATACATTTTTGCCCTTCTCCCGAACCTTCATCTGCAGTGTAGGGTTCTGACTTGAAGTACATATATTGTGCTTCTCCTCTGCTCTTGCCACTTTCATCGTATTCACTATCTGTTCCAGAATCTTCTTCTGCTGTGTCCCAGGTTTCTTTCTTCCCCTGATTTGCTTTTGATCGCCTACTACTTGTGATACTATGAGAATCAAGTCCATTAGCCAAGGGAAGTGGGGCATTGTCCACGTTGCATAAAGTATCACTGCTATGACTGGAGCTGAGGATATCACTGTCCACTGAACTTGTACTCCTGTCGTTATTTACATCTGAATCTGACCGTTCCTCAGACTGGAGATTTTCTGGATCGGAAATCTGAATTTGGTTTTCAAGTTCTCTGTTTTCCGCTGATGCTGAAGAGTCTATTTCATTTAAAGGTGATTCAATGTTTTCAAAATCACTGGCTTCTGTGCTTTTGCTGCTGTCTCCATTATCCCCCTCCTGCTGCTGCTGCAGGGACAAACTCTTAAGCTTTTCGGTGCTTTCTTCCAGAATTGCCTCTACGGATTTCATATTGCCTACAGATCCTTTTACTCTTTCACAGGCTTCATCCAAGTTGCCTGAATCTCCACTAGACTTTTGATAAACTGCTCGCCTAAATTGAGATCCAGGTGATTGCTCTGGTAATGAAACATACAGTCTGATTGTATTTGCATGACGATCCAAAAGTTTCCATAAATGAGAATCTGTATATGCCACATGACGATCTAAAGACTCTGAGCTTTCAATAAATACCTGAACATAAAATAACAGTGCTTTACCATGTAGTGTTATTTTAAATAAAAGTAACAATAGCAAACAGGTACGATTGAGCACACATTAGAAATTGTCACTGAGAAGCATCAGCTTTTATAAAAAAATTAGAATACGTGTTTAGAAAAAGATAGGAAAAGATACATGTTTAGAAAAAGATAGCTTAATAATGATCTCACTTTTCCTTATTTTCATAATCGTGTTGAGATTGGAGTGAACTGTAACCAGACTGACCAGCTGCAGTAAATACTTTTATGTTCAGAAGCATATTTATGTACCACTTCTTGTGTACCCTTCACCTGTACAGTAACACTAGTTACGGTAGTAATGACCCCCACAACTACAGTTGGCAGTCTGTCTTTATTTTCTAGTATAGCATTATAAATAAGAAATCTTTAAATATAGACATGGGTAAGCAAGAGCACAAATCAGAACACAAGGGAACAAATTTCTCTTTTTCCCTTTGTCAAAGGCCACTGTGTTGTAGTGACAATGTGAATGCCAAAGGCCTTGCAGTAACTGAGTAACAAGTCAATGCCATTGTTTTGCTCAGCTATGAGACATCAAAGCCTTTGCTAATCTTTCTTCATCGAGGACAGTGTGTTCTTGAGCTTAAATTTCAGATAACAGAGGATGTGCAAAATGTGCTGAAAGATGTGCTATCACTACTGTAGTAAAAAGGGCAATGCTACAGATAGTACTTAAATAAATAACAAGTTACTTTTTCTGAATGCATTTCACAACTATTATTGGAAATATTTATTATAAGTCTTTTTGGAAAAATAATATAAATTTGGCTAGGGATAATTTGCATAGTAAAAATTACTGAATTTAAGACAAAGCCACGAAAAACTTGCTCTTACTTTTGGCATTTGTTTCTTAGGAACTTTAATACTGAGAACAGGCACAGCTGTTCAGAAGGTTTAGAAAACAAATTAGGCAGGTTTCATAGTACTGTGCCAACCTTTGTTCCCTAAGAAGGGTTGACTTTTAAAAGTCTTCATCGTAAGGTTGTTAACCTCACCATCATCTGAACCAGAGAGTATCAACCAGATGTCCGATTCTGAATCTGCTCCACCTTGTTATGTACACTTGGTTTCATATATAGCCTACAGTATTCATCAACACCACAATATTTGCTGGTTAAAAAACCCCGCACAGTACACAGTTAAATACATGACAGTTATCCATTATAAATTCTATATAGATATCCATACCTTTTACAACACAACAGCAAACTCTACAAATACATGAAATGAACAATTTAAAAACCAGAGCATGTACCTTGTTGCTTCTAAAAAAGCCTTCAGCTTTCAGTGTTTTGCTGGAAACATTCAGAAGACGCAAGTCATTGTAGCAACGTTCTAATACTACCCGCATTGTTTCTGCAGGCAGATGTGTAGCCTAAAATAAAACATTGACAGTAAGGTAACATGCACATTACATGTAATTTAAAATACTGGAACGAGTATTTCATTTTTTGAAATTATTCATAGGGAAAGGAGAAGGTTTGTTTATTGACTTATAAATTGCAGAAGACAACGTGGGGGGAAAACCTCCCAAACCTGTTCAGTTCCAGTTCCTTTCCTCCATCCTTTGATATATAGCACATGTTAGCTTTTCCAAAAGGTCAGTACACTAAAATGGCTTGGCTTTGCAGAGAACTGGCAAATTGTTAATGACCAGTAATATAAGGAATTGGTCTTATTATTTAGGGGATGAACCAACTGAAAATGAAAAATTTTCTCCAGCATCAGGTTTTGCACAGTTCTCTTAATTCTTAATTAGACTGAATTCAAATTACTGAAATCATGTTTCATAACAAATATTATGAAGTTACGCCAACCACTGAACTATTTTTACACAGAACTGACCGAGTAAGATGTCCGTTTTCCCATTCAATGGAAGCAGTAACATCCCATGGTTTAAGATCATGTAAAAAACAATCTGCATCTTAGTAACAAGTGTCTGCCGGGATGAAAAGGATGGTTTGTAGGGAGAATGTGGACAGTTTTGGGTGTTAAATTTCAGTTACTGAAGCCAATGGAGGAAGTTAAATGTTGATTCATTTGTATGGTAGCCACTAACTGACTGGATACTCAGTGAGGTGGTTCAAGTTACTAACCCAGAAGAACATGAACCCAACACTTTGGCTTCCCCCCAAAAACTTACTATCTGGTAAGCTAGTAAGCAGTACAGCCAGACAGTGGCTAAGCTTGTGCAAAAGCCAAGGTAGAACTCTGGATGGAAGCATGAAGTAGATTGCTGCTTTTAGCAGCAGTGAGCAGGTAGACAAGCTCAATTGTAACAACTATCCTAACCCTACTAGTCATGACACACAGTACAAACTGCAAAAGGTGCAGGCTCTCACTTTATGTATTTAAACTACGACACATTTTCAGTCAGAATGAATAAAAACTCTAATACAAGTCCTTAATGACTGTAAGTTACCTTTGAAATTAGCTGTTTAAATTCTGAAACTGTTTGATTCAAATAAGCTCGTACACTTATTGGAGGAGCAACAGATTCAGTCTTTAGGTCGACCACATGAACCTTTACCATGACCTCTGTAGGGCAGAGAAAAAAGAAAACAAAACCACATATAAGAGAGAATTCAACAGGCAAAGAAAACACATATACGCTTGTCTGATGTACTGATTAAGGGGTTGCACAAATACATGCAAACAGTAATGAATTTGTAAAGTGGTCCAAATTCAGAATTTCATTTCCAGATTAATTTTAATGCCAGAGGCAAAAATATTCCAGTATGACAAATTTTAGTATACCTTAGAACAGTTTCAATTAGAAAGAAGTTGGCAACACAGCACAGTATGTAGTTCTGAGTATTGACTTCATAAAATTTAGTACAACAAAGTTTTTCTTCTTTCACACAGTATAACGCAGTTCCATGTTTTACAATTTTTATTTTCACGTCATCATGCAATATACGATTTTAATCTATCCTTGTCTATATGTAATTATGTGTCTTACCACCAGGTTTATAGCACTGGAAAATTTGGTCAGGTCGTCTTGTTTCTAACAGTAAGTCAAACATGTATGTTGATTTGACACCTCCAAGTAATAAACCCATTGGTGTATCCTCTTCTCCTTCATAAGATCGTTCCAAGTAGTCATGAAACTCATCGTACTTGACAAGACGACAGCAATCCAAAGGAACAGCCTCTTCTAAATCCATTAGCTAAATCATGCACACACACAAAAAAAACCCCAAAACATTTAATAATGGTTTATTTCTGAGTTTAGTTTTTCCCCTGTAAGCTAGGAATATCTCAGTACATGTACACCCAGGAATCCTTTGAATGCACAAATTTCAATTTGGTTTTAGAGAAAATATACGAACACATCATATATATTATATACACACACGCAAGTGCAATATATATGCATGCTTTCAAAATAAAAAAAGAAGCCTGCATCAAAATGCAGAGAAGAGGGAAGTTTGAAAAGTATGTGTATAAGTACATGAAGTCAGATCCTGGAAGTATATTAAGAGGAATACATTGCCTAGCAGTTATACCAAATGGCATCTTAGAAGCCCGAGGAAGTCATAACCACTAATTATATTTCATGCATCTCAAGGAAATGTTAACGGATTCCAAATCTGTAACTGCCTTGCTGGTACTCTCCCAGCCAAAGACACATATGGCAAGAACCAAAGAGTACAAGTAGGTAAGCAAGAATAGGTGTCTTCAACTTCTACCTGTTTGTGGAAGGCAAAGATCAAAAGATGCTTTGGTGTCTGCCCACTGATGTTATTGCATTAGCTATGCAGGAAGTTTCTTGAAAGAATTCTCTTATTACATATCTAATACAACATTTTTACTGCAATACAAATATAAGCATTCAGAATCCCTTCAACTTACTGAGGCTATGGTGAGTCTAATAGCAGCTCTCACTATCTAACACAAGCGTATGTAAAATCATATAGCCCGCCCTTTTAAAAGGCAGTATCATTCCAATCAGAAATCCTCTGATAGCTACTAACAGAAAACTCAGTCAATAATCCCCAACTAAAACATCTCTTAATGCTCCCCCCCTCAAACCCCCAAACCAATCCCCAAAAAACAACCCACAACAACCCCCCCCAGCCAACGCCCCGCAAACACTCTCACAGCATTGTAAATTTAAAAACTGAAGAAACACAACAGCAGAAAAAGTTATATCTAGCAATTGAACTATTCTGTTATGCACAGCATACCTTGTAAGCTATTTCCACAGCTTCTTTCAGTGTCCTGTCCTTATGAACCTCTAATTTGTTCTCCATCATTATTTGTTTTGTAGGATGCATGCAGAACAATTTAATCTATGAAATACAAAAAGAAGAAAAATTATCATGAAGGTATGTGCAAATACCTTTCATATTCAAGTACATTTACATTTACAACCCTATATTCAAACAATCTAATACAAAATATATCTTTAGCTCTACTTCAGCTTTAGGACAGTTTCCTTCCAGCTGGTTACACAACTGCAGATAGAAAATGTCAAAGACAAAGTAGATAGCACTACTGTGTATGTACGTGTGTCTATATCTTTTTGCAAGCTAGGATACAATGCCTATAACCAGAACATCTTTAAACTGTAGGCAGCGTGCAAATCCTCCAAAACAAAATATGCACATAGGAATGATGAATGTGAAATTCCTTTTTCACATACGGAGTTAAATATTTCACAGGCATAGAGAACCTTCTAACAAAACAATCACTTGATTCATAGGTAGACCAGCTGACTGTCATGCTTGTAAGTCACAGATGAAATATTTTGTTTGTTACTATTGAATCTACAGTTGGAAAAGATTCCGCTCTTTCTGCCAAATAATTATTTTAGGTTAGTTTAAGAAACACCATTTCAGAAAGCAAAGGGTCACAACATGAAAAGATTTAACTGTACGAAACACCTAACATACATCATTACATATGCCTTGGAATTCTTTTTGCTGAAATCAAGTGATGTCAGATTAACTATAGTTTTGTTTTGGTTTTAATATCAATTCCAATTCACATGGAAGACACGCACTCAACAAAAATCTCTGGTGAATACCTCTAACAGATGCCTCCACTATGTGCAGGCTTCCGATAGGTGTACAATTCATTTTAAAGCTATTAATACAAATACACTTATCACAAGAGTGCTTGTAATTGTAGTAAAAATTACTATTTACTATAGAGACATTTCTTGCTAGAAATATATTGTTACTTTATTCAGCAGAAATTCTAACCTTGCAAGTGTTGCGCTCAATTTCACGTTGCCTCTTCTCTTGTTCTTCCAGTTCTCTCTCTTTCTGTACCAATTGTTTAATATGCTCAGGATACTCATGTGCCTCAAGAAACTCTGCCAGTAAAAACAAAGCAATAGTTTTAAAAAATAAATTTTTCCAGAGTAGGCAAGATCTTAGGAAATACAGGTATATTTAATAGTTAATCCACCTTGCCTTCTTCCCTCTCTCTTCTCTGCCCAAATTTCCCACTATACCACATCCTGTTCTTGTTTTCGTTATTTAAATGAAACCAAAGTCAGCCTTTTATTCCCCTTAATTATACATCAGCAACACAAGAAACTACTATTAGCACAAGATTAATATTCCAATATCAGTAAGGGAAGCTTTGCTGTTGTAAAGAAATATACTAAGACTGATGACTGCACTTGAGCCCGTTTTTACAATAAAGGTAAATTCTGTTCTACAAAGTGAATTAGCTGATAACAAAAGTCATGAGATATCAGGTATTGTCTATATTGTAGTAAAATAAATACTGCACTTAATAAAGATTAGTGTACTTCATGAGATTTTGTTTCATAAAGAGAAACAAAACCAGAACGTGCAATACTTCATTAAGTTAAAATAAATAAATAAATAAATAAATAGAAATATCTACTTTTGCAAATACAGTTGTCTTCCAATCCTGGTGCCACTCCTATTGCAAGCAATTGGGCAAATAATTTTACAGATTTAAAAATGTGTTTGGCATGTTCAAGTAATCTGAAATAGCAGATTCAGTTTCTTTATTTGCTTGTTGAAGAATTAACAACCATAGTACTTACAGGAAAACCTATTTCCAAAGACAGCTCTTGACCCATAGACTTTGTTTATAGCTACTATTTAATCTTAAACTTCATACAATTTACAATCACTTCTTGTTCAGAATGAATAGTATTGTTTCAATGATTCAAACGTTGAAATGATATTTCTTGTTGCTCTTAAAACTTACTACTTTATCAATTTGTTGATAAAAGACCTTATCAGTATCCTTGTGTTGAATCCACTTCAAAACTATATAAAGCATCTACTTCAGATACTGTTACTTTAAAACGAAATAATACATTTTTATAACTGCACTGCCCCTGTATCATGAATTCTCAGAAACAAAGAGAAGCCAGCAAAATCGATTTTGTGAGATACTTAAGTTTTTCCCCTCCCCCCTATTTCCTCAAAAAAAAAAAAAAAAAAAAAAAAAACCAAAACCCCACCCAAACCCACCACATTGTTCAACTGTATGGAGAAAAGAGTAGAAAAGTAAAAGAAAGAAGTAGAAAGAAGTAGAAAAGTAGAAAATAGTAACATGTCTGAAAGTACTGTGTATGATGAAATAGATTGCTGCTAAAAATAAGTGTGGTATGTGTTTATTAGTATGTTGAAATGAGATGACAAATTTGCTCCAAGTATCATAAAAGACTTTTTAGAATATACTGATACAGAAATAGTTGCAAATCTACTTTTATTAATTTTAGTATTGGTTTCTTGTGTGGTTTTTTTTAAATAAAATTTAGTATAAGCTTAGATTTTTTTAGTTTGTATTCCAAAAAACTTTAAAGTTTGTTTTACTCATCCTTGCACTGCTCATTTCTTTCCTTATTCTTGCTAATAGTCATCCTCAGTTTCTCATGGTGGAATTCAAAATTTTACCCCCCAAAGAAGCATTTAAAGGAAGCAGACAACTATTCATCTCCCTCCAAAAATATTTACAGCAGCAGAATAAGATAAACAAAATGTTATTTTCAAAGGTATTTTATTCCCTCCTCCACTGGACACATTACAAGTTGGTGTGTTACAAATTTTCTCAAGTATACAAGTCTTTTCTATGCTTGCATGTTCTTCAAGAAGAATGAGTATGCCCCAAAAGCAGCTAGACAATGTGAGGTGCCAAAGGCTTCAGTTGTGAGATTCTACTCTATTAAGTAATACATAAGTTTACCAATTAAATAAATCCAACTATCAAAATATTCTCCCTACAAAGGATAATTTTAAGATTCTTGAGAGCTTGAATCTATTCTTTAGGCCACCCAACCTCTTGAGCATTTAATGAAAAAGAAGAAAAAAAAAAAAAGTAGGAATGCAGAGATATTAGAGGTTTTTTAACTGCCTTTGAAAGTTTTTGTGGCTTCTCATCTGCTCAAGCTATTAGAAAAAATTATTCATTGACTGTTCTGACAATTCAACTATATATACCCCAAAAACTTAGAATAGTCTACATGATTTATCAGCCTAACTTCAGCCAGGCTACGGAGTGACAAATTACCCTTTGTAAGTGCAGACTACTGAATTCTTCCTTTAAGAAAAAATAAATAGTTTTGCTGTTGCAAGCAAATTAATCTTTGGCTCAATTCAACCAGTTAGAGTATTAACAAAATATTTGATTCTTCCAGGCACTTACTGCTGGTGAGGGCAAGTGTGGCTAACCACTGCTCTTCTTGCTCTCTTTCTACAGCTGTGCTTCTAACAAGGGATTAACAAAAAGGGGAAAATAGCAAACTAACATGCTTCCTTCTATTTTGGTATTAGTTAAAAAAAGTTCTATTCTATCAAAATTTCATCTACTACTTCATCATTTAGGTGTGCTAAGATTTTAAATGAGAAATATTAAGTGTTTTCAAGCAAATAACAGAGTATTATTAAAAAAAAAATCTACAAGAGAATTCCTGGTAGTTTACAGTTATTAGTAATAAGAAAGTCTAAGACCCTTTGAAATTAGCCAATAGTTGAATGAAGACTCTAACCAGACATTCCTGTTTTGAATCCAAATAGAATCTTCATCTTCCACTGTACCATATTTCAAAGATTAATCAACCTGTCAGCTATTACATGGGGCCAGGCATCCTCTAAGCCCTGGTGAACTAATCAGAGATGAGGGGAATAAAAGACAGTGAAATCCAAGATTTGTTTCTGACTATATAACTTATAGTATATTTTCTCACCTCTTACCTGAAACACAAACAATAAGGGCTGGTTATAAAGTGTAAAACTTTGTCATTATGAAGTTCTTACATACTCATTTTTAAGTAAGTAATTTTTTTATTCTACTATCAATCGTGACACTACATAGCATTACATTATAGTTTATTCAGTAACACTCAGTATATGTGTTTTTCATTTTCATGATATTCAAAATACTAAAAAAGTAGAAAATTTATTTTGTGATAACCTCCTAATGATCCATAAAGGTTTACTATAAAAAGAGTAACAAAAAGTCATAAAAGAACGCTTCCTATATGAAAGTTACTTTAGTTTACCCTAAAAATACCAATACCAACATCCTCACAAAAATTAGTACTCATCACATGTAAAACATCTCCTTATTCCACAACAGAATCTTGATAGTTAAGAACTGGAAAACATACTTACTTGCATTTCTAGTGGGATCCTTCAGTCTATATATCAGCATGTATGCATTTGTGGAGCTGGTGGAGAAAAGAATAGTTATCTGAATTTCTCAGATAGGATAATACTGACTTCAAAAGTTGGTTTCGGGGGGGGGGGGGGGGGGGCGGGGGGGGGGG
>JAVJGG010000085.1:42442683-42489929 GCA_035590195.1 Aviceda cuculoides
CCCGGCGTCGCCCTCTCCGGAGCCGCCCGCGGTTGTGTGGGGAAAAGCGGGGCTGCAAGGAGCCACCGGAGGCCGACGGGACCCTCCAGACGCCCTCGGGGGGCGCAGGTGAGGGCGGGAGGCGGCCGGTCCATTCGCCTCAGGACCGCGAGGTGCTCCGAAGGTCTCGCCGCGGGCTGCGCCACACGACGGGATGGTGAGGAGGCGGGAAGCCGGGGTGCGCGGCACCGCTGAAGGTGAGCCCTGGAATCAACGGCGGGGTGTGTGAGGGATTAAATTAGTGATAATTTGTGTGGAAATTGAAATGAAATAACTTGACTGTAGTGCTGTATCTCAGGCTTCTGGATTTGGAAACGCGGGGTGTCGCGCTGGGGCAGCTGCAACCGACATGGGAGGAAGCAAGATGGCGCACAGAGCTGAGGGAGGAGCTGCAGGCTGGTTGTACCTGGCTGCTCCGTGTTGGGGCAGAGGGGTGTGCGGTGGCAGGGGCAGTTACCGCAGCGAAGTAGGGTGGGCTGCTCCATTTTACAAATTTGTAGGTTCTTGAGGAAGAATTGGCAGTAGGGCCGTTACTGGCAGCGTTGGATTAAAAGTCACAAGGAAAAAAAAAAAAGGCTGGCAAGTGGTACCAGTTTCATTCTCCTTGTTCTTGGTTTTCGCAGTACTTACTTAAAAGGAATGATGGCTAAACTTCTACCTAACAACACAAAGGGCAAAAAGAAATGGTAGCGATAGCAGAGCCTGGGTAAAAATATCAGTGTTGGTTCAACAAATCAGATGGTTCTCTCCCCCACCTCCCCAAATTGTGAAGGATCAAACTGTGGTGTTAAGGCCATCACCAGAAGAAATGCACCCTGAGGTGGTCATGCGTTGGTATGGTCAGGTCTTTGCTTATAAAGAAACCGACTAACATGTAAATATTGATATTGGCTGTACTTTCCCAAGTGTGCTTAAAGCATGTAGCTTAACTTCTTTATTTAAGCAGAAAAGTATTGGAAACCTTTGTGTTTTTCAAAGTTGGAAAATTAGTCTTTTCCCAGTGGTAGGTGTACTGGTTTTGGCTGGAATAGAGTTAATTTTCCTCATAGTAGCTGTGTGTGGTGCTGTGCTTTGGATTTGTAATGTAGTGTTGATAGCACAGGGATGTTTCAGGTATTGCTGAGCAGTGCCTGCACAGTATCATGCCTTTCCTATTTCTCATGCTGCCCCACCAGCAAGTGGGCTGGGTGTGTGCAAGAAGCTGTGAGGGGGCACAGCTGGGGCAGCTGGCCCCAACTGACCAAAGGGAAATCCCACACCAACTATATGGCCATATTGCTCAGCAATAAAAGCTGGGGGACATAGGAGGAAGGGGAGACATTGAGTGGTGGCATTTATCTTCCCAAGTCCTATGTGTGATGGAGCACTGCCTTCCTGGAGATGGCCAAACACCTGCTTGCTGATGGGAAGCAGAGAATGAATGCTTTTGCTTTGCTTGTGTGTGTGGCTTTTGCTTTAACAATTAAGCCGTCTTTATCTCAAACCATGAGTTTTCTTGCTTTTACCCTTCTGAATTTCTTTCCCAGTGAGCGAGCAGCTGTGTGGGGTTTAGCTGTGTACCAGGGTTAAACATAACATCAGGTTACTAAGCAATCTATGAGGTAATACTTATGTAAGGTTTTTAACTTTCTTTTTCATATGGCTAGCCAGAGACCATGTTTCTCTTCTCAGTTCATAGTGCACTTAATGAAGTCTGTTTCCATCTGTGTGTTGGCATTTCTGGCATCTCCTGGAACTCCAGGTTATGGAATAAAACATAATTCAGGGATGGCAATTAATTTTTCCTGACCTTTGTGTTATCTCCAGTGTGCCTAAATGATGTAGTTGCTATGATAAAGCTATTGAAAATAATTTACAGAGTACAGTAGAGCTAAGAGCAATACTGTCTGTGTAATTCCTTGGGAACAAGGCCTCCTCAGATTTGCTCTATCTTCGTGTCAAAATTTAGGTTTCTTTCTAACAAACACTTGTGTTCTGTTGACTTGTTTTGACTAAGTGTGTTACTCTAGAAACAGGATATACAGGGGAAAAAAAAAAGCAGCTTGTGTGAATATATTCTATGGATATAGAGTTTAAGGTATGTGCATGTAAATAGGACGCTGCACAAAGACTACCTTTTGTGAGGTTGTGTAGGTTGACTAAGTGCTACTTTTACCTTTTTAATTTCAGCCAATTAGCTTTGCCTAATGGAGAGCAAATGTATTCTTTGACATGGAAGTCAAGAACAATACTGCATTATACTGTTACTTTTAAAAAAGTTCAGCAGATAAAAATGTTTTATTTGTTATGTTGCAAAGATGATGTAAAGAAGCAGAAAAGGTATTAATAACTGTTCTCCAGTTGTGTCAGGAGTATTTGGAAATGCTGAGACAGGTTGAAGGCAAGTGGGCACTGGTTTTCTGAAGGGGGTGCTTGGCAGCCTACGCAGACCCCATATGGGCATCTAGGCTGACCAAGACTGAGTGGGTGCCTTCCCTCAGCAGTGCTGACATTCAGCGTGGTCTTGGCTTCAGCGAGGGCTAAGTGTGAACCTGAGGTTTTGTTCTCATACATGCTGGTACCTAATCACTGGGCCAGTCACACAGGTTGGACTTTACAGGGTTTCTGCCCACCTTACATAATGTGTATTTAACTGCATCATATAAAATGAAACTTTGATTCAGTGAACTAAGACTGCCTCTTATTTTTTGTAAACTTGCTAAAAACCTGATTAGAGAAGTCATGTAAGGAAGGGGTACAAATTCCAGGCACTGCAAAAATGAAAGTTAATTTTACAGTAACAAACTCCCAGCTGTATTCCATCACTGCTGGGCTGTTTAATTAAAAAGGAGATACTGGTGTCATGTCCTCCTCGGGCAGGAGAGAGAGCATGTGTGTGTGCATGCACTGGTTAGCGAAAATGAGTTTTTTAGATCATTCCCTTTGCAATAGAAGTGCTCAGAGCAAGTCAGACTTAAAAGATTACTTTTTTTTTTTTTTTTTTGCTGATGAAAATATCAGGGAGTTGCTAGAAGGAGAAAAAAAATGAAAAAAACAAAACCCTTAAGCTTTTGAAAACTTGTTTATACAAAATTTTAAATACATTGCTTGTCATGCTGTCTTAAATTTCTAAGACCTCTTTAAGATATGATGGAATTTAGAGTAAAAGTCAAAGATTTTAAAAGGTCAGACCAGTTGGATGCCTTTTCCAGGCACATGCTGAGGCTTCCCGCCCATTCCCCCTTGGGGCTTCCCACCCTTTTGGCTTCTTATAGAAAAACCAAAGCTTTTTTTTCATAAGGATTTAAACACATTTTATTGATTTTTGTCCTGTAAAATCATAGAAGTCTCTTATTCCTGAAGAGCTGTGTCCAACAATAGGAAAAATGTCTTTACAAAAAACATTACAGCACTTTTGGAAAAACTAGGTATGAAAAATATGTACAGTGTATTAAAATCTGAATAAAATTAATGTCTTGATTTATACATTCAGTTATGTGTTAAACATCTGCCTGTGTACAATAAAATTTGTTAATATTAGCAGTATTTTTACTATGTTAAATAAGTCTTTGTTCAATTTACAGTTTCTCTTATTACTATTTTATCAGTCCACTTATAAATTAATTTACAAGGGTGTGTAACCACTGTCAGACTGTCAAGGTAAGTATTTTTGTACAAAATTATTGCCTTCCTAATATATTTTGATGTGTTAGAGACACACCTTTACAAACATCCAATTCATTCACAAATTGAATCAACATATTACAGTATATAAAACAACATACACCCCCTTTGAAAAAGACAGGGAATGCAACAAGAAAGCCTTTGTACTACATGTTCTTCCCTCTTCTTTATTAAACATGTATTCTACCCTGCTGAGTTATCAGCTGGTCCTTAAAATGGTGAAGGATTTTATAATACAAACTGTCACACCTCTATACAGGTAAGATGCACTGGAATTTACTTCATTTTTAAGTGTAGTTGGTTCACACACCATGAAGTGGTGGTTGTTTTCAATGAAATTCCAAAGCTAAACTGCAGATGCAAAAATTTAGCAGGTGTTGAGTGTAGTGCAATTGTGAGAAGTCTTCTCTAAAGCAGAGAAGAGCAGATGTGTGAAGCAGCACCAATGTGAGCTCCTCTGAAAGCGAGGTCCTAGTACTATTTTATCTATCCTGCTCTCTTGCCTGAAGCATCCAATGATATGACATCAGACAGCAGTACAGAACAGCCAAGATAACTAAATATCAAGTGAAGGCGCTGAGCTATCTTGCTTCCCCGTCTTTCCTCAGTGGTGGTCTTACCATTTATATATACAATGGAGATGAAAAGACCTGGCACCTTAACAACACTCTACAGATCTTACTTCTCCCTCTTTTTTTGCCTGTGGATTCAACATGATGCTAACAAATGCTAAAAATGTAGGTAAACTGAAGTTCAGTTGAACATTTTGCCTCCACAGAAGGAAATAATCATCTCCTCTAGCACAGAAGAGCAGAAAGACTAGAAAACAAAAAAAACCCCACCAAAACAAACCCCCCAAGCCCAGAACAGAGTATTTCATGTTTTCTGCAGTCCTCATTCAAAACCCTTGCTCTGAAGCTCTAATGCAATATGAAGACCTAGTTAAACGTAAGGAAGACAGAAACAAAATGGACACATTTCCAGCAGTTCTACTCCTTTAAAATACCTGTACTAAAATGGATCTGAGAATGACAAAATCAACATCACTTATTTTGCAGAGTTTGGTAGCTCTTTCTTGCTTTCAGAAGTCCTTTCACCACTGCAGCACTAGAAGGAGAGAAAGTCTGAGCTGCCTGAATGAGTAACACACTCTCTTAGAGAACACCACCACCGGAGGCACTTCTCCAAATTCTTCACTGGAGCTTGCGTCAGCTTTGCTAACATTGATTAGAGATCTAGTTACTTCTTGCAAAGCCTAGGACGTCCCTGGATTTGTGCTGGAGAGGTAGTCCTTCATGAATTACAGGGTTGGTTATTCTAGTTTGTTACACACAGATTTTGACACAATTGGGAAGTATCCCATTAACGTACTTCTCTGGTACTGGAAATGTAATACTGCAGTTTCTTAGGAGCAGGGAACTCCCAACGTTGCTATTCACCTCCAGCTCAATGGATTGGGTGATTTCCTGGTGTTCAGTCTCCTACACAGACTGCTACACAGAGTTCTGCTTCTGAAAAAGTCAAAATGCTCAGAAACATATGGAGAAAGAATACATAGAGAGGCAGGGATGGAGGAACTAAAGTCGAGTCAAAAAGTTGCATGGCTGATCTCCAGTGCCTAAGAAACCATTTCTAGTTGAAATCTGCTACTGGTCAAGCCAGGTTTCAGTTCAGAGCTCTCAAAACACAACACCAAAAGGGATGAGTATCCAAAACATCAGTGCTCTGTTAACTACATTTTTTGCATTGGTGAGCTGCATCTTCCATGCAAGAGCTGTAGGGCATGCATCCATGCCCCCACTGAGAGCAGTTAGTGCAAATCCTGTAGTATAGTACAAAGAAGCAAAAACAGTCTACACATTGGTTTCAAGTCCAAGTAAGCGTCCCATCCGTTCCATGTTCTTGTCAATCGTGGCACGACATGTGATTTCTTTAGCACACTCCATGGGAAACCAACCTCTTTCACCATCCCGTAATCGTTCCCCTTCATACCAACCTGCAAGGGTGAACAGACAAGGAGTAACAAACCTTTTTGAGTCATGTTAAAGATTCTTCGTCAGAACCGTGTGTGTTGCACTTGAGGAGACAAAGCTGACACAGTCATCACACACATTATTCACTACAAATGTAAATGTAGAAAGTACTAGATTAAGATCAGTTTGGCAGATTTTTTTTTTAATACAGGCAGACTAGGGACAAAATAGTATGTAAAAATAAATAATAAACAAGTGTAATTCTTTATATTGTAATTCAAATATAGTTTGAAGTGATATGAAGAATACAATATTGCAATCTAAAGAAAGCAATGCAGCACAATTGATGAGATCTTTGATTCATATGTAATATTGAATAACATCATTAAGTTAGGGTTTAGTACTTCAAGTGCTGACAGCTTCAAGCATCCCTGAGTTAACACGTCATGAGATACTAGTAGAATCACTTGCACATCCAGGCAAGAATCAGTTTTGATCTCAGGGTACTTGATATTACGGAAAACTTTTGATGACAGACACCTTGTACCGAACAGGCAGTGAAGCACAGTATATGACACAACAATGTCTATGTTTCTCTTAGACAAATCTGGTGTTCACTTGCTAAAATTTCTGAGGTCCATGGGTTTAGGTCGAATTAAACTTTCTCGTGGACATTTGACATATCAAAACCAGCCAGCACACACCTTCTGCAGCTATTTATCAACTATGATAGGCAATGAGTTACTGTGAACGTCTGTTGCCTAAACAGAGGCTGTCCTTCAGAAACCTGAACAGAAATGCTCATGTTTTTCTTGGAAGCTAAACCTTTATTCATTGTACGGCCAATGTTATTACAAAGCAAATTTTTCTAGCTGGATTAACCTGCAGTGGTGACAGACAGTTACTGACAGCAAAATTCTCACTCACCATCATTTACTTTTTGATAAACCAAAACAACATCAGCAACTTGAAGAGATAGTTCATCTGACTGCTTTGCTGTGTAAGTTCTGATGATCTCTACCTGAGCCAAAGCTGTGGAAGAAATAAATCAGGCTGAATTAAACAATTCACATAAGAGTATCTTTTATTAAAATATATATAAAATTTATTTTTTAAAAAATTAGAGTATACTCCCCCTCAAAAAACCCCAAAGGAGGCAGCATTTTATGCGAATGTCTTCCTACCTGAGCAATTACACACAAACAAAGTTGGGATAAACACATAAGAGAAGGGACTTCGCACTTTTGCTAACAGATTGAAACAACTGCCCAAACCAGAGTTAATGAATGCAAACAGAAATTACTCTGTGAAACAGAACTCCTCAAAGAAGCCCCTGGGCACAGGAAGAGAGGGCAACTGAACAGAGCCCAGGAGAATAAACAGACAACATTTCTAAGGGCATTTATAGTCTACACTTGCTCACGCCCCCACTAAGGGGCAGTGCATTTCTGTTCTGTCAAAGCTCTCCGAAATGCTGTTAGTTGTAACTTACTTGTCCTGTCTGTTTTCTGCCCATCTCTGTCCTGTCCGAGCGCTGTAATCCAGCGAGCTCTGTCACTCCTGCAGACGGCAACAACAAAACTCAGTTTCCCAACTCACACTCTCCATAATGGTCAAGACTACTCCCCTTTTCAAGATTCTGTACTTAAATCTTTCCTCTTTGAGTAAACAAGTCTTTATTCTTATTGAGTAAACAAAACCAAACCTCCTTTTTCCTCCTCTCAAAATATGGCCAGAAGGTGTGACACTACTTCTAGCAACATATTATTCAGACATATTTAACTATTTTAAGCAGGCTGGATTAGAAAAAAAAGCCTATAAACATGGGATGTACTGGCATGATGTCTTATATACCTTTAATATTAATTATTTTTAAGTAATGCAGGTAAACTTCTCCGCTAGTGTCTGTGACTAATACTTACTAGTAATCTTACTAAAATAGAAATCCCTCTAATGTACAAAGAATCTGATAAATGCAATACAGAAATTTTAATATACAATACCAACAGGTTTCTTGTGAGTAAGAACTATCTTAGAATGAAAAAAAACCAACCCCAAAACAAACCAAAACCAAGGTTTCTCTGTGCTCTCAGAAGGTCACATTTATGTTTCCAGATGTGTCCATTTGGGAAATCTGAAAGCACAAATAAACCAGGACCCAACGAAAGCCTAAATTAGTCATTTGAATCTCACCTTGTATAACCTAGGAAAACCATAATCAGTCTCAGATTACATGTGTCAGTATTTCTGAGGAGAGCAGAAAGAATTACCTAGGTTCTAATCACAGAAGTGCAAATTACTGACAACTAATTTTGGAAGGGAGTGCAAGAAGCTAAAGTGATGTCAGACAGTAAAGGAAAAAGAAAGCTAATCCTAAATCACCCCTGTGAGTGGCTGAGCTATAACAACCATTATAACTTTGAATTTTGACAAACCAAAATTTGAGCTCGATTCCCAAAACAAATATTTCAGTGCAATTAGATTTTATCCCATGTTTGTTGAAGGGCTTTGCTATCAGTACAGATTAGAGTAACACAGGGGAGTTGCAGGGTTGAATTTTCCTATTCCCCCTCCCCTAAAAAAAATTTCTGATGCTATGTTTGGTTAACTTCAGTTTTTGTAACTAAAAATAATGAAAAACATCTGCCTTCTGCTGAGACCTGATTTTGTCAAACGTCTGAAACCAGAAGAAAATTCTGTTTGGAAACAGCATTATGGTTATCTTCAGAAGTATCAGAAAATGGAACATTTAGACAAATTATGAGAGACTTCTCTAGAGTACATCTTCCAAGATGCACCATTGCTCAGCAAGTGAGGAGACGATTCAGCAAGGGGTTGTAGTTAGCCTGTGAAGTCCAGTCTGCAACATCCCACGATAAAGTTCATTGGTCTCTTCCGAGAACACTGACACTTTCTCATGGCCTTTCTTCCAGCTAGCTCTAGAAATCTCTTTTCTATTAAGACTAGCAAAATGTCCTGGGGATGAAGGGATTCAGAATGGAAGTCTTTCTGAGCATGCTTCTTTCAGAATGAAAAAAATATCCCACTGATTATTTTGAATAGAAATATTTATACTTTTTTTTAGCATTTAGTAAGAAACTATGATTTAATTATCTTTTTTTAAATCCCAACACACATTATTCCTCAAAGATGGAACTACTGCACATGTCCTACTAACATTTGATACCTGTTGGTCTCATACAGATCGCCAAAACTACAACAGATGCTACTTTAGACACTTCAGTCATTAACAGTAGGTGGTACTGAACTTGTTCTTATTTTCTGTATACAATTTTGCATGAGCTTAATTAACTTTGTGGCCTTTTTTTTTGTGTGGTTTTTTTTTGTTTTGTTTTTGGGTTTTTTTGTGTGTTTTTTTTTGTTGTTGGTGGTTTGTTTTTTTTTTTTTAGAAACAGGTCTTATTTAGACTCTTGTTTTCCTTTCCCTGTAACCATTCTTAACATGAAAAGTACATTTCCTTTCAGACAACTCTGAGAAAAATTGGAAAATGCCAGACTGTCTCCCAGTTTAAGTACTTACTTCTTCATAATCTATGTGTACTGTATATTTTGTGCCTTATTCACAGTGCAATATAAAGTTCCTGACCTAACGCTGGTACTTTGGTACTTGGGAACCACACACCACGTGAAATGACAAAACATGATCAAACTGTGCTAGGAATCTTTGCATCAGCAAAAACATTCAATTTTTACATGGGCAAAACTATTCTGTAAGCCCTCTAAACCACCCAGCTTGGCCTTCCTATTTGTAGATTGCCCTCCCATCCTTCTCAAAGTTAAGAGAAAGTTTTTCTGTACCTTTTGAATACATGTCAATACTCTATAAAAATAGGTAATTTTCAAATAAAGTAATTCTCTTCAGAATCTTTTCCTCTGAGTGACAATCTGCTAGACTGCTATTTCTATTACAAACCGTATATAGCAAATCAATAATAAATCTGCAGAACAAAATGTCTTTTCATAAAAAGCCCAGACAACTAAAAATGCACTGCATTTTTTTCCCCAATAAAAATGCATTTCCAAACAAGTCTGAATCATCTGCTTACTTTATAATGAGACCTTTAATAGAAATCATTAATGATCTATAGTTTCTTTCAGGGTTATTCTAAACTTTGAAAGCAAACCCAAAACTGTAAATTTTTCCAGGCTGGGATACGTCTAGAGCAGTCTGTTTCATGTCTTCTATCCTGCCTCCAGCTTCCACTAAAACAGATAAAATCTTTCACTTTTGTGAAGGGTTGTGTGGAAGTTAATGGCACCACAGACAAATGATGTCCTCTCGGATATTTGCACCCGAAAGAACAAGACACTTCTTGTTGCTCGTTTCTAAAGCAGAACACTCTTCAAAACTGCATCAGGAGAACAAGGACCACCTCTATCCCAGCACAGCTCCACAGCTTCCCCAAGGCAATGCCAAACTCCTCCTCCCATTTAATCCAGTACTGCTTCCACTTCTGCACCATCCAACTGTTATAATAATTAATTCACAAATCCCTGCTCCAGGACAAGTGCATTCTGCATGCATACCCTAACAACGTCTGCCTGCTACCACCACTATGGCGCAGGATGCACCTGTGCCTATCTCCTCCTGCTACTGCTGTGCTCTACATACAGATAACATAGTATAAATGCCACATTGCTAAAAGAACTGACAATTAGGGTGAGATACTTCATTGTTTTAAAGAAAAACCAGCACAGAGAAGTACCGGAGACAGAGCAAGCTTAATTGAATGTCTGGAGTCAAATTATTCAAGATCTTGTCATCAAGGTAAGTATCAAGAAAGCCTCCCTTAACTACAACAGTAGAAGCAACATTTTCCTCATAGTAACCTGCGTTACACTTTGATTCGCATGCTCAATTACTTGGTGTGCACAGAAGCACGATGCACCATGGGATGAGATGGGAACGTTGTTACAGAGAGCCTGCAACTCTGACTCTCGACTGCTTGTAATAAACCTTTCATTTAAATGTAAAACCTGCAGTTCTTCAGCACTGAGTTCTGCTCTTTGAGGTCTGTAATGGTCTGAACTATTTGTAGGATAGCTATATATTTAAGCAAGATGCAGAATGCACATATATCCAGCGCTTTCAACTACAGCATACTATTTGCTGTTATGGTTTACTTTAGGCACTCACCCTCTGGAGATAATGATTATTAGATAAATGCACTATGTTAACAGGTAAGCTAGGCAGAAACCCTGTGTCTTGACTTCCAGTTCTCAGAAGGTTTGTTACAGAAGTATTTTTAAAAAGACGTACTTACGCTACAACAGAACCCAGTGATGACTCAAGATACTTAAGTGATATTTGTAGTTCAAATTAAACAATAAGAAACTTCCACATTGCAATATGTAATCACTAGAGTGTGTAGTTTACTTAACAGTTGCATTATGTGGCAAAACTTTGATTTCTTTTTTCCTTTACCATGATATCACTTAAATTGAAAAAAATTTAAATGGAAATTCCTTCCACAACCCCCAAGAAATCCAAACTGCTTAAATCTGTCCTGCAGCCCTTGCTTGATTGCCTCAACAGTAACAACTAGAAGGGATTCAGTAATCTGGCATTATTATTGCATGGACTGCAGAAAAAATACAGACTGAGTCTTGCCTGAACTTCAGAGTGTAACATTATACAGAAACTTTCCCTTTTACATATAAATCTGCACTGATGAAGAGCTCTAGCTCTATTAGGTCAACTCTCCAGCTTACAGAGTGCAAAATCAGATCACAAACTACATCCACCCAGTATTTCACTCGATGCCACAAATGTGCATCTTCCTTTCCACAGACCTCTTTCAGGTCGTATCTTCAGCCCGCGTTACACTTTGATACTCTGCTGACTTCAGGGACATGACACTTTCTGTGTATATTCTGTACTTTCCCTCTGACCAAAACCTCCCTCCACCCAGAAAGTGACAGAACTCTGCACTGTTTATGAATGCTCATATGTCAATTCTCAATTCTTTTGCAAAAATATGTTCAATGCCAAGATCTTCAGTTCCTCCTTATTTTATAAGCATTTTTATGCAAGGCTATCACAGATAATCCTTTAACACCTTGAAGCAATCTATGACTAGAATTTACTGTACCTTCCATCAACATGGACTCCCTTTGCATTACCCCAACCTATTTTTTGTCCCTTTGTTCGTTACTGAACACACCTGGTGAAAACACCACCAACAACTTTGTACTTCTCCATTCAGCTGTAGGTGTAGAAGAGATACTCAGCTGCTCACAGAATGTCAGAATGGTGCCTTTGTGGAGAACTATGTTTCAGACCACAGCAGTTTCACATACATGTGATGCTTTGCTTGTCATTTCTCCTTCTGTTCTACCCTGTAATGAATTCTTAAGTTCTCTCAATAATGGTATTAAAGTAACACTCCACTAAGCACAGCCACACCATTATTCACTGGCTAGGGAGCTGGCATCTCCAAGGCAGAGGCATAGTTAATTCTTGGCCTGAAGACCAAAAACAGTAGCACCTAATAACAGATACTTCAATTTACAGAATTTCAACATATGCATTCAATTTTCCATTATTCCTACACTGTAACTTCAAGGAGAGAGAGTGACACTAACATGGCACAGGCTTACAACCACCAAGTCCCCTCATGACAAGATTACATGAGAGAAACTGCACTAGGTTTGCAGAGGCTTTATTTTATTCCAATAAATATTTATTCCAGTATCTAGGGGGATGTTACATAAGCTGAAGCTGCACATTCTCCTGCTCTGCCACTCATTAAAAATCAGAAAAGCTTGACAAGGTTACCTCGCCTCATGTTGAAAGTATCCACTTAATACAAACAGTGCAAATCAGAGCAGTTGGCAGGTGTCACAGTGAGTGCTTCAGCGTTACTGAGCAGGGCACCAACACGGTCCACGACAAACAGCGATCCTTTCTGCAGTAGTGCTCCCTTGGTCACTGCTGACCACACATCACAAAGACTGCCTGCTTGGGAGCTTGTTTCATTTCATTTTGATTTAAACCTGACAGACAGAAGCTGGTATGGCATTTCATACTATCTTGACAGGAGCGGGGGCAGGACAGCCTGTTGAGATGATCAGGTGAAAAACTACAGAAATGGTAACTATTTACTTACTGAGTCTCTGTTCCCAGGAGCATCTCCACCTTCTCTCCTGCGTGGTTACTGAGGACCGCTAGTCTGAAGAGGTGAGCTGCAGAACTCTGCCGCGAGTAGAGCATAGTTGAAGCATTCTTTACAGGAGAAGAAGTCAGGTCCTCGCCGTCACATTGTTGTACCACCAGCTGGTCCCTTAAAGAATAATCTGTGACATTGTAACTCTCTTCACTGCAGAACAAAGGGAAGGAAAAAACCCACAAGTTTATGGTTTTCCATTAAGTATGTCTAGAAGCAAACTCAGTCACAGAATCCACTTTTAACTGCATAGTATGGCATGACTCTTCTGACACCTCAGATCTTCATCTTTTCTGGTTTTTTTTTTTTTGTTTTGTTTTTTTTTTTTAAACTACCAATTTTCCAAGATACAAAGTAGATCAGTTTTTAAACCCTGTGGAATTTCATTTAGCAGTGCAGTTAAATGACCTTGGTGCTCCTGAAGTGGTGTAAGCTCAACTTAACTCCACTAAATTTGAAAACAGGCACAGCAATTACATAGAAATGCACTTTTTTCTTCTGTAGATTCAAATGAACAACAGACCTTAATTCTAGAATGTTATAGGAAAAAAATGTAAAATTTCCCTTTTCCTGTACCTGTAGAACTATGGTTACGTATACTGCTTCCACATAAACACTACTGATCTTCATTTTAAATACAGGATCATCAGCTTGTACTCCTTGTCCATCTGCATGTAGGTCTAGTCCAAAAAATCTATTTTACAATATTCTGAAACATAACCTTAGTCAACTGTGCATTTTTAGAACAGGCAAAGGCTTGTCACACACTATTGGTCTTGCAAAATGCACTGTGCAATTTGCCTTCTAGAACGGACTTTGTAAATAAATACACCAACTCTTAAGTGATACAAATAAAGTTTACTACATGTGCCTAATAACTTCCCAAAAACAACTAGAAAGAATTATAAGAAATGATCCAAGTTAGAAGCTTTGCTTTCCTTATGGTTGAAATGTAGGTAGAGAGGTGGACAAAACATCACACATCAGAACATAGAAGTGTTACCGATTTTAACAGAAGGACTTAAATGAAAATAATGTACTCTTCCCTGAACAGCAGCCTTTTATTTCTAAATGTGAGATCACTTCAGCTAATCAAGATCTTCCTGACAGATGAAGACGTGGCAAAGACAGGAAGAAGCACATCTGGACAAGGCACACTGTCACATACACCAGTGATAGATGGTAGCAGGGAACAGCTACTTCAGCCCCCCTGTTCTTCAATCCATTACCATATATTTACAACATCTGCTGCAGCTGCAGAATATCCACTCATCTTAAGCAGCATTCTTTAGCACTCTTACTTGAGTTCCACCAGTTACCGTATCTATTGTTTTTTGTACCTTACAAATCAAGGTACTACTGGAAACATGGGTTTTTTCAAGTGGAAAAAACCTGCATTCCAAATTTTTAAAGTCGTGAAACATAGTTGATGTAATATATCAATATGGTATCAATAACGTATCTCAACAGATGTTAAGTCATCTCATCTCTCCATTTTCTTATAATACTTGAGCAACCATAAAGGAAGAATACGCTTCATTTGCACCTGCCAGAAAGGGGTATATCGCCATCAGCATTTCAGAGGGCTTCAGTTCCAGGTGTTTGGGATTTGACTCGCATCAGATCAGTGCTTAGGTTTCTGTGTACCTCTGGCAGCAAAATTAATCTTCTCAAGTATTTTTTCAATTTAAACTATGTTAATGAACAACAGTAATCCGAGGCTCTAGCATAGCTTTTCATCACTCAAGACTTGAGGTCTAAACAGATTTTACTTTAAGGTGGAGTATGTATAGTTACACCTTAAAATTTGATGTATTTGATTTACTGCAAAATTTGCAAACACAGCAATGTATGGGCTAGGAGGGAGAACTGGCTTTATGCCTATGTAAGCAGGTTTTCTTCTATCTTTTCTTGTTGCACCAGTGTAGGGCAATAAACCCGAAGAAGTTTACAAGCTTACATGAAATTATGAGGTAATTAAGTTTATCAGTGTTCTGGGTTCATGATCCTGCTAAACTTGCAAACACATGTAAGTCAATTCTGGGAAATACGATCACAAGCTTCAGTGGAAACAAAAGCCTTTTCAGCTGGCTTCTCTTTTCTTGTGATCAGTCGCTATTTCTTAAGTGATGCGGATTTCTTTTTTTTCTTTTTAAATCCTTCTTGCAAGTATTTTTTCTTCTCATCTTTCATTGAGGAGTTTGAGGTCTTTACAAAGGAAGCAGAACCAGTGACAGACAAGCTTAGTAAGATTTACCATAAAGGAGGACTGAAATAACTGTAGCTCATGAGAAGAACATTTTTCTTCCCCGCCTCTTTTTCTCCAAGTCTCAAAATGGTACCAACAATTCCCCACAATCCACTGGTGTTTTCCACTCTGAGGGCTGGAATCACAACTCCCCATTCGGGGATCACTGACAACGGCACAAACATACCCAAACTTCCAAAGGAACTTAAAATAGCTTTAAAAACTCTCCACACAGTTTTGATTAACCTAGCTTTTGATCAGACTGTTGTTTCCATGTTCCTCAGAGTAGAAAAGTTAAAAAATAAATCACATAGGAAATAAGATAGAGACAGAAAACTCTTTTAGAGCTCTGTAAAAATAAAGCCAGGTTAATTATGCTATTACACATGACTTCTTGGGTCCCAAAGTAGAAAGAATACAGATTCTAAATAGGTTTTGTTCTAACTAAAGGAATTTAACATAAGCACACTGAGAAGCTGGGAGAATCTTCAATATTTCAGCATGTGGAAAGCTAAATTCTAATTTCCACACATATAACCCAGAGATGCTGAAAGGAATCTTAATTCAAATGTATTCTGTATGCCCTTATCTTTTTGGAAAGGTGTGCACACAGCTCTTCCCTGAAACATTAACAAATTTGAATTTACTGTGATTGTCCTACTGTAGAAAAAGCGTGTTTTAAGAGAGGCTATGAGAGGGGAGGGAGTAGAGACTGGATTTAGGTTTCACGTTCCCCTAAATCCACCCCTAGATTCAATTAATTCATTTATCTACAAAAAGATGCTACTTATCACTTGAGAACAGTTGTTTCAAGTGCCATCTGTAGTAGCTGCGGGTTCCTACTGAAGAAGAAAAAACATCTTGTATCTAATTTATCAGTCCCTTTCTCCCTCTTTCTTTTTTCTTAAACTATACACTCTACAACAGGCAAAGGTTGGTTGGTTTGTTTGGTTTGGGGTGAGTGGGTGTTTTTTTGTTGTTGTTGTTTTTAAAGAAGTCAGTTCAGTGTTTTAGTCTAGACAATCCCTGCTTAGCCAAGGACGGAACTAACAAAACCAGCTAGGGATGCTGCTAGTTATTTGGGAATCTTGCATCTGAAAAAGAAATGTAGTTACACATTTGTGTAATGAATAATAAATGCATTCTTTACTAATTAATCGAGATAAACCTCTACAAGTCCTTCCTATTTTTTATCTCCATTCGACAAAATAGTCTGATTGGAAACTATTAGGCAGTCATCTTCTCTTACCCCCTGTGCCCTCTGAGGCCCACAAACTCTCCTTCCAAACAGATAATGAAATATGCTGACAAAGCTGACACTGCTGGAGTGAGCAGATGTACATAAACAGAAACTTAATCCACTCAGTCAGGAGCAACAGGAAGGACATCTAACACATTCTTTAAAATTACTGTAATCAGGTAATACAAACATGCCAACATTCATTTTCAGTTTAAAGCTGCACTTTTTTTGCAAAACTTTATTTAGATTCAGAACATGAAACAACAGGACTATTTTATATCCCTTTGCAGGGAATGCATGCAAGTTTGAGAGGCACTTGTATGAAGACCAAATATCTCTTGATGCAATATCATCTGTTCCAGGCCACCTACACTTTAACAGAAAGCATGTGGTCAGTCTCCCTATCTCCTTCTCTCTTTCCAGCTGCACTACTCTGAAATCCTTGGTGTTCCACAGAAGTTACTTTCCATTTGTGCTTGCCTTTAGTTACAGAATCACCCCTGGCACCCTGAGAAAAACCATAGTTCTGCAAGCAGTTGTGAAGCGGTAACATTCACAAGTAGCAGTGACCCTTTTGATTTCCATGCATGAAGTCCAGCGGCATTCTGCTGTCAAGGTATCTCAGGAGCTGACAAGCCACAGAGCCATTAAGACAGACAGGATTCTAGTGGTACACTTAGGGGATTATGGAAAACAGAATATTCAATAAATGTACACTCATTCAAAAATATAAGCCTCTCTGGAGTTCACCTGAAATCTTCTAAAAGCACTCCGGATCCAACTGGTGGATTTTCTGAATAGCCGCATAAGGCAGCTATTTAGTTGTATATAACAAAACTTTATTAATTCTGGAGTTCTCCTGAACTCCACAGAACACAGAGCTAGCTCATAGGCAGCATTAATAACTACAATATGTAACCAAATCTTCATGGTCCCAGGAGGGCATGACGAATAAAAGGAGGCATTTGACTTTTGGTAGAGTTCAAAGCTAGCTGTATCCTATTCTTAGCAGAATATTGTTGCAGTGTATGCTTCCAAGCCTGCAAAAGGTATTGGAGAAAACACCTGCTTAGCTTGGCCTTCTCCTCTCCTGCAGCAGTTATAAAATGTCCACTCTAGAAACTCTACTATGCCTGGCAACAAACGCGCATCTAAACCCAGCGGTTACACCCCTCAGCTGTGCAGGAGAGCTATGGATGACACTTACACTCATACCTATGGTTCAAAGGGAGGGAGAAAACTGGAAACTCATCATGAAGGAAATCCATACAAACATAAAAATAGCATGTATATTTCAACTAAGTATTCTATATTTTAAAAAAGCACCAATTTAATCATTCTTCATGGAACCTGGAATAGTTTCTTCACTAGCCCAAGAGAAAGCAAATCTCCCAAGCATGACACAAGTAACTACTGTCCTGTAGTGCATGTGACTTGTGAGGCAGCCCGATAGAACAACTCTAAGATATGAATTATGTTGCCTGTTACTCCGCTCGTCAGAACGCTACCTTCAAAATCCAGTGTCAGCATAAGCTGTTGGTTTACTAGTCCCTGCAGTGGATGTCATGGCCAAAATGGTGACAATTCACAGTACAGCAAGGAGGTAAATAAAAAAAAGAACAGAAGCCAGAAAAGGAGCAAAAAGAGAATGGAGTTAAGAGAATGAAACTAAAGGGTAAAACACTACCACAAAGCTGAATGAACAATACATGAAATATTCAGGTTACTTGAAGTCAGTCTACACTTAGATCTTTGCAGAGTATTCACAGTGTTTAACTTTACAAGTTTCTAAGTTAACTACCCAGAGCTACCTAAACAGAGAAAGAAAGATGCTCTTCTAGAGGGCAATCTGGACAAGCTGAGTTAGGCTGCTGCAGAACTGACTGCACAGGTAACCCTGCAAGAGTACGTTGAGCAGTCCTGACATCACCCAGCTCTTCACTTCATGCCATAATCCAACTGACATCCGTGTTCACATGAACAAGAATTAATTGATCTCTTTTTGTGCACCAACCATATAAAGTTGGCCTTTCCACCAAGATCTGGACATCCTCACACATGCTAGCACTGACTACTCTTTTCAAGGTAATGCATTAAAACCTTACAAGTATTAGGTCTTTTTTTTTTAAATTACATTTAAAAAAAAAATCAGATTGTGTCTACACAGCAGAAGGGAGGTACAAGAAAGGACTACTGAACAGGAAAAAAGTTCCCAATAAACTAAAAGCTGAGCAGTGCAGAAGTGCAGATTTTTATTATTCTCCAAAATCTGGTGCAGAATGACACACATCTCAAGTTCATGTGTCCCTTTTTGGCCTAATCCCAACGACTAGTCTTGAGCATTATTCAGTAGCCGCTTGCCTTACTTTTTTGAAGGGGAAGTGTGATGAAGCAACTGGCTACGCTGCTGCTTTACAGCACACGAATCAGAGCCCAAATGATTACCAAGGTATCTGTAACACACACAAAACCAGACCATCTGGTAGCTGACACGGAAAGCATGAGCCTCTGGAATATTTCATAGAGGCATGAGATACAGCCACACAGCATCCATTAAAAAGGAAGAGATTTGGTAGCTAAATTCCATTTAACCTACTTAATGAGCAACAGAAGACAGTTAAACCTTGCAATTTGATACCAGGAGGTGAAATTGTAGCTGAGGAAGATTATGATGAATAAAGTATCATTAAAATTGAAACATAAAACTCTGGAGCATGCCTAAGTATACATCAACACAAGACCTTCCTTATCTTTTTTTGTAGTGAAAATGTAACAGTTCTCATTATGAAAAGATTTCTGGAAAGCTTACTCGCTCAAGTATACTTCAAGTAAACTCAAGTTTACTTCACAGTCACCAATGTGACTCCTCCGTCAGGTACTACCAAGCCCAGCCTTTAAGAAGTCAGGATTGAGCCATTGCCAGCTGTGTGTGTGAGGTTCTACATATATGGCAAACTGCTCAGACGGGATTGCTGAAGATTAACTTCTGGGTAAAGATTAAACAGCATGACTGGAGCACTAAGTAATTGGTATTTTTAGCACAGTAGTGAGGACTGATTTTTTTTTTTTTGTGCAATGTTAAGAATCTTCTGAAATGCAACTGCTCAAGTAAAAATACAAACATTTAAACTCAACTAGCAACAAATATTTCTGTCCACTGCTGTGGCGACCATGGTAACACCGCAGGTAGGAGAACAGATCACCAAAACCTCAAATATTATTAATAAGCTTATTCACTTGGCCAAAGTACATGCTTCATACTCAGAATGTCTGGGAGGCTCGCAGAAATTAGTCCTTTTCAGTTACATCCATTGTTTAGAGGGTCTTGGGAGAGTGACTGTGTGAATCTGACCATTAACATGAAGTGTTCTCTAATTTTGTCTTCTGGGCCCATTTAGGACATTTCAATTCCAACAGCTGGAAGCTGTTATAAATGAAAAGCCCCAAAGTTTGGATAAGATATGGTGTTATAAAAATCTGTTTTATAATCTGGACAAGAAGCCATCACATAGGAAACCAATAAACAATGTAACAACACAGTTAATACATTCTTCACTGTTTTCCCAACTCAAACATTTACTTAGCTACCAACACAGTAATGTGTGTTAATGGTAGTCCCGTGAGAAAAGAAATGCACTGTTTAAAAAAAGTGTGATACGACTCTGTGATGTGCTGCCAGTGATTTAACAAGGGACTTTCACAGAAACATCTCAGCATAAGCTTTGATAAACACTGAATCTCAGAAACGTGTTCACATCAGTAAGACAGCTAGGGAGAAATCTATTCACTTTTTTTCCCCCATCTTTGCAGAAAGTTCCCTTCACTGAAGTGCTTTTCTCCCTTCCACTTTCATTTAGCCTTCTCTTTGCTTAAATATTGGCATTTTCTTACCAGGTTTTGTATCGTACCTCATTCCTCAAAATGTATTTAAATTATGGATTTCAAGTTTCACAGAAGGGTGTCTTTTAAAAATAGCTGCTATTTGGCTTAACTGGCCAACCCAGATGCAAAATAACTTCTTCAAAACAGTTTTCAGCCCCAGGAATAAGGTTTATCTACCAAGTATCATCTAATAGCAACATCAGAAGATATAAATTCAATTCAATTCTTCTAAACCTCCCCTCAAATCTAGTGATAAATTAAATTTAAATGGAGACTGTTAGAAGTTACATCCCATACATTATTCTCAAACCAGCCCAACTGTGGAAAGCGTAGAGGGGAATTAAAATTACTACTTCTTTATCCTTCCAAAACTTCTCCCTTTGCTAAGGCATCAAGGATGAACTTTGCAATTTGTTTGACAATTTGGAATTTCAATTGCATTTGCCAAAAATAAATCCTGTTTAACAAGTAGTTACTTGTCACTTCTAAACGCAGTCTGATAGAGCAATATTAGAAACTCAAATTTAACTTCTTAATTCATTTAATCTCTCCAACACAGCATATTAAAACTTATAAACAGCTTTAAAAATGTTTACTGGACTTGAAACATGTTTAGTCCATATCTCCTCCTGTTTCATGTACAAGGTCCACTTACTTCTCTTTGAACCTCCTTCATTCTTTCACACAAGCAACTAGAAAATATGTGAAAATGCTGCAGATGCAATCAAGTTTGCTGTTCCAAAGCCAGAAAGCTTCAGTTTTCATTTCGCCCAGGGTGAGGCACATACAACAGTCACCATAATTTTAAAAGACAAGGATAACTCAGCTGTTCTCTCTCTGATTCAAGGAGTTGAACACAAAGGCAGTTTTACATTGGTGAAGCTCTTACCTCTTCTTCTTGGTGATAATGAGGACATCATTAAAGAGGAAGAAGTACACCTGTTGTTTAGAAGTTCTTTTAGAAAAAAGTCCAGTGTCTTCTACATATGCTGTTAATTCACCCCTTTTCACTAACCATCGTGAAGAGGAAACCAATGGAAATGGCTACAAAGGAAGAAAATAACATTTTAATCCTTCAAAAGTAGAGGTTTTTAAAAATCAGGTAACAGACCACTATATATATTTGGGAAAAAATGCATGAATAAACTCAAAACTCAGAGATCACAAGTACAAGCACAAAGCAGAGGTTATCAAGGTTTAAGGTATATTCATAATTCATATAATACACAAGTAACAGCCTGCAAATACTTGAAAAATCACTCATGCACATGACAATTGCTCATCTAAGGTAAAAATTAACAGACTCGATTAGCCATACTTGAGATAGAACAGACTAAGTGAGGTCTCCTAAGGAGATTAAAAAGACTGTCTTCCAGGAATATGTAAGTTTTTGTGGAATAAGCAGTCATTCTTTAAGCATATATATAAACACTGGATTTTCCTCTAGGTACCTCACAGCTTTCTACCTAAACAGTCGGAAAGAAGAGCTTCAGCTTCTCATCTCCAACATGAGAATTACTGCACATCCCTCATTTCATCACATCCCTCACGGCAGCTAAAATGATCCTGTGCCTTCTTTCTGATGGTATGTTCTGTACCACACACAGAATAAAAGAAATGCAAAATCCTTTAACAGAGAAATACACTGTACAATCCACTTTGAAGTATTCTGTGAGTATGTCAAAACAGACATAAACAGATATGGAGACAGCATACAAGATTAGATTGGTCCTAATACAGTACTGAACATTATTACTGAGATGTTCAGAGCGTGCAGACTTTTTTTCCCCTTAAAAAGTAAGGTAAGTGAGGAATGACAGAAGGTTTAGCAATCAAATGTGCTAACATCCATCTTCTACTCTCTAAATAAACTGAAGCTCCACACAGCTGTGAAAGAATGTGTAAAGCAGTATGTGATATGTAGGGTTTGAACGAGCTGTCCATTTTAATGCCAAAACAGTAACAGTTTGGTCATGACATCATAAATTCACCAGTGGTTTGAAAGACGCATCTGAAAGTTTTTAGAGGATGTCTCTTTAGGTATCTACTTATGAAAGGCCATATAAACAAAAAACTGTCTTTCCTCAAGATGAACTTGAGGAAGTTTTCCACATACTTGCTATTCTCATTAGGAGCTCTTGAAATATCATGCAGTTATCTGTCCACTGTCATAGCTTTATTTAAGATGGCTAATTAAGGATACTATAGCTCCTCTTACTCTTTACCTACTTGATGTAGTTGAACTCTAGACATTCTGTGGAGCACGATCTCCATTTCTCCCTAGGGTGAGGACCCACACCTGCAACACCTGAAGCAAGCCAGAGAGAATCACAGCTGCCTACTATGATGACCAGGCTTTATTAATCCCAATTATTCCCAACTGCAGGAGAAACAGACACCACAGAAGAACCTTTTGTTTCTCTGGGCCACGGCCATGAAGGGAAATGCAAGACTGCATGTCCTGGTCATACAGAGAACAGATCATCTCTGAAGCTGTACCACCACATACAACGCCAGAAAGACAAAGGTCCATTGTAGCACTGCAGCTGTCCCACTGACCAGGGTTCCTCAGTCAGTGATTTTTCTGACTTGCTAGCACCGAACCCAGCAGAGCTGGTACGTGGGAACATTTCTTCAACAGCACACAGTGGACAGGTTCTTTCTGCTGGACTCTGCTCTCACTAGGCAGTATGCTAAGCAAAGATACTGACCCCCTCCGCAGGTTTCACCCCTCATTGCTGGAATGACCCGTTTGGGTCCTAACTTTAATACTGAAGACGCTGGTACTTCTGTCTCTATGTACCTTTGGGTGTCGCCCCCATGCTGGATAGGGCACCTGAAGATGCCTGGTACCTTCCCCCCACTGATACCGAAAAGGACTGGGCTCAGGGGGTAACTTCAGCAAGGGAAGCCTGAGCTGCACAGCCTGTACCTTACGGGTTCTCCTGCAGGAGGTACACGCTACTGCTGGAAAAGAAGAGGCATCCACTTTGCCCATGCTTACTAACATTTGTACCCAAGATCTGCTGCAGTAAATGGATGCTTACTGCTAAATTTTATGGAGCTTAAGTATTTTTACTCATCCCAAGCAAAATAACAAAATTTTTGTTTCTACTTTCAATGTAACTGGCTTTCTGCTTATCAAACTTCCTACTTTCTTTGCTGCTGTTCAAATTCATTATTGGTCTTGCATGATGAGACTAATAAAGACAAGTTCTTTTTTCCCCTCATTTAAAGCACCTTTCACATGCTTGTAAAAAAACATTTCTTCATTCAGCTTGTCAAGCTGTCGTCTTCATTCTGCATGGGTTGTCTTTTATACCTTTTAATCACTTCAGTTGCCCTTTACTGAGCTAACTTCAACTTGTCAATGCTTGCCCCATAGTAGTATGCCAAAACCAAAATGCAGTGCTTTGACTGTGATCTTGTTGTTGGAAGAACAAATTAACAACTCCCTAATTTCATGTGCAGCCACCCCCTCGTTTTTGAATTCTAAGGTACAATTTTACAGTGACTCTGAAATGGCACACGACAAAACAATTTTTCCAAAGATGCTGTTTCTGCCACCACGCAGCACCGCAGAACTCTCTTCCTCGGGCTTTCCCTTAGGAGGGAGCGTACTAATGGCAGATGAAGGTTGCTCAAAATTGCAAAGCATAGCAGCCCTCCGGAACTATTGCAAATTGTTACAGATTAAAGCAGCCTTACACTTTCTACCTTGCCCCAGATTGATTTGTGTCCCAACATACCCAGAACAGGCAGTAATGGATGTCCACCCTCACCTGGTACTTGAACGCAGACACCCACTGGAACACGGCCTTTGCTATACTGTAGCCCTACATCGGGGACCTTTCAAAACCTGTATTCTTTCAAAGTGACTACTGATAAACACCAACACATTTCATTTATCTGCTATGATTCCTAGTATTTTTGCATTCATGCTACCAAGACAGTATGTGTATTGAATCTCAACAAAATTCCCTTTGGACGTTTCTTCCCAATTTTTCTAAGCTTACATACTCTGTTTTGATGCATAAGACTTTTTTGCTGGCTTCTAGTTTTGTATTATCCAACGGTTTATTAAATGCATTTTCTACTGTATACTCCAATTTGGAAATGCAGAATTTTGTTTCAAATCTGTATTTCATAAATAGATTTTTATCCAAGTGTTAGTGAATCAGAGTAAACTAATCTGGTTATAAATCACTGCAGCTTCAAGTTCGTTGACTGATATTGTCACTCATCAGTGGCTAACTTAAGACTTCTATCAATCCAAGTTTATTACTTTCTCCTAGGACTGTATCATGTTCTTATGGGTGGTCATTTTGTTACAGACACCTCACAGGTTATGACAGGCCGATTTAGCTCAGTACGCAGACATGACAGTCCCAAGCTCCACCGCTGAAATCAAAGTTTTATATCAACATTCAGCTTAAAAAAATTTGGCATACTTTCAGTCAAAACTCTGCTGGTTCACTACACCTTCAAGTAACAGGAAAACGAATTTTCTAAACAAATGGCTTTTACAGTTCCTGCAGCGCAGCAACGGCTCCACGTGACAATACAGGACAGTGAAACATCGGCCCATACCCTAACAGAGTGACACCATCACACTTTTTGTGACTTTACAAAATTGAAAGACTTTGAGCTAGCTGGTCCTTGAACACAGAAGTCACAAACAAGTTTGTTTCATGAACACAAAAGCATGTTTGCAGGAAAAAGAAAAAACTCACAATTTTTTCTGTTGCTAAAGATGGAAATTTAAGAATAAAAACTTCTGAATCTTAATTAAAAATTGAATTCTACAGATTAGCCACGTACAAGTGACAATACTGAGTAGCTTCTCTTGTACTCCCATGCAATGCTCTACAGTTACATCTAATAAAATAATAAAGTTAAACAAAAATTGCAAAACACTCCATGAGGATGAGCAAGAACAGAAATAGTCTACCTAATTTATAATGGTTATAAAACAGAATTATAGCACCATGATGACTGTTTTACAGACAAAAAGTACTTTAAAAATTTCTATTTGAGGATGAACTAAAAATTCCTCTAATCTGTACTCCAAGTGAGTTCATCACATTTTCCTAATTGACTTTATTGCAGAGGAAGCTTGTTTTTATTTTAATATTAATTTTTCTTTAATTGCCAAAGAGAGTACATCATGTATACCATCTCCTTTCCACATAAAACAAGCTGTTGGAACTTAAAAATGTATTGAAATGTGGCCAAGCAGCCTTTTATATGCCAGCTGGCAAGTTCTCAAACCACAGATAAGGTCTAAACCACTAAATGGTTATGTTTAAGATGCACAAAGGAGAAAAAAAAAAAAACTTGCATAAAAAAATACAGAAAACCGAAATACATAAAGTTGCTATTACTCCCATGAAACTAGCAAGAGCTGCTGGTTACAGCATGCGCAGAGAATTATACAGGGCCTTTCGCTTCTGCAAAGTCGGGATCAATAGTGTGCATCCTCTTTCCATGGGGAAAGCAAAAGACCAAACCATTTAAGCACTTAAACACCATTAGGTACTTCTGTAGATCTGAAAACTATGAATGAAACCACAAAGCAGAATGCCCAAGGACTTTGGACTACCCAAAACTCTATTTTAGACTATCCAAAGACTTCATACTATTATCACCATTGTTAGCAAATGTAGTGATGCCACTTGTTAAGAAGTGTTTTATTTACCGTTGTTGTCATTATAAGTAAATATTATTATTTTAGTCAAAGTTTGAAAATAAAAATACTTTGGACAAGTTGAAAAACTAGTTTTTGGAGACAGCATTTCCTCAAAGACTGACCAAGACCCTTTAAAGAGCTGTGTTTTTAAAAACATGAACCTCTTCTTACTACATGTATGATAATAAACTCTTCTCACAAAAGAATACTAATTACGTAACGGTATGAGACATTATTTACAGAAATGGTATTTCAACAAACATTGAATAGAAAAAAGTAAATGTACTTGAAGTATCTTGGAAGTACACTAAAACCCCTACTAACTATGACTAGGTCTGCTATTTTTTCCTACCAAAAAATCTGGTTGTAGATGTTCTTTTTAATAAAAGCCTACATTGTATTTTCAGTACTAGAAAGAGAAAACTTTGGAATATCTCAGTATCCTAAGACTCTAAAATTATTTGAGGGTTAACAGCACCTGCACTAGCAAGACAAAAGCTTGGGATTATTGAACTGTAGTAATAAAGGTGTAGTTTAGCATAAGCAATTCTACCTACACTGAAGCCTGCCGTTGCACAGCTCGCTGGTCCAGGCAGGTATCACACCATTTTGGCTGCGCAGCCGATGCTGCCAGATGTGCTGTTGTAGGCAAAGCAGGGCGACTCCTGCCTGCGGTGTGACCCCAGAGCCGCCGCACCCGGCTGTTGGGAGAGCCCGCTGGGCCGACAGATTTCACACCACTGTCCCCCGAACTCCGCCGTGTGCAGCACTCTGACCTTCCCCGCTCTCAGTCATCTCCCGCAAAAAGGATGACTCCTCAGACTGACAGTTTTTACAGCAGACTATCAGAATCTTGTAGAAATGGACCATAATTCTACGAAACACATCCTAAGGTGACCATAAACAGGCCTGTTTTTTTGTTTCATGCTGCTGTAAATCCGGAGAGTCAAATACTATCGGGAACCTTCCCTGGGCTGTAAGTATTTACTTGGGCATACTTTTCCTATCACGTACATGAGAACATCTCATCACCAAGCAGCAGCAGTGGGCCTCTCTCCTAATGGCAAAATCCTCACAGCAACTTAGCTTTGTCTTTAAGGCAAAGATACTTAATTCAATATATATTAGAAAAACATTTTGCTGTAACATAACCCTTCTGCTTAAAGTACTTGACCAAATTTTTTTTTTTATCCAGCCATAAGAGATCATTTCTTTGCAAGAATTACTGTGTGATATGAAGATGCTACTGAAGTTCCACTGTTTACTGTATCAATTACAAATACTAATTCACTCTTTAAAGAAACACACAGTCAGTTCTTCAACTGCAGTTAGAAATCTAAGCAGAACTTCAAAACTACCTACAGCTCACAGAAAAGAGTCAATTCACATGTGATGAAATTTATCAGGCCTTGTTCACACACTGCCAGACAACGTGCCAAAAAGAGAAACAGAACTGCTTCACAATGCAACACCTCCCCCCAAAACGTTTCTTTAATCCATTCAGCAAGTTCTCACTCTACAAGAGACTTCAACAGATCAGTTAATTAACCAGGTGTGCTGTTCAGTGACACGGCCTCCACCTGAAGCAGAGAACTTCAATGATTCTTGTACAAATTAGAAATCATGCTGTCCATTCTTCCGCTTTTGTTTCATGTGAAGAGGAAGAAGAGAAAAAAAAACCAAAACAATTCAAGGCCTGACAAGCCTTGAGGAAATGGATGACTAGAAGGATGGACACAGAGGCAACGTGATGCTGCATGTGAACGGTGACAAGACCATCTCGCACATTGTTATGAGTTACGTAAAACAGCATAAAGCTGTGCCATGACTGATATCAGTAGGTAGTGTCACTCCAACAGGGACAGGGTTTCATCCACAAAGGTAAACCCAGAGACTGGATGTACCTCATTCTGCAGTAATTAATGCTAATTTATTCTTTTTAAAAATATATAACCCAATACTTTCTTTCCCTGAAAAGCCTCAACCTGAAGCTTAATCTGCTTGGTTAGATGCAACAGCCCTCAGTTACTCTCTGAGTTTCCAGGGCTTCAGCAACCCCAGAATATGAACTTGTCTTCCCTGACCAAAAAGTCCCGTCGATATCACAGCGTACCCCAATCTACTCTGTTTATGCTGGCAACGAACCTATCAAAACTTAACATGTAGTCAAAGCTATTCATATGCTACATGATTTGTGGTCAGAAACATCATCATCATCATACCTTGATTTTAAATTCCAGTTGGGAGTTAATTGTGTACATCATTTCTGTCCTTTCCATTTTCCGAGCACCTTCGTTGCATAAACGCACCAGCTAGAAACGAGACATTTATTTAACAGGTTTAATGTACTCAAGACTGGCAATACAAACTTTTGTTCCTTTATATAATGCTCTTCTGGGGAAGCACAAACTCTGAAAGTAACTGACATTTTCACACTGGGTCACAGACATAATGCTGGTCATAGACACCAGACTGAGTGCGGCCCTGAGTGACCAGGTTGGACTTGATAGCAATTCTGCCTTGAGGCTGGACTGGATGACCTCCTGAGATCTCAACCTGAAGATCTCAACCTCAACCTGAATTATCCTATGATACTATGATAATTATTTATTCTTCAGGGGAGTCCAGATGGTACAAAGGTTCAGCCCAAAGCTCTGGGAAGAGTTCTAGCTCTCTGATCCAAGTTAACAACCAATTCCAAAATAAACAACCTTCCAGACCAACCCATCAGTGCGGCATGCTGCTACGTCTACCACGCTCACCCAACTCATTCACAGGAGGAATTCCCAATGCAAACGTTACAGTGCCTTCTTGTTAAATGAAGGCAAACAGTATCCCAGAAGAAGTTTTACTGCAGCTGACCTTCGGAATGCAGTTTTAAAAGCAGGCTACAGTTTTACTGAAGTCTGCTCATGGGGGTGAGGAGCACATAGAAACAGGAGAACGAGGACAGAAAGACATGAAAATGCATTCCCCTTAGCTCTGCAACATCACACATGGATTTCCCAGCCACCAACTGGCCTTTTCCCCTTTTGTAATCGAACACTTCACACACCATGCACTGTTCCTACAGAAAAACCCAACTGTGTTGGCAGCAGTACAGTGCTGCTGAGTTTAGGGTATTTTCCTAAGTAATAAACAGACAGTAATTTAGGCATAAAAATGATCCCTAGTGGCCTTTCTTAAATAAAACAATTTAGTTTTTAATGCTTCATGCTCTTCCCATTTGCATTATTTATGCATGGAAAACATCAGTTTTTCCCTTGAAGTAGGCAAGAATGTTCAAGGCCCAAGGTAATATCTAGCCCAACATACAGAGAAAGACTTTTTGTTTTAATAAACAATGCCCAGTACTTCACATTTCACAACAGTCTATGATGCACTATAGTTTCTGAAATTCTAAGATCTTGGAGACAAAAAATAGCCAGTCCTTAGATCTTTAAGTTTTCTTTTCATACCACAAAGTTCTGTTTTAAAGAGTTGTCTATTTCCAGAACATTAATATATTAAACAGATGGATTGGAATTTCCCACCAGTTTAAAAACAAAACAAAACAAAAAAACCCCAAAAAACTTTGGTAACCTGATTACTCAGGTTCAAATGGAAGGAACCAGAATTTATTATAAAAGTAAATGCTGCTGAAATTTACAGTCTATGCATGGCAAATGGACTTGTGCTCTTCTTCCACCATTGATTCTTGGCAAAAAAGCATGACTACAGGAGAACAACTTTGAACAACTAACAGAAGGTGACCTGGTTAACTTACAATAAAAGAAGAAAGAATGCTTAAGTTTGCTTAGAAGATTCAGACTTTCATTTCTCTACTGTCAGGACAGTGTTTTGGGTTTTTCTGTATTTATGGTCCACCATAAGGCTTTCTGTTGGAATGACTGGCAGCAAACAATACATTGGTCCAACTACACAACGAAACAGGCGAACAAAATGAATAATAAACATGAACATTAATTCTCAAGTGTCCTGGGTTTGGCTGGGACACAGTATTTTTCACAAGAAGCTGGGAGGGGGCACAGCCAGGACAGCTGGCCAGAACTAGCCACGGGGATATTTGACACCCGTATGACGCCATGCTCAGTATGTAACTGGGGGAGCTCAGGGCAGGTGGGGGATGAGCATCAGGTTCTGGGTGGTGGGCAACTGCATTGTGCATCACTTGATTTATACATTCTTTTATCAGTATTACTGTCATTATTGCTGCTTCTTTCCTTGTGTTGTCCCCATTAAACTGTCCCTATCTCAACTCACAAAGTTTTACCTTCTTCTTCTGATTCTCCTCCCTGTCACCCTGGAGGGGAGAGGGCTGAGGAAGCAGCCACGTGGTGCTTTGCTGCCAGCTGGGGTTAAACCACGACATCAAATGACTAACAAAAACCAAAAGCAGCCACTTCCCACAGTGGGTTTTTGAAATTACAAAAGCATGCAGTGCAGTTTAGGAAGGAGAACAGTCAGGGCAGAAAAAATTCTGCATCCAGATTACTTTTAAGAACATACCTTGCTCACTTCTTTCAGAGCTTGCTTGCAGTTCTCGTATTTCGATGAATCCTTAGGAGTTTTCTGACAAATAGTCTGAAATAAAATGTCAGTTACTTCAGAGGACTATGCAGCACAGATTGTAACAAATACAGAATTTTATATACGTATTAATTGAAATCAAGGGGGTGAAGTCACAGCTGTAGACGGGATAAATGAGGGAACACTAGGACACTTCTTCGAGTGCTCTGTCACACTAAGGAGTGCCTCCCTTGAAAGCTTTTCGGAGCACAGTGATGTCTTGCACCTCTTGGCCAACCTCCAGCCATGGCAGCAGAAGAGGGAGGCCGCATCCTTCCAGGGAAGGGAAAGTTTCTGCCATCTTGTGTCTTGACTTTTTGCAAACCACAATGAAATCCCATTGCAGCTGTACACAACAGGTTCTTCCTGCTTCAATGTTAAGATTTCCTGGAATTTGAAATACCCACTTATGTACAACCATACTTGCAATAAGAAAACTACCAGATTCCTGTGTCTGACCTCTTTGTGGAAGGTAAGTATTTCCAAAGGAAAAACAGAAAAGGCTCTTAAGGCTAGGCTGTTACATGTAACATGGAAAAATATACATAACAGTATTATTTTATTAAAACAAAAAAACACACGGAAGGGAAGACAGCTGCAGCATCCAAACAGAGGAAGCACTGGAAAGTAACGAAAAGCAAATCCGATCTATGACTTACACATGACAGTTGTAAGAATAAACTCCATCAATAGGTACGAGTCAGAGGTGAAGATGAAGCCCTACTAGAAACAGGCATTTTGAATTTTTTGATTGAGAAACAATAACATCGCAAGATATTAAGTTAGTCTTTGGTTTAATTACATTCCCTCCTCTCTGAATGTAGTTGAAGCCATATTTCTGGTACTGAAGTCTTAAGAATCAAGTTCACTTTGAAGTCTCAATTTAAGGTTTACACAATCATCTCCAAGAAAAACAAACAAAACTGAAACAGTGGAAAATAAAATGCTTGGTTTGCTTGTTTAGATTCTTTTAGCCAAAGAGAGGAAGGAGGTGAAGAAAAGAAAAAAAACACAAAGCAGAAGGCATACCTAGTGACACACCAAAGTAATACTGGATTATTATTCCATTTTTTACCTAGCAATGTACTGCAAAGAAGAGAGTATTCAACGTCCATGAATGAACTAAGTAACTATCCAGATGATCAAATTCATCAGTGCACAATTTGCAAATATATAGGAGAACAAAATTATTAGTCCTGTTTCTGGATCCTACCAATGCTAGAATCTGAGCCTGGATTTTAATCTGCACTATCGCTGGTTGTCCAGCTCATAAATTTAGTTCTAGCATCTTAACTGAAACACCATGAGTCTTGGTGTGAACTTTGCTTCACAAATATTTATTTGCACTTCATCACACTTCCTAAGTCACCCGGTAAGCTGCACAGGAAGGGAACACCTCACAGCGTAACGCGCTGCTGGGAAACCGAGTGTATCAATACTGCTCCAGTCACAAATAGCTCACGTGCCCTTGAGAACGGAGTTCATTCTGCAGGGTTACACTCTTAACTGAGGAGCTTAATGACCCTGTTCCTGAAAGTAAGCATTTACTGCAAAAGGACCCTTACCTAATCTATATGATATGGAGTCTTATTTTCTAAACTGCAGGGATTAATTTTAATCTTAACACTATATACAATTTCTGTACTAGGTTCCTCCTTTGTTTCAGGATCATTTTGACTCTTTACTGTACAATTTTTCTGTTAGAATGTCTAAATATTTAACTTTTGAATGAGGGATCAGGAGCAGGAGGTACCAGTCACAGTAAGCAAACAAATGCTACAGCACTTTGTATCAATAGACCAGTATCTACAGCCCTCTACCTGGTGTAATTAAGAAGATATGAAAAGACTGGGTTGAACTAGGAATGGAATAGGAAAGAATGCTAATATTAAAAGAACATGCATCAAAGAAAAACAGAAAAATAACTCTGTTCTTACATCCATCAGTAAGGGAAGACGAGTAACTCTCTGCATGGGAAGAATGAGGAAAGAGATCATTGGTAAATTCCGGCAATCTTCATGGGACTCGATCCGTGATAACACCTCTTTAAATGCTGGATTTGTGGCTCTGGTGGGGAAAAGGGGGAGAGAATTAAACGGTATGTTTTACCAAAGAATTGTGACAGCTGCTAAGTTTTAAATAAATCATAATTTTATTACTAGGAAAGTGTGATTTGAAGGAGTCATACCAACTAAACCTTCAGCTTTATTTATGGAGATATGCAAGACCGCTACTGAGATTTAGAAACCTCAAGTTCTCCCATACATGACTGAGTACAGACAGACTCATACGTAACAAACAAGGAAAGTATATCTTGACACTGATTAAGCTGTACTTACCAGTGGAAAGGGAACGTAACACATGACCACAAATAGGATTGGACTATGCAGCCAGCCACACTGTCACTCTCGATTACTTCAAAGGTACATGTGTACATTAAGAAAAGCTAAGCATGTAAGTACATGCTTAGTTGGAAGCCATAGGTTTTGCACAGCCTACTACTCACTCCTACTTCAAAGGGGGTGATTTTGCAATTTTATTTTAAAATCAGTACTTAACAGTAATTTCTGCAGTGTTCGCTGCTGATAGACTTCATTGGTGCAGTATTTTACATATGGATCAAACGTTGAAGAAGTATGCTTTTCAACTATATCACTAATATCATCAATAAAGATGTTGTTCTGATGTCTTGCTTCAAGTTCTTTAAAGAACCTGTGAAAAAAGAAAATAAATTACTCATTTTTACAAAAAAATAGCAGACTTTCTCTCGCAACATTTTACACTTCACCTGATGCAACCCATGACTTTTGTAAACTAATGACAACTTGAATGGTTTGTGAAAGGGTGAGATCACCTCTCCTTTGGCAGAACAATAAGGGAAATCCTTACACGATAGAAGTCAAAGGCTGCCAGTGTCACCTGGCAGAGCTCAACATAAGCAATGCTGGCAAAGTTACTTCCCATTCTCCAGCTGCCAAAACCGAAACGGCATTACAGATCTGGTTAGACTAGAATGTCCAGAAACAGGGTTGAAAAAGAAACGAAACAACTTCAAGCTCACATTAACACATTTCCTCTTGTAATAAAGGATGTACAAAACTAGAATGTTCTATGAAATAAAGTTATGTGTGAACTGCTAAACTAAGAGCAAAAAAACCATACAGCAGGCTGAGCTGGACAAGGTGCTCATGTACCTAATACTTCCATCTACCAGTGAAAACAAATACTGATTGGAAACAGTGAAAATTGGAACAGAAACCAAAATTCTGAGCTGACTTTCTCCACTAAACAAGCTTGTTCTAAGAACTTCCCCCTTGTTTGTCCTCTGTTCCATATGCAAGTCCCTTTGGCCTCTGTAAACTTTCCACTCCTTTTTGCATTTCTGATTTTACCAGGAAAAAAAAGCCTTTATTTCCATGATGCTCCTTAGAAATATCTTACTGTTTGGGTGTAAGAGCTCACACAGATCAGCTATTGCAGGTCACTAGTTACCTGCACTGACACTCTGACATCAGTGCAATCCTTAAAAATCTAGCAGCTGCTGAAAATCTCTCATATACTAGTCTTGCCTGCAGCCTTTACACAAGATGATTCACTAGAAGAATCCTGAAGTTCCTAGAGTAAACCAGCTAATAAAAAAAAAATTATTGGAACACATCATCTCACATCAAGCTAAAATATTTTGAAATATGTTCTATTTTATTTTGGTCCTTTATTACATTTTCTCATTACTAACACTGGCTCTTCAAAATCCATCACCTTGCAGCATTTCATTTTTTTAAGTGCTGCACCAATATTCTCCATAGTTTCTTTTACAAACACCAAAAGTAAGAGGAGGAGAACAGGATGAACAGAAGCTTATCATACACCTGTTTAACAACATGGGTTAACTAAATTAAGATTTTTTTCAGGTGTGCTTAGAAGCAGCTGCCTCAATTGAGTGGTTGCCAGATTCTCACTTGGTCAATCACACAGTTGAAAGAATCAAGGAGAGGGAGTTGTTTTGGTTTTGGATTTGTTTGGTTTTGTTTTTTAAAGTTCTGATACATTAACTGCAGTCTGAACTGACTGATGTTTATCAGTATTACCATTTAATGAAAAACAGGACAGTGCCTACAAATAGATATAATGCTGCCTACTACAGTGCACGGTTTTCCACTCACTCTTCCCCTTTAAGTGGTGCAGCAGTATTTTTTTAATAGCCTGCCACTTTTGGAAGGCAGAGTCTTCCACCATCTTTCACCCATCTTATTTCAAAGCACAAAATATTTCAAGTTGTCACGGAGTTGTATTATGCTACGTATTTGGTTTTTTAGTATCAAGAACAGTACTAGCTGGCAAAGCATACTAAGTTGCTACGTGATCTCATACAATACAGGGACAAATACTAAAGTTAACAGTTGCCTGAAATTCCACTGGGGTCCAAGAGGTGGGGGGGGAGGATAGTCTCCAAGTCACACAGTCTACAATTTCTCATGAACCACAACACTCCGATTTCAACCACTGACCACCAAAAACTGCAGATGACTGGAATTTGTTTCTGCTTTACTCAAGACATGTTTATAGTTGGGAGAACTTCTCAGCATGCTGCCAATTTACTTTCCTCAGGAAATTAGGAAATACATCATTTCTGCCTGCCATATGTTATGGCATGCTGACAAGGTGTTTGACCATGCTGGGCTAGAACTTCCACTTTTAGAATTTATCTGGTGCTTCAACAATGACATCATCAGTCACAGTCATTGTAAGGAACAGTAAAAATCTTGGGGAGTAGAAGATAAAAAAAAAAAAAAAAAAAGAGGGGGCAGAGAGAAGCAGCAAACCCAAGTCCCAGCCTCCACTACATGTACTACAAGAAATATTACCTCTGGAAATCATGCATCAAAGCTTGAATCAAAAGTTGTCTTTTTTTTGCATCCAATCTGCTAATTCCTATATATAATCAGTGAGCCACACACATCATAAAAACTTCGTACTTAAAATTTTAGGACAGATTCTGTCATAAAGATCAGTGATCGAGTGATTACATTCAATTTAACCAACTACAAATTAGTAGTTGCAATTAGTTGTACTGTGTGACTGGTTTTTTTTGCTTAACATCAGAAGGATTTATGTAAAACATTTGTTTCTGTTAAGTCTAGAACTTTTCTAGTTAAAGTTAGATCCAGTTAAGTGGAAGTCAAACAGCATCATAAGACAGCATTTGATTTCCCTCATTTTGCCCTTATGTTGTGTAAGAGAAACATCCAAGTTGTAATACTCAAACTCCCCCTCCCCTAAAGGCTACGTGCCAAATTTAGAAATCCAGGTTTAATTAATTTCCTGTTTCTTTCTTTTTATAGCACGAGAACTAGAAACACTAGAGATTCTCACCAACGCTGGAGTTTGCCCTGTCTTTATGACAAGAGAGTTTCCTCCTTGAAGTTTTGGTGGCTCCTGTTAAGGGTTTTCCCATGTCTTTAGGCAGATCATTAACAAGCTGGTAATTACCATCAGGAACAACGTCCTAATACTTGCTCAGGCAATTTTCTTAAGCTATTTTTTCCCCACTCATCAGCACTGTGTTAATCAATGATTGCTATCCACAACTTTCTCAAAAACTCTAGTTAATTCAGCTGTATAAACACAAATGCACAGTGGTATATGCATAGTGTTACGAACTGTTCCATACAATTCACCTTTATAAGGCCTAAACTATGTCTCATTTACAACTGCAAAACTCTCATCAACAGACTTCTACTTAAACAGATGCCATAAATACACAAAATAAATGCCTTAATATCAATCATTTTGATCTACATTTCTTCTCAACATTTATTCTCCCTTCACTCCTAGATAAAGATATTAACTGAGCAGGACTTATATTCCTACAAATACTGTATCTTGCTACCTGGATATTCCAAAACTAGATTGCACTGGATTAAAAAAAAATAAATCTGATTAGGCAGGTAAATGAGACGTTAACTAGACAGGCCAAATTAGAGTTAGAAAAACAATTATTTTATGGAATCAGTTATTATCTGGGAGCAAAAAGCATTTAGAATCAAATGACAGCACATAAAAGGGATATACAGAAAAGCTGGAGGTACTGCAAAAAATCTAAATAGTTCATTACATCAAGGGTCACTATAGAAGAAAACTGATACCAAAGCCTTTTTTGTGAAACTGGGAACAAACAGACTTGGTGAAGTTCTGTTTGAAACTGAAGTAAACGTGGAACACCAGAAGTTACCAGAAGTAGGTGATGAGCACCCAAGAGAGCCAAGAGGAAAAAAAAAAATCTGATAAAGTTACTATGAAATAATTTTATTCTGTTTGCAAAATGACAGAATACACATAATAGCATTACCAGGTTAGTGAGAGGGACAGATGGTATAATGTCACTGCAGTTTTGTATAGAGGTTACATGGCAGTCATAGAATCAAGGTTCTCAAACATTTATCTGACTTTTTTCCTACTGCTTACAGTACTAATTTTTTATCTCCTTGTGGGTCCATGCAATCCTCCATTGCTAAGTGTTCTGGACAGTGCTACTGGTCCTCTCTGTCACTGAAAATATCAGTCCATCACCATCAGAGCCATTCTGTATGTGGAAGTGACCTGTGGTCTGGCTTGTAGATCACTTATTTCAAAGTTCATTATTATTATTATTGCTTAATGTTTTCCAAGTTATAATGACCTGCATATCTGGCATAAAGAAGTTTATAATGCAGATTTAGCTTCATAGGGATGTTGCTGCTGACACATTACTATCCAGCAACAGAAAAAAGCCACAGGAATGGAAGCAAGTACAATTTAGTTTCCTTCTCTTGGAGATAAGGGAACTGGAAAAACAATTATCAATTCCAGATAACTTCAGATAAAAGTCATAAAAAAAATTCTGATTAGCCTCTCCAAATATGAATCTTCTCATCAGGAACAGAAACTTAACATCTGCATCACAATTTTTTTTATTTTTTGGGGAGGGGAGGGGGATGGGGGGGATGGGACAGGGAAGGGAGGGAATTTAAAATAGTAAAAATGGGAAAAATTACAGCCTTATTTCCATATTATGCTGAATCAGAATCAGAGCTTTTAGGAAAAGAATGGCAGAAAAGAGGGTGAATCAAATGAGGGACTGCATCCACAGGTGTTTCAAATTAATCAGTTTGTTACAGGAATTACCGCAATCCAAATAATGGAAAACAATACATACATCCACATATATTTATAACACTAAACACTGCAAAGCTAACAGTCCATAAAAATACCTTTTATTAGGCAATATCCACTGAGCAACTACAAAGCCAAACAAGGAAGAAAAAAAAAAAATAAAAAAAGAGACTCTGACAGCCTATTCGTTCATTCTGCAACAACTTTCAGCAAGCCTACCCACAAGTAACTGTCCTAACAGCAAGTCACTTGCCTTTTCATCTATTTATAGTATTCTGGCAGGAATCCAGAACAATAAAAAGGCCATGGCAACCCTGCCGGTATATTCTGTTACAGCAAGATTCTTCAGATAGTGGGTAAGTGCTCATAGCATCTAGTTCAATGGTATGTATTTCAGAAAAACAAATCTTGATTCAACCAATTATTACCCACTGACAAATGAACCCACAAAGACAAATCTGTGGCACTAGAAATGTAAATCTTTTTGATAAATTATGAAGACATCACAACAGGAGTCCTCATTTAAAAAACCCTTCCCATGCTGAACAAAGTAATGCTTTTTATACTACTGAGAAGCAGGTTGTTTCTGCCCCTCTCCCGAAGTCTGAAAAGTTACCTACATCCTCATTTGTCACTGGAGGCGTAACTTCCCTCATGCTCTACAAACCTGGGCTGTTGCCTGCACCTTCGCAATAAGAGAACTAACCAATCCTGATATTTGGGAAGAAGTTTCTGTTAATACAAAAGTATGAACCACACAAACACATAAATTAAGCATTGCTTAGTTTTGAGGGAAGGTATCAGCCAGGGAACTCTCCACCACAGTCTAGAAACAACAGTGATTTAGAGTGCCCAGGAAGCTCTCCAGAGAAAGTCTAGAATTTGTCATTTCATTTCAAATGACAGACTCCCCCATCATGCTCCTGCCCCGCTCCCTCTCAGAGCCCAGTGGGTACCACCATGGCCACACACCTCCCGGCAGCCCTGCGCCAGACAGAGACAGCAAACTCTTCCACATTCATCTTTCTCACGAGGGCACCTGTGCCAAGGTGGCAACCGCCTAACCTCCATAAATAACCCAAGGAAAACGAGTTCCAAGTGCAGGTGTACTAATCAGCACGCTGCGCTGTTTTAGCCCCGTGCAAGTGCTGTTCAGAAGGGAGAGCAGCAATGCCTGTCACGGGGAAGGCCAAGGGGCAGGACGCGGCGCTGCCGCCAGCGCTGTCGGGCTTCTCTTTGTGCTGCTGCAGGCGCTTCAGCCTTTCCTACACACCTGCAGAAGTAGTTATGCAGGGCAGCAAACTATCACAGATGCTTAAAAGTTGGGAAGAAGTTGCAGGTTTTGATACTGCTGCACGTACAGCTGCTTTTCCTATAAAATGTATAAATAAACGTCTTGAATACATGATCTTCATATTGATATGGCCACACCCATAGTAGAAGTTACATTACGACATATAGGATAGCAAATAACCACACTTCAGCAGGCAAGATTTCCTAGGTATAAGCGCTGCACAGACCAGCCTCGCTGTTGTCCAGAGTAACATGGAGCAATGCAACGCAACTCCTCTATCTGCAATGCAAGCTTTCATCTCACAAATTTGAGGTTTAAAATCTCATTTAAACAAAGCACGGTGACCCAATGATACATGAGAGGAGCCAAGGGAATATACGTATATCCTCCCCACTGTGACAGCCTTGCTAAACACAGTTAGTTCTAGACTTACTAACAACTAAAGCTACACATTCTTTTTATGCTATAAGGGCAACGGCAGTTCTCTGAAACCAGGCTGACCGCTTGAAGACTTATCGCTCAGTCTCAACTAAGAAAGGCTTCTTCTTTGTTCCTTATCAGTCTCTGTACAAGGAAAGCAGAGATGCAAGTTCAAGTAACTGTTGAACATCCATCCACTTTACTACCAAAGAAATATGCAGATAAATACAGTTTTCCTCTTTTGCGCTTCCTGTATCAATAGTAAATCTGAAAATTGGTGAAAGATTTGTAAGCTGCGACTAGAACAAACCCTGCAAGACCCTCTCAAGCAATCGTGCTTTGTTGTTGGATCTGTGTGGGCACTAAGTTTCAGATGACCATGACAGTGATGCTCTGCAAGAAAGGACGCATAAACAGCTACTAGATAAATAGTTTTTGGGTTACAACTGGAAGGCTTTAAAATTTTTTAAGTACATTTGTTCTACTGTCCTTAAACACAAATATTCACATAAATAACTCTCTATGCAGAGTTTAGGCCATGGAAGAAGAACCAGAGGCTCCAAGAAGTCAGCTACAAATGCTGCTGTGGATTTCTTTTTTGGTTTTGTTTTTTGTTTGGTTTTTTTAATTAAACAGAGAATATGTTTACATAATATACAGATGGGTCAGTACAAATAAATGCTATGGCAGATGGCAGCTTCATGCCATAGTGCTGGCAATGCCAGCTTCCACAGCTCTTGTCCAACTTATTAATTCCTTTTCCTACCATGCTCTTTCAGGTATGTCACCACAATTGCTTGTGGGCTGACACTTGACAATGTCTGGGAACTGCTCCAGCAGGGATGCGAGGGAGGTGACAGAAAGAAAACTATGACCAGGTTTGTTCTGCGGGTTATTTTTCAGCTACATCTCACCTGGCTGGCAGCTGGCTGAACCGAGGGAGTAATAGGGAAGGCAGGAAACCTCCAGGCACCACAAGCACCAAAACCAAACCCTTTACATCAGCGTGCAAAAAATAAAGGATACAAATAAACAAACAAACTCTACTATGCTGGTTCTACAACAGCCCTCTACAACAGAGAGGGCTGTTATGACTCTCTTGGTTAAACTCACAATTTTAAGGCCATTCATCTAGAATATGGTTTCAATCCTATGGTTTCAATCCTTGTTTCAAACAATATTTCATCTCAAAATTAGTTATTTTTATTTGATGCCAAAACTATCTATTGCTGGATAACACAAACCATCTTAAGTCACTGGTGAGGAAAAATTGGGGGTTTGGGTGGTGTTTTTTTCTTTTAAGAAAAGAAGCTATACTGTTAACATTAAAACCAGTCATTAGAAGACAATTAAGTAGAGAAGTATCAGTTCTTAGGCTGAAGACCTCAGCTAGAGAAAGAAGAAAAAATTCTCTCCAAAAGTACTTAATGATATAAGTAAAGGAAAAACTGAACACAAAGTCCTAGACCAAGGACTGGCAGGAGAGTTTTGAAAAGTAATTACAAGAGGAAAAGTTCCAAGGGGACCTGACAGTGAGTCTCTCCTCTTAAGAATCTGGGACACTGGGTTACACACCATCTGTGCTGCACTTCCACAGGAAGATAAATTGACAGTACAGAGCTTCAGAGTCATAAATTTTTCAGAAAAGGACACAAAGACAATTAATTAGTCAAAATAATTTTGGCATTAATACAACACAAAAAGCATATGAGAGGAGAGCATGCAGATGAAGTTTTGAATACAAGCATATACAGGCAAGAAAAAAATTACTAGAATTCTCTATAGAGAGAGGTAAAACGAGGTAAGATTCCAGGTGGTAAAAAGAGCTGATATATAGAGGGTATATCTACACTGCCAAATAAAAAGCCCTAAACCACAAACAAGATACTTAATGTACTACTAATGTACTACTACATCATGTAATCTTTCAGAAACAATGCCCTGAAGGGTCTACTCTGAGCAAACCATGAGATGACAACTCCAGGGATCTGGAAAACATTGGCAAATCAGTTGCCTTGATTTTTTTAAAGTTTTTTTTTTTTCTAAACAAAATCCAGCTACATAGTGTCTATTTTAATTAAGTAAACACAATCATTAACACGATCCGAAGGTCTCCTTAACAGACCGCACCAGCTAATACTATTTTAAAGGGATTAAACTGTGTCTATGCAAAGCTTGACAAGCATTTAAAGATCTGCTGGGTAAAACACCATGGAAGCAGGATGCTAGAGAGAAACAAAAACATGGTTACATCATCAGCATTTAAATGATACCACAAATAATCCCCCTGATACCAAAGATTTTCTGAAGAAATACAAGGTTTATGCAACTAAAACTTAAATCTCATATCCAGCACTGGAAAAAAAGAACCAATAAAGACAATTTAAGTTTTATGTTTATGCTGGAGTTTCTTGAAGATACTGCACAATCTGTTAGAGTGACAAAGTAAGGCAAGTTTATTCCAGCTTCTAGTCTCATCTGATTTTAATAACTGACTTCAGGCTCAGGCTAAATTCACTGGTAACAGACACACAACGGCAAATGCCCTCCCCCAACACTTTGTGCCGTGTGCAGTGTTATTGAGGATTCTCAGACAGCCTCTCCAAAAGTGATCTTTTACAACACCTCTGAGCAGGCGTGAAGGCAAAGATAAGGATGCCTGAGTAGAGACTGTGAAATCTAACACAAGCTATATTTAATTTCACAGAGGATCGCACAAGTCAGAGACAAGCAAATTGTGAATAGAGTCAGTTTTTCTTTATGATTAGCTGACATTCCTTCAGAGGGGCACCTGAAATGGAGAACGCAATGGACAGCTTGAACAGGACTTTACACAGGACAGAAGGGAACATACTGAAAAACACTTCACTTCTCTTTCCTACTCCAAAACAGTGTTATGTTAAACCACTGACTGTTCTCAGAACATCTTTTAAGAGTTAAACCCATCTCCACTGGTGACCCTGCCACAGCTCACTATAAACAGTGAATATCTTGGGCTGAGAAACTTTTCCAGAAGTACCGGCCAAAAAGCACTTCCCTGCTGTGGTCACGCCTGTGACTGCAGGTGAGACGTCAGAGCTGCAGGAGAGGAGAGCTCTGGGATCAAAGTCCAGGTTTACCAAGGAGGTAATGCAGTGCAGCAGCGTTGGGAAGAACAGGCTCGCTCACCGTTAAGCGCACAGTCTCATCCTTCTCCAGTCCCCGTGGCAGAGTCACTGCCTGAATATCTTCCTACTGTGTCCTTCTGCTACACTTAGCAGCAGCTGGCAAGTTTAGTCTACTTATATAGCATGAAAATATACCATGAAGGTGTTGGGTGGAAATCTGTACGTTTGGGGTATTCTTTTCAATATGTTTAAGTGAATAATTTGAAGCTAGAGGCTTATTGTATTTTCTGAAAAACTAGGTATTTTCTTCAAGGGCACTTTTTGTATAGGTAATTGCCAGGTATTTACTAAATTAACTATTATACGATGCATATATATATGTAAACAAATTTCTAAACTCGTTTTAAAAAAAAAAAAAGGCAGCATTCTTTCTCTTAAGTTGCATTCACCGAAGAAAATAACGTGAGGGAAGTATGATTCTGTGCAGATCTCTTGTTCCCAAGTATTGAAGTCACATATCTAATCTTGACTCCAATAAGGAAGCTAAATTATAAAACAATCACTGGGTTAGGAATGCAAGTACCAACTGCATATTATTTTAAAGTTAGTTTATCAACGCTGCTAGTCATTTGCAAAGAAACAGCGCAGGTCAACCCAGAGAGTTATTTCAGCTGCCAGAAGAACCCTCTAAACAAATAATTCCTACACATTAAAGCCAAAGAGTTCAGCAAAGAGCGCTTATGTCAGAACAAACCATGAAGGTAGCAATCTGAGTAAACACAAGGATAAATGCACAGTCCCAACCCATCAATACGATGCAAATCCATAAGTGTGTTCTGTGGGCATCTAAAACGTAAAGAAAAAAAATGCAGCATTTTGGCCTCACTCCTCTACAATACATCCTCCAGGATCCCTGGAATCTCCTGGCAATCAAAAAAGGCCCCATCAGCAGTACAAGCAGATCACGCAGCAAGGCTGGGAGAAAGGCAGAAACCACAAATGGTAAGTTTAGCAGTGCTCTGCAACACCTGGAAAACCCAAGCGTATGTACGGTCTGAGCGCTCAACAGCATCTGCTGCGGGTCAGGGCAACACACCAGCTTCCGCACAGAGCCACAGCTGCCTCACATCCTGCTTCCCAATCCTTTGGGAGGACTTTCGTCCCTCTTGTTCCCATTGCTCTGTCCACTATGTCCAACATAATCACCCAGCTTTACTGATAAGGAAGCCACTTATTTGCTTCAAAACATCCAGCATGAACAACTTTCTTTGAAAGAGCACAGAAATTCTCCCCCAGATCACACCTCAGTGTCACTTATCCAACAGGGTAACAACACTCAGCTGGATGCCCTCGAGACATTACTCAGCTTTCTTCAAAAATTGCTAATGGCAAGAACTGTGATAAAATACAGAACACAGACTAAGACCATCGGTCTAGACCAAATAGAAAAAAAGGGATGCTAATAACTTGTATCACTGTCTTACTGGAAATCAAATCGGTGATCTCTAACATATGAATAGTTCTCTTTCATTAGAGCTCACCTGAATCACCCAGGGTCTACTCACAGTATTTAATTTTTTACTTTTTAAAAATTATTATTATATGTGGTTTTTGTCAGGTTTTTTTTGCAATCTTCCAAAGACACTGAGTAACAGAACTTTGCATTCTCTAAAAGTAATGTTTTTAATGCCTACTTAACTGATTCAATACACAGACTTCTTAAATGAACACTAGGACTGCATTTTCCTATGGAAAAAGATGAAGCTGCATCATTTAAAGTATGTTGGAAAGAGGCGAAACATTAACCTAATTTCAAAAATGTGCCATGAGAAAGCTTACCTGGTTCCTAAAATATATTCACACATATAAAATTAAATTAAGATACTCAGACAAGATGTTAACCTACCCCACAAACCCACACGGAATTCTCTACCGAAATCAAGACACAGAGTTTAAAAACAGTCAGAACCTGTCAAAATACTTTTTGTTTGTGTCTTTTTCTGCTAATGCTAACCCTCTGGTATTCCATAAGCTTTTTGCCTTTTGCTGGCCTAATGGCAGAGAGAAACAAAATGCTAAAGCTTTCCCTTCTCCTATAAATTGGATGATTTGACCTGTCAGACCAACTGTTCTTCAAGGCATTTCACAAATTTCCCTGTAACTCCTCTTTCCCAAGACAGGCTCTTGGGAAACTGACCTCTTTTGCACCACGTACCGAGACTAGAGAGAGCTTTTCTTACTAGTGAGATTGATTGCACAGTATTGTCAGACTACACAAGCTTTTATTTCTGAATAAGCTGGCCTATGGCATCCCCGCAAGCTTACATCTCAATCGAATAGCTCGCACTGACTCAGGTTGCAATTTGTGTGATTTTGTGTTCTATCAGTTATGAACTCCCATATTACACATACGGGCAAATACATAATAAAAGACTTAAGCTTTCTGAAGCCACCTTACAAGATGTTTCCATAAACAAACACATTGTATGCTGCACAAATTATTCAGATCAACTCTTCTTTATAAGAGACATTCCAATGAGCTCCCAAAAGCAGAGACAGTCTTTGCTGTCTGTATTCTGCTTCTAACAAAGGCAGCTTTGTTCCCTCAGAAATGGCCTTGTCATGCATTAGAAGCCTATCTTGGTGTTTCTGGAGTTTCCATTAAACATGTTCTAAGTCAAAGTTCCTAGATATAAGCTTCAAGCAATTTTGACTAAAAGATAGCATTTTTATCAGTTCACGTTCTTCAGCTCACCAAACTTTTGTCTGAGCAACCAAAACCACTGATAACTACACTCATACTCAGACTTTGTATTTTTTAGTAAAGGAAAGGCTGCTTAAAATACAGCATAATGGGACAGATCCTCAATTTTATTACAATTTTATAACAAAAGGATGGATTTTGCTACCTTGAAAGACCTTGAAAATGGGAAGCAATAGCTTGGAGATACCAAGAAAGAGGCTTCTGTTTCAAAATAATTTTCATTATTTACACAAATGAGGTTGTAGAAAGCCAAAATAAAATTTTGGTATATTTTAACAGTATTACATAACTCAGGAAACAAAATATGTTTTCATTTAAGTTTAAAAAGGAGTTATGAATTCTGTTTTTATTCCAAGTTATAAAAAAACACAAGTTCTTAAACCATTTGACTTTCCACGCAAGAAAGAGTAAGATTATAATTTTAGGCTACTGTGGTATTTTTCCATTCTTTCTTTTTTTTTTTTCCTCTCCCATTTCCTTTGAAGACTATTAATCAAAAGGGTTATAAGAATTCCCCTAAAAACATTGCTCTCCCCACCCCCATCTCTGCTTTAAATATTTTAAGTGAGAAACTGGATTTAATGATTTGGAAGGCTTATTCAACACAGGGAAAAAACCAAACACACACCTATGCACATAGCTGTACTAGTATAGCCAGCTGTGTCCTACAGAAACAATCCAAAGAGAGGCAAGACTGTAGGCTAATTAAACCTTTGATTTCTATTAAGCTATCTAAAAAAGATGGCAATTACCCTCTAATACATGATGGTTCTGTGACATCAACATTTGTCTAGCAAAAAAAAGGCTCATGATACTTTACAATTCACTTTTCATGTCAGGAGAAGCCTTTAAAAAGTACTACTGCTTGAAAATAAGGACTTTGATAACCTCACTCCCTGACAACACTGCTGTCATAAAACTCTCATTCCTGTGGTGGCTGTGGATTCAGACAATATCCAACTTCCGGCAAAAGACCTCAATTATAAGAAAGAGAGAGAAACAAAAGGGAACAGGGGGATGGAGAAATGAAGGTATACTGAATAAGTCCAAATGTACACCTATTATATAGCTCCTAAATTAAGTTTGCACTTGACACAATACATTAGACTCTCTCACATGTATGCCCCACAAAGCAAATCTTATTACTGCACAAACTTCAGAAGAAAAAGTCAAACCACTGCACAACTGATGTAAAAATTCACAGACTTGGTGGGGCTTCAGAGAAAGAGAAGCCAAGAAAGGACACTACCATGACTGGGAACATGAAACTTGAGAAATTCCACAAAGGTAAATGTGGGTTTAATGCTGAAGAATTCAGAACATCACTATGTCTAGAAGAAGGAAACAAAGGGGACAAAAGAAAAGGGAACAAAAAAACACCACCACCACCCCCCCAAAAAAAAACAGCTGAAAAGGTGGGAAGGACTGACTCCAAAAATATTCCTAGTCTGACAGATTCCTTGTCCAACCATTAGCCCCATTTCCAAAAGAAGGCTAGTATTTTTCTGTTCCATAGGTAGAGAGAGATACATTTGAAGTTGTACAGTGCTACAGTTAAGATCAATCAGTATCTTAACTAGGACATGTGCATCCTTTTGCCATTGTGCTTGATTTCGAGCTGGAAATAAGGTACAAGAGGGACAGACATTTTTAATTTTAGTTATGTAGACCACAGTAATTAACCTGCTGATATTGCTACTAACCAGGCTAGGATAACAAACAAATTATAACAAAGCAAAGCCTCATTAAACAAGTTCTTGAAATAGAGCTTCAAGTATTCATAACCCTGAAGTACACTGTGAGTGCATGTACATATGCACGTCCTGTATTAAGTAATGCTAGCAGTAATTATCAGCAATCATAAACCAGACTTCTCAGCATTCGTATTGTGTAAGATCTGCCAACATTTCCTCTTCATTAGGCACTATTTGTATTGTATCTTTTTTTCTTGTTATTGACTTTGTACTGAAGGAACTTACTCCCCCCCCTCCCCCCCCCCAAAAAAAAAAGAAAAAAGGC
>JAVJGG010000085.1:42490029-42506917 GCA_035590195.1 Aviceda cuculoides
TTTTTTTCTTGTTATTGACTTTGTACTGAAGGAACTTACTCCCCCCCCTCCCCCCCCCCAAAAAAAAAAAGAAAAAAGGCAGATCTTTTTAACAGAAATACAAGTCTCTGGGTCAGGTGCTATGGCACACACAGCACTGTTCATAAACAGTAAAATGCCTATGTTGTTTACATAAAAGATACCACAGTCACACAGTATGCTGCACATTGAGTACTCAGTAGAAAGTAAACAGTGATTCATCTGATTAAGGAAAACACTGGCAAGAGTCAGTTCTTAAGGGCAAGTATGAAACTCTTGCTCAATTTTTAACAGTTTAATAAGAGCAGACTAAGCTTAATTTGATGACTGTAAAGACTAGGTATGAATGTTTAATGTATCAACATTTAGCTTAGGAACTGTTTAGATTTGAAGGATTTACCTTCTTATTTCTACTAAAATACACTATGTTCTTTCCTTCCCTACCAATTTTCAGGGAAACTAATACCATGCCTATTCCCATTAAATGTGAGCTCAAACATAGTGGCAAGGTGAGTCTGTCAAACTCATGTGCATGTCCACTGTTACTTGTATTTTCCATCTTCACACATTTGGAAGAAATGGTTACCACTCTAAAATGGTTACTTGAGATTCCAACAGGAAACTTGCTTTTATGTTCAAACAGATATTAAAATAATAGCCTGACATCTCTAGTTTAGCCCACCTGTAAGGTCTCCTTACTAAATCAGTACAGCCAGAAAATTAAACAACTGTTCAACTTCAAAAATAGAGAGCGTTCTGGCAAGAAAAGTCAAGATTTTTCCAAATAAGAGCAAGATGCCTCAGAGAACAAGAGCATAGGTAAGGCATAGCCTGCGTCGGCAAATACTACCACTTATCATTGATAGTACTAACCAAAGCTCTACTATTCAAGGAGCTGCCTGTGAGATATATAAGGAAAATACAATCCAAATAAACAGGGGCTTACTCATATTACAAAACCAGAATCTATGGTTAGTAAAATAAAACCTTAGCTGTTTGTATTATACGAAATGATTCTTTAGCACTGCAGAGCACATGTATTTTGGTGCTCTCAAAGAACAGAGAATCAAATTTCATTCTGATTTTATTTACAGCTTATAAAAAACTCCAACTCTGCATATTAACGCATGCAGCATTTGACCTCTCATTCTTAAATTGTCAGGCCTAAATTTTTGCTGAATTTCCTACCTTGCAGCTGTTCCTTCATTTTGTGGTAACACTAAAGACATTATTTTGTATACATTTCATTACTTGCTTGAAAGATATTTTGACTACTACTAATCACCCCTCAGGTATAATTAAAAAAAAAAAAAGCCAACAGTATTGTAAATACATTTATAATTGCTAAATTTTTAATTTAAACTTATAATTATAAAAATGTGTAAATTTTTAGAAATGCATTGCTACACTTACTTTTTGCTTGCTTCGTAAACATCTGTGATATTGGAGAAAAGGTGGTGGCTCTCCGTTTTGGTCATTGTGAGGCTCAGTTCCCTAGAATTTTTAAACATCCGGATCAGAATCTCCAAGCTCAGCAAATAAGAATGCTCAGAAGATATCACTTCAAATATCGCCTGCAAAGTGGAGGGAGGAGAGAAAAGACTTACTATTGACTAGGCTTGTTTTTTACTTTTTTCTTTTTTTTTTTTCTTTTAGAAAAAGGAAAATGTGGAGGAAGGGTGCAAAGAAAAGGTTATTGGAAGTAAGCTAGAGATTGTAACAAATATTCATTTCCATGACAGTTACACCATCTACTTCAAATAAGTGATGTCATATTAGAAAAACAGACTTTTTTAAAAAAGTCTATATTCAGACTTCTCAATGCAACTGCAAACAGTTTGAAAACAAAAAACACCAACTATGATCACTCCTCATTCATACTCCCGAGAGGTGAGTTTTGCTGTTTGTTTTTTTAATTAAAAACAACAAAAAACCCCCCATTTTTTTAAAATTAAAAATAAATGAAACAAAACCCAAACATGTCTGTTTCTGTGGTCCGGTTGGAAGCTTCATATCAGTCAGACTACTGTTGACCAGCCAGTTTTGCTTTTGCTCTTTTTAAACAGAAGCTGATAAGTTATGTACTTGAAAGCGTTCTTGGGTAACAGAACTCTGCTTACCCAAGCATCTGCAGAAAAGCAAAATGCTTTGCAAAATTCAGGTTTTAGTCATGTATCAGCAGTGATACCTCGATTCTTTAAAACATCAAGTTAGAAGCAGGCACACGAGAAGCTGAGCTATCTGCAGCAGGGACAGAAGCCTGGCGGCAGAGCAGATGGGAGGGGGTGGCAGCCACTCCCCCCGTTAGTGATTAGTGACCAGACACCAGCCAGGCAGACCTCCAGCACATTCCCTCGCCTCCCACAAACAACTTCTCTGCTTTATCAGCCTACCACTTAAGGAGCAGCCACTGTAACTTCCATCTGCTGGCTGACATACAAAGCAAACTTAATGGACTCTTGGACTTTGAAATCCCCATACTTGTTCCATTGGAAATTTTCACATCTCATGTAGAAACCTGTTCAGCTTTTAGACATCTTCTGCCTCTCTAGGCTTTATTTGCTGTTAATCTAATAGAGTTCTTGTATGTATATACATGGAAAAAATTATTAAATTTTCATGAAGCCTTTTGCGACGAGCTCCAAGTCACATTTGTCATCAATGCCTTACAGGCACTACTAAATCAGAATAATACCATCAGCAGAGGTAACATAACTTTGTTCTCAATATAACTAATGTTAATACTTGCATGTATAATTTCATTAGTTATTTGCAACTAACTTCTCTAAGTATTCTCAAACCGAAGGAGAAAGATATACTTTAAATGCAGCAGTGCAGATCTGAGTATTTAGAAAGGCTAATGCCCGTGGCTCTACAAACAGAGAGAGACAGCGAGAGAGTCTTGCAGCTGACAGTCTACAGGAGGAGCTCACTTCGATGGTCCGATGTACGCGCTCTCGAGAAACCCTGCTCTCCATGACTAGGTATAAAGGTAAGGGAGAGTACGGGCAGGTTGAAGGCAGTCTTCCTGTGTATTCCCAGCCGCCCACTGAGACAAACCATACTGGGAAAAAAATGCAAAACATTCTGCTGGCGACATTTGTTCATAAGATTTCTCAAAGAGCTCAAGTCTAGTGAATTCTGCTGGTATTACCAAGGTAAGCTTTTGATCAAACAAAATTTCTCTTGGGTATCCTGAGTCTCAGTGTTCCCAGACTGTGCTTTCAAAATTATTTTTGCCCTTCTAACCTTCTAAAAAGTCTTCTTCAAAGAGCTGAGATTTTAATAATGAAATAACAAGTTTTGGATTTCTTGGTGGGGGAAAAAAAAAAAAATCTGCTTTAGCTGAAGCCTTAAAGGTTTATGCAGTGCAAAGACAACTGCGCTCCACAGAAAACTTACAGGGCCATTACACATATCAGGAAAGGAAGTCTAATGTACGTATCAGTAGTGTCTCCATCTTATTACCTGCCTAAAAAGCTAAAGGGATCTGGTGAGAAATGCAGCAGCAGCTACATAACAGCTACCACATACTACGTGTTATTCACGAGTGAATACTGCTGTGCAAAAAGATATGCAAAGGTGATGCTTAAAATAATGTTAAATTGCCTGCCTGCCAACTCCATCCGCCTCAAGAATCTAGAGAACACACACATACGTCAGCCAAACTCTGGTGGCAGATCTACCTACTGCTTGGCTAACAATGTGCAGAAAGGTGCCTTAAAAGGGCATTTTGGCCTTTACCCAGAACTTACATTTCCAATCTTCAGCCTCATTGTACTTCTCCCAGCTGTGCTCACAAAGAAAGGATTTACCTAGCAATTGCTGTGGAATTCCACAGCCAATTGGTTTCTGTGCAGACATTTTTCAACACAGGAAAATATACAAGCTCTCTTATTATTGTTCTGGAGGGGGTTTGTTTATGCTTTTACCAAGGACCCTCATGGACTTCTTCCAGTTTGGTAACAGAAAGTCATTAACATAGTCAGAAATAAATGGGACAAAGAAAGATACTTTGCTTCTAATGTGTAAGGAAGGGAGAGAAAATCATCCTACCATGACCCAAACACATTTTGGAGAATAAAAAAGGATTAAGAAACACTCTTGACTTTGACATACAGTAACTACACCACATTCAGAGGCTGGGGTGGCATTTACCAGGTGCTTGCTAACAGTGTTTCTGAATGACATCTGAAACCATATTGTGGTTCATTTGCATGACATCAAGGTAAACATGTTTGAATCCCGATGGACAGTTTAAGAGGCCAGACGTATACTGCAGTTTGTACACACATACACAGTTAGAGTTTCCAGCTTGCAAGAAAAGAAGATCTACCGAAAATTTAGTTCAAATCAGTCTGTCTATATGACACATTTTCTCTAGACAAAAGATGCACAGAGATCCATCTCACTAATGTGTTCTGGAAGTGGGATGCATATGAATGCATGACATTGACATTTGACCAAGGTAGGAAGCAAAGAAGTATATTTTTCTGCAGTGACAATATAATCTAATAGGCTCTAAAAAGCAATTTAAGAAATAGATGAAAAATAATTGATAAAAGGCAATTTAAAAGAAATACAGCACAAGCACAACTTGGTAGTACAGCTACATCTTAGGAATATCTATTTAGGCTCCCTCTGAAAGAATGGGCCTCTAATATTCAAATAAAACTAACCCTCAGGCTTGAAAACATTTTTGGTAACATTAAAGACTTTACATTTAAAAGGCATCTAAAGAACTTGTTCTCTTTGAAGGGATGTAAATATGACTCTAGGAAACAGACTAAAGGGTCCTAAAGGATATGACTGAAATAAATGCCTTGTGTCTCAAAGCTTCCCAGCAGGAGGAGACAGAAAAGCAGAACACATGGCCTGAACTTCTGCACAGTCTCCTCCCCCAAAAATGCAAAAGCAGATAGAGAAAGAAATGTAGCATTATAAAAAACCAAAAAAACCAACAAACCATTGTCTAAATCTCATATATGCAATACAAGATGTTTCTGTATTCCATGTATGAACACAACAGCTACAGCTGTAGGTCATGCAGTCATGCAGCTAAGTTAATATTTGAGGCTCACTATACACATCTGTGAACTTAACAGAAAACCCCAGTCAGGTCTCACTCAGCTACATTCACTGAGGTATGTCCTGAAGCGAAATGAAGATAATGGAACAAATTGCCATGACAGGTAATGCTACAGTGTTTCTATTAAAAAAAGCTTGGGTTTTTTTCCTATTGAAGGACATACCTCAAGAACTGCAGGTATATAGCTGGCTAGGTCAGGCTATTCTTTTCAACACCTCTCATTCATTTTGATATAGACCCTGTAAGTAAGGAAGGAGGGTAAAGCAGATAAAATGGACAAAAGGAGCAAAGTGGAAGAGGAAAGTGGATAAAGAGGACAAAAGGAGCAAAGGGGAAAGAGACAGAGAGAGAAAAGATAACTACATCAGTAATTGCTGCTGTTGTCTGTACTGTTGACAGCATGGATGCACCTACTCCATTTCAGTGTGTAAGAAAAAAGGTTAGTTACATCAGAAACACAGTGCTCGCATGTTCAGAACTGTTCACAGGATTAGTTACAACTGAGGGGCATTGTAAAAAACTGTTCTATGTTCCTCACTGCCTTAAAAAATTTATGTGCCACCTCCTACCCTCTGTGAACGCAAGGTTCATTTTACACCTTCCCCAATACAGCACGCAGCTGCAACTGCGGCAGTGACTGTCTGCTGCTGCCGAGTAGCCATCAACCAGGCTGCATCTGCTGGAGCGAGCATACCTAGGAGCCACTCCTCCAGCAAGAGCTGCGGGATGTTGGCAGGAGACCCGTGGCAGGGACATACGCGCATCAGCAAGAGGCAGGTTTTGGTTATTTATTCTCCCTGGGGAGAGAAGACGCTTCACTCTAGGACACAAAGCAGTGTGATGAACTTGTCTCCTTATCAACAAATAGAAAGTATTAAATCAGGCATGCAGTGCATCCCTAAACAATCAACATAAAAGAATGTGTGACTTTAAAGAGTACCTCCTGCCTTTTTCTTTCTTCTTGGCTGATAGCTTCCGATAATCCATTCTTCTTTACCTAAAAACCAAAAAATTTTAACACCTTTTGTAGAAAAATGTGATTTAAAAAAAAAAAAAAAAAACAAAACCAAAACAAACAGGACTATCAAAACATTGCACTAATAATTCAGCTAAAGAATCTGGCCGCTTCAGAAAGACAGCAATCAACCAGCAGCAATAAAAAAAATTAAGTCAGTAATATCTGCCATTTGACTTATCGAAAGAACTAAATAATTTAATTAAAAACCATCCCAAGACACAAACACAGAACTATTGCAGCTAAAGCATGCACAGTTGAATCACGGTCACCCTACACAACCTCCCTGGATTTTACACACACACACAAGCATGAAAACCGCCTTCTCCTTTTAAGTTAGATTTCTTGACTGACAGACATACATCACAAGGTTCATTTTCCAAGTTAACCTAAAAAATCTTAGTGTCTCCATTTGTTAAACACACCTAAAGGTGTAGACAAACTACCTAGACAGTTTGTCGGACAAAAATTATTCTGGAGGAGCTCCAGCTTTACCCTAAACAGACATGGTGAATGCCTGAGTAAATACCCCTGTATTTCTATCCTCAACCCTACAGTGATGCCTCTCCCCACTCTGCACCCTAAAGCCAAATCAGTCAAGACAAGTTTGTCTCAGGTCTCCATACACAACCATCATGAACTCCAGCCATAGCCACATTTTCCACAGCCTGAAGCCACATGCTCAGCTACTAAACTCCACACCAGAGACCCTCGAAGTTTATTCTTTCCCGGTGCAAACAGCACACATTATGTCATTTAGCAGGAGAACATTTAAAAAAAAAAAAAAACAACAACAAAAAACCCCAAACCAGAAAGCAAAGCACCAAGGAGGGACTGACTTTGTGTATTTCCTAGAGGAGTGTTAAACACAGGACCTCAAATCAGAAGGGTCACCTGTGTATGGCATGCTGAACCAGGGAAGGGGAAAGAGGCAACTGCACAGCACTACACATGTCCAAGATGCTGTTCTCTTCGTGGAGCAGTAGTATGTCACAGGACATGAGACCCAACGGATGCGCTTCCATTCTCCCATTTTTCTTTCAGTCTTCTCCAAATGCTCCTAATGTACTATAATCAACAGCTTTCTCACCTTACTCCACTTGTTCCCTGGAATTTTGAAGGATATATTGTTCCTTTTTATTCCTGCATATCAGGCACCACAAACCTGGAGAGCAGGCTCAAGAGTAAAGATGGCACAACATTAAGAAGCATTGCACTTTGGTTTGCATGCACACAGAAGTATATACGCACATGTATATACTTACAAAAGTAACATAAATATTCCAGTGTTTGAGCAACTGTTCTTCTGAACACAAGTTACAGATCCCTATGTCACTACAAGCACACACATCTGAATATCAAGCAAGAACTAATTAGATGCCTTTCTATTAAAGTACCTTTCAATCAACAACCTGAAAATTTTAAAGCACTCACTAGGGAGTACAATGTCACTTCTTTCTGGATGCAGTGGAAGACTTTTCTAAAAATATGCTGATCCTGGAAATACCTATGAACATATCCAAGAGTTTTCAATGCTTCCTGTTAATACAGCAACTGCAAATTTCCAGTGAGGTCAATGCAGCAACCACTGTATTCATGTTAAAAAAAACCTGTAGCTGTGTTTTGTGATCATTATTTTGTCATATATGGGTGCATACATACAAAGTACACGTATCAATTCATCACATAAGCAAATGGCTCAACCTTCTATTCTTTATCAATGTCAACACTTCCAAAGAGAAAGAGGCCCAAATATGGAGACTATTTTTGGCATACTCTGAAAAATACAATTCTTACTTTTGAGGTGCCCAAAATGTTTTAGCTGAAAGACCCTAAAAATCACATTTGTGATACTACGCAAACAAAACTTAATATAAGCTAAGAACATGACCAGAAAGAATGGAAGAGGCTCAGCACTACAGCTACTAATGTTCTTATTGCCACACTGAACTGCTTTTTTCCAGCAACTCTGTTATGACTGATTCAACCATGGAGACGAGGAGGAAAGGATGAAAGACTGACAGGTTAACTCTGTGGTTACTTACAAGAAGTTCCTCCAAAATAAGGTGGTGCTGGAAAAACTCACCAGAAATATTTCCTTGAGAAATACAGTAAGTGGCTGCACCATACACCAAACTGAACATGAGCCCTTTGATATTGGGAGAGAAACGAGAGCTAATGCAGAGATTAGGCCTGAAGATCCTTGACAGTAAAAACAGGTAGTTTTTGTTTGGACACCACACAGAAGAGACAGCCATGGAAAGGCAACAGTGAAAGTAGCTCAGTAAAGCAACTTGCAGCAGCTTTTTAAATGAATGAGAAAAGTCACAACCATGTTTGTCCCAAACCAGACAAAGAGATTATCAGAAAAATGAAACACAAGATGTCCAAAGCTTGGAGTGTTTCAGATTAGAGAGACATGCAAAATCTTGATGCAGCACCATGAATAGATACATTGAACCCACTGGGCATGAAATGGAGGACTTGATGCTAAAACACCCATTTAATATTAAATACTTCAGTAATTATTAGCATTACAGCTATGGGACATCTGTTTCCAGTGCTAGATCTCAAGAATATTTTTTAAGAATCACAGCAGCATTGATAGTAGTAATGAAAAGTGAACATGCATCGTATTCTCCAGGCTGGACGGTAAGGACCTGGAAAAACAGACATTCAAGTTCAAAGTCCACCAGTCAGGTCGAACTCTGCAAAAGGTTGCCCAGGGAGGTGGTGAGGTCTCCACCCATGGAGATATTAAAAACATGACTGGACACAGTCCTGGACAACTTGCTCTAACTGACCCTCCTTGAGCAGAGGGGCTGGACAAAATGATCTCAAGAGGTCCCTTCCAACCTAACTGATGCTGTGATTCTTTGCATGCACAATAATACACATTGCCATTATCCATTACCAACTGAATGCTGCATTTGCTGGGAAGTAAATACATTTACTATAGCGCACAAGTTAGTATCACTGCCTATGACCACTGGAAATTCTTCAAAAATATTGAAGGATACTTTTGGAATATATTTCGGAAATACTGGTTATTCTCCCTAAATTAAACTTTTAAATTAACAGATGAAGGTTGGAAGGAACAGAGATAGTGCATAAGGTAGCTCTTTACCTAATCATCTGCTTAACTACTGCTAGCTGTCTAATCTGTAACAGGAATCTAAAGAGGAAGAGGGATCAAGAGAGGAATCTGAAAGGAACTGGATTTAAATAGCACTCTATTTCAGACTTTCAATGTTGTCTAAAAAGCTCAATCTTATTTTCACCTGTGTGCATACACTGCAGGAAGATAGAAACACCCTTTTTTAATTATTATTATCACAAAGGATTTGACAACTCCATACATGAAGGTTTCACTACCACCCTCAAATAGAAGGTCTGGTCAGAACTGCATCAGCTCTCAAGCCTATATTGCCAAAGAAACATCCTGCAGAAAGAGTAGATTAATTCTGCTGTCTTCCCCCTCCATTACCTAGCATAGTCACTGCTAACAAATACCATAAACTTACTATTCTCCTCCTTTCCTAACCCATGTTGAAACCCAACACTGACAGTTTCCAGCTGACTTCCTGTTACAATTCCACACTCACTTTTTAATACACATTGACAGCATGTAATTTTTCCAGAGAGTTATAAACACAGACACTATGAGATTCAGATTCCCATATTTTGTTTTCACAGTGCACTACCTTTTCCCATACGCTCCCCATTTCCAACCTTGTAAATCAAGTAAAGACACTGAACAAGTCTGCTGTGCTAGAAATCATAAAGAACAATTTGGTTTATGTAACTATAAGCATGGCAAGGAATGGTTCTCTTACTGAGATGATCTTTATACTATTTTGGTCTCATGACAAATTAGTGGTTTTGAAATTATTATTATTACTACTACTACTAAATAGCATTCCTTCCAAAATACCTCAGCTGCTGAACATTTAACTGCTAGTTTGCCTAGAAGGCAGAAAAAATCCAATTTGACTTCATTATAAACAAACTTTTTTGTAACATTAAGCAAATTAACTACATTTAAAGTATTTGATTTCTTGGAAAAAAAAAATTGAAAGCAAATCTTTCCAAAACCACATTCTCTTGCCTTCTTCATAATTACTGAATCAAAGAGGGATTTGTATTTCAATACATTAAACTGCAAAAGGTCTTCAACATCTGTAAGACAGCTCTTCTAAACAGACAATCTGAACAGCCTTAAAAGATCTTGCTGAGGCTTAGTAACTAACTTATATAGGATATACACAGCCAGTGGCCCCAACTGTCAAATATTCTAGGTCACATCATGTAATAATCTTTCTTATGCCACATACAGAGATGAGGTTCTACAACATTCTACAAGTTACATAAACAAAAACCAAAAAATCCCCAAACCCTTCATTTTAGGGATATCCCTCCAGAAGCCACAGAAATGATCAAAGGATAAAATTAACCAGAGAAACACAGAATTTTTAGTTTCTTTAGTCTCAAAATCATGCATACAATGAAAGCCTGTGGAAATATCAACTAGTATCATTAATTTGCCAGCTTATTAACAGGGAAGCTAGCAAGACTACAGTACTGATTAGAACAGCTGAATTCTGCTTTGTTTAACAATGCTACTAAGAAAAAGCCACTGCAGATGCTTCACAGACTGTATTAAGGATAGCAGAATACCACCATCTGAAGACTTGGCTTTTTTAAAATGGTTTCCATTAAACATATGCAGTCAAATCAACTCAGAGATGGCTTGCAGCAATTTAGAACAATTCAACAGAAACTTGTTTGCAACTAACTGCAGCTTTTCTTTAGTAAAATTCACCCGTTTAGTGAATTCAAACACTTTTTTCTTTTATGAATCAGTAAAGTTGTGTCTTTGCCAAATACAGGACCCTAAAATGAACTTTCTCAATTGCACTGCTTTTTATGTAAAACAAAGATCAGTAATTGATCTGGACTTCCATGTTGTTCTTATGAAATGAAAAATGAAGTTTAGCAAAAAAAAAAAAAACAAAAAAAACCCAGGACTAATCCTATTTAAGGTTTGGTCCACACCACTCCAATTTATTGAAAGGAACTACAAAGCACAGATTTCACTCCTGAGTTTACATGCTGTGAGGACTTAAACCTGTCTTTTCAGGCTTTCTGACACTACCTCACTCAGAACAGACAGATACAGTAACATACATAAGCGTGAACTGTAACTCTGCTGAAGACCTGCATCAGTATGGCTGCCAACACCTGTGCAGGCAAGGCCTAAGCAGCCATCTCGAGTGACTGTGGGACATACAAAGTCAGGGTCTTAAATTCAACGTGCAAACAAGGGAGGAGTGCTTGACTTTTTTTTTTTGTCCATCACAGTTTAAAAAGGAGGGGAAGTATCTTAAAGCATAAAACTATGAAATATTAATTCCTTTGCATTTCAAAGTTGTATTTAATTTCATCTTAAACTAGACTGATTTTTTTTTTTCTTGGTAATTTCAAATCACATACTCTAACCAGTCTGTTGTGTGGCCACATGAGCCTACAAACACTTGCGCTAGAAACAGGGAGGTGTCAGGTAACCAGGAAAACTGATTCTGGCAGGAGCATCAGTCTATACCTACTAAAATTGACTGAGAAAACATGATTTATGCTTTCTTTAAGCTGTTGGAGTTACCTTACATAAAACCTAAACAAAAGCTAAATTGAGACCTCTGTATTTGGATTAGTAACATCTGAATACTTGCAAACTTGTCAATGAGAAAAAAATATTCAGAGACACCTTGTATTTTGGAAGGGAAAAGAAGATGACAAACTTCAGCCAAAAACTCCGGTAGCAAGTAAAAAGACTTGCTTCAACACATTCTTAGATACTCTGTCTTTGTCTGGCTATACAATGATCAAATACTCACAATGGACAGCTGACTCCATGTTGATCTCAGGGGCTTATAGTGAAAAACAATCTTTTCATCCGATTTCTGCTCTCGGGGCTCAGACTCTTCATCAGAATCTATGTCCAGAGCTTTTTCTTTATAGTTCTGATATAATACAGCATTTTCTATAAAACAACAACAGTATGTCATTAATTGCTAGAAAGTTAGCTTAGTTGCTTTCATAAAAATTATAAGTAACATTTAAACAATGAGAGAAACCAAAATGTCAATGTGCTGTTCACAAACTCCAAGAGACAAAGATAGTATCTTATTTAGGATGGACAATGGTGCAGTACAGTAACAATGGATCACTGTACCACCACCAAAAAGATCCACACTGACTGAATTAAAGAACAGATGTGTCCTTTGTCAAGAAAAAACAGAAAGCAATTTTTTCTTCCTTGGTTTGCTGTACAATGTTTCATAATTAGCCAGCAATTTAAAAACGGAACAAGCATGTCAGTAGAGCAGAGTCACTAATCTGGAGGTCTAGCTATTTTAATCTACAAGACCATTGTAAATCCACTACCCATGCCAACTTGTGTTCTGTCAGCTTTAAATACCACCTTCACACGTCACTAAGAGAAGGAAATGATATAAATTTCAGAAATTTGAGATCAGAACTATTCCAAATAGAAACTTCAAAGCTTGCTTGAATAAGCATGAGGCCTATGACAAAATACACTCATCATGTGTTACAGTACTGCCAGTATTAATTCAGTAATATCAATGGCAAAGAAACACAGGTGTGGAGCACAGCCTTTCCATTTCCCAACCTCCTTGACCACACACCCTTTTCAAAAGCAGACAGAAAGGACAGAGAAATTCAAGAACAGAATAACCTACAAACAGATTAAGCTGTTAAGAAAGCAAGCTCTAAAAGGTACTTTAGAGATGGGCCAGGCTTTGGACAATATCCAATCTCCCCCTACAAGAGAAAGGGGAAAGAAATGAAAGGTCTGGCTGCTCCATGCACAGCTGCAACTCCTGCAATCTTACTCCAGGCTGGGTAGATCTGTTCCACCTGCTCAGACCATACAGCCCTGGCTGAGTATTACACAGGGTCTGGTCTTTTGCATTCGTTCTTTGGAAAGTGTCTATATAGTTTTAAGACAGGAAATTGGGTACAGCAACTGAATTGAGAGAGGCATTACAGAAAAAGTTATTAGTTGGGATCGGTCCAAAATAGAAGGAAGCCATTGGAAGAGAATCTGGAAAACGTCATCAGGAAATAGCATGAGAAAAGATGAAAGAGTAAGATAGGGGGTGATGCAAATAGAACAATGTGGAAAGTTTTGAAAATAGAAACAAGAGGAAAAGGAAGGTAATGCAGCAGCTGAGATACCTTAAGGAGGCATCAGGCAGAGAAAAGCCAAGAGAGTAGCAGTTATTATAATGAAACTTCCATGGACTCATAGCCAGGAAAGAATTTTTTTTCCTTGTTGAAACATTGGGAAAAGCAGCAAACCTGGTGAAGCTCAGAATTAATGAGTAACATAAAAAAGCAGATACATGGATAGTGTTTTTCTGACACTTAAATTCAAAGCCTAGGTAGCAAGATTACAAGGTCAAAGGATCTACCCCAGCACCCTTGCCTGATGAGTAAAAGAGAAACAGCTGCATGAACCATAAACTAGGTGAATAACAATTCAGGTGTTTGCTGCAAGTGATGACCCCCAAACCCACAAAAGCTATGTCTTGCACCTGGAAAGAGTCACAGGGAATAGGCAGGAAGGCAGTCCCAGCTGGAGGAACAAGCCTCATTATGTAATTCTACAGAACTGTTAGGGCTCAGATAGACATATCAATCAGTTCATCTTTTAGGAGAGACTGGAGTTTAAGTGAAAAGAAACCCATCAAACAAAAACCCATTTTTGGCCTGCCATTCTATATTCTTTAAAATATTCCCTAAAGTATGTCTAGTGCCAAAATTATAGTTCCATATTTTAGTCAGCTTACTGAAAAACAAGGGACTTAGTCTTTGACTATGTATGAAAGTAGTGTGCAAAATGATCCTTAAGTTCCCTTCTCTTGTGATCGAGCATATTATCAAGTCTGTACAGAAAAGGGCTTACCTTCCCCATCAAATGTCCCTTGTCCTTTCAGCATTTTCTTCTAACAGGAAAGAAATAGATATACGTTAAAAGAATGCAAAATACCCAACAGTAACAAGTACTTCCATTTTATTTGATACTTAGGCATCAAGTTAACACGCCTTAATCTATAAACTTCTGATGTTGGACATTTATGAAAACAATTGTTTTGTCACAGAAAATGAAAAGCTACTCTAGTTTTCCTTCTCTCACGCGCTGTTCATGCGTATTTGTCCCAAATGCTTCATTTTTCCTGTGTTTCAAAAGCATAGTACACTAGCTTTGCAAGAGTTCAGTGACACTGTAACTCATTCCACTGTCACTAGGCTTTTCTACGAGAATATAAGGTACATGACTGAGTGGCTGTCTCTTTCCACATGCTCTGCAAAGAACCACCACATTAATTATCCTGTAAACTAACGTTTTGAGGCCAAAACAAACCTCTGAAATAAAACAGCTGTTTTGGTGCAACAAGTCCTACGGTCTAAGAAGTCTATTTAAAAAAATGCTACTAGCAAAAGGAGTTTTGTGTGTAAAGACAGGACAATGTCATGTCCTCCTATTTTAAACATAACTTAGAGTCTACTACCAACACCAAACCAAAACAAACCACCTCCCTACTCAGTAGTAGTTCACAATGTGATCAATTACTATGCCACCACTTGTAGCATTTTCACAAAAGCTTCCATAACCATAATTTTTAATTTGGCTGAAAACTGTCATAAAGCTGCTAATTATTTTAATAGCTACAGCATCAGCCCTTAGCCTGGAGTACTTTATTACACAATTCCAAACACTCTGCAGAAATCTACCAATATATTTTTTTAAAGTCACAAATTATATTTAAAAAGTCAGAAATACAAGATTACTATATGATATGTTCAGATCACAGATTATTTTCAGTAAGTCTAAAATTTAATTTCAATACATTAACATGCTATATAAATCTACTGCTGCTAAGGAATTACAAACAAGAATTAAAACCAGGCATTCTACTTTTACTTGCAGACATTAAAATTAAGCTACAAAAAGATACATGAGGTGCTCCCTATCAATTTAAAAATCAGACTCTGATTTTTAAAAATACTTGAAAAGTAATGTCTCGGAGGAGCAAGGAAGGAAGTTCATTTTTCTGTCAGTCTGTCTACTCTAGCAGGCAGACTTTATTAAGTCAATGTCTCTCTTTTTCCTGTTTACTACTTTCTGGGAAACAAGTTTTAAAACATCGATTGTGAAACAAAACCTCGATGTGCTGGGGAATCCAGCAAGCATCAGGCTGCCATCAACACATTTTTGAGCTGGCCAGATTTCAACAGAATTGCATCCCTGAAGCCTCCACCGCTTTACTTTGAAAACAACACTTGTAAGTCATCTGTGAGACTGAACAATAACTACGAGAAGTTCTGCAGTAGCAAAAAGCAAACTGAAAAAACCCCCAGCATTTATGGAAAACAGAGATCACAGATCACGCTCCTCTATAGCCTACACCATTCAAACCAACGTGTCACCCATCAGCAAAACTTACCTTTATCCTCCCCAGGCTCGAAAATTTCTCTTTATCTTCAACAACTGCTTTAAGTAGGGGCTGGGACATTCGGTTTTTTTTCTTAAAGTTGGAAGAGCCGTCGAAGTCCACGCCGCTCACTACCGCTCTGCGGTAGGACGTCGACCTCAGGCCTCGCCTCAGGGTCCCCGGGCTGTCCAGGTCGCCCTCGGCCTCCTCCTCAGCATCGGCCACCAAAGGCACGCTGAGGCTCTCCACCATGCTGCGGACCTTCAGCACCCTCTTGCTCGTCTCCGCATTCTGGCTGTTGGCTTTGCTCGTCACCTTTGTTTCGGAAGCCAAGCTCTTGGGAATGATCTGCTGCGTGCCCACTTTGAGAGCGGCGAGGCTGTTGGTGCTCAGGACCACGGGCTGCTGCTCCACGGGCTGGTCCCGAGGGGACGCCGGCCTCTGCGGAGTCACGCCTTGCTCCGGGGAGCCGGCCTGGGAACCCACGGGGGGCCGCAGCGGCACTTTCTCTGGTGTTTTGGAAAGCCGGCTGCATGGCACGGGCAGCGCTGCCGCGTCGTTGTTATCGGAGGAAGGAGGGTTTCCAGCAGGCGAAAGCTGAGGGCTGCCTCTAGAAACAGTCTGCTCCGGCTGCGGCGTAAGCGCCGACTGACTGGCAATCCTCAGGGGGTGACCCAGCTGGCTTCCTGGTGAGGTAATGGTACCGTTGGCAGTAAAACCGACAGAGCTGTTCGAAACCAGAGCGAGGACCTGGGACGACCGCTCAGGAGGCAGCTCGGGGGAGACCGCCTTACAGGCTGGCGGCCGCACCTTCCCGCGGGACACCGATCCCATGCTGGAACTGAAAAACGAGGGGCCCCTCCGGAGCGCTCCGCTGCCCGGGCAGGTGCTGACGGTGCCGGCGGGCTGAGTCACGGTGAAGGCGCACCTGTCCTCCACGGGAAAGTCGGTGAAGAGCACGCCGTTGGGGCTCTGGTACGACTGGGGCCGGGGCTTGCTCCAGGCGCGGGGCTGCGGCCGGGGGGTCGACCTCCTCCTCCACCGCGGCGCCGCCCTGTCGCTGCAGAGATCCGCCTCGCCCTCCCCATCCATCGCCCGCTCCTCGGGGCCGCCGCGAACCTCAGGGCGGCGGCGGCGGCAGCACCTCCCGCCCGGCGCCGCTCACCCGCCGCCGCCCAGCTCCCCGCAGTTCGCCGAAGGGGACGCAAACGGCACCGCTCGTCAGGCCGCGGCAGCCCCACCGGC
>JAVJGG010000085.1:42507163-42621585 GCA_035590195.1 Aviceda cuculoides
GCTGGCGGGGAGGCGGGCGCTGGTCTGGCAGGGGCGGCCCGGCTCCCGCCCGCCCGGCCGCAGCGAACCGCCGAGGCAGGGCAAAGCGCTGCCTTTGAGGAGCCCGGGGCTCGACAGGAGCAACTGGAGTCGCACCTCGTCAAAAGCTGAATTAATTTACCTCAGCGTTGACGTAAACCCCCGTGCAGGATGGGCTGCCGGCGGCAGGAACGACATCTAGACCAGTTTCGGTGTGTGGAGAAGCAGACCAGCCTGCAGGCGCTCAAGGCCTTTTTCCAACCCCTGCAATTCCTGGTAACGAGAGCCCCGGGCTTTTCGCTGGAGGAACGCACAAATACCCTCCACGCCGGGAAAACGTCTGATTTTATACCTGAGGCGTGCCCGTGACAGGAGTGGCGTGCCACCGCAGCTGTGCCAAGCCGGGCAGAGGCTGGCACGGCCCGTACACCTGCGCCGTGCTTAGAGGAAGCCCTGGACTTGGCCAGCTGAGGCTGGCTTACCGTCTGCTAAAGGCGTGCTGGGGGCAAGGAGCAGCTTTTTGGTAAGAAAACAGGATGTAAACCGTGAATCGGATGGGAATTCTGACATCGCCCTGAAAAACCTGTGTCTGCAAAAACGCTGAAACTTAACTGTGACTTGGGGGCATCATAGAACTTAAACGTAGATAGAAGGAGAACAGAGTAGGTTTTAAAAAACAAAACAAAACACATGGTTCAAGTTTTCATGTGAGTACTCATGGGTACGAGCTCTGTCTGGCTCCTGCTGCCCACACCACAGGTCCCTGCGCTGCCAGGAGGGGAGAGCCTTGGCAGCAGAGTCCCTGAAATAAGCAACACAGATACTTTTTCTGTTCTCTTACATTTAATACTAATTACAACATGTCCTTACTTCACTGTCTGCTTCTCCACAATTAAAATTTGTCTCCACTTGAGCTGGAAAACAATAATGATCCCTATCTTGTCACAGTATGTGGAGCGTTTAACGTAATTATTTACCTCCACTGGGTATGAATGTAAAATATAATTCAGAATGCTTTCCTAGTATTGAATCGCAAAACTGAGTTATTTGTCAGGCTTCCTTCAAATGCATGAAAGATCAAATCTAGGTGTGATTCCTGTTCCTGTGTAATGCATCTGACCTGGATCGGCAGAACAGAAATGCCTCCAATACCTGAGTCCAGTATCCTGCCTTCACAGCCCCAGACACTTTGCAATCCAGAGGTTTGGAGATGGGAAAACGAGGCACCCACCAAAGGACGTGGCGCATACCTATTCCTGTTCATCTTGGCCTTGACTCTCAAGTTTTCTGTCACCCAAATCAGTGGTGAAACATTCAGGTCATTTACATCTAAGTGACCCTCAGGAAGTGGCTAAGTAGCTGGGAGCAGCAAAAGCTTTGTTAGGCCGAACGTGTTTCCTCACACCTGGCTGAGAGGGCAGTTTGCTTTCATTCCCTGCAAGATGCAAACTTGATTTTTCCACAGCTGTCTAACTGAAAAAGAGTAACGCAAAAAGCTTTGATGTAGAGACCGGGCCTACAACACACCAGCATTACAATATGGTAGATGCCTTGCTGGTGGAGCCCTGCCACCTAGCAACCGCTCGGACGGCTTTCTTTAGGGCTGGAGACCAACTGGGGGGGTTGCAGGAGAGAGTTCTGGGGGGCACGGAGCTGGCGCTGCGCTATGCATCTGTGACCCAGGCAGTTCCTGAATGAGCAATGAGGGCTCTGTCCTCAGGGCAGAAAAAGCACACATATTTAGAAAACTGTTCAAGTTGCTAGGGTTGGCAGGAGCAAGGGCGGGCGGTTCGTCTCCCTGAGAGTACGTTTAACCAAAAACCCCACCGGGATTCTACCTGGCAGATGCCAAATCCTGAACTGATACTTAGGAAGTCTGAAAGCTGAGGTGATGAACATGTTTGTTACAAGAAAGGAATTTAATTAGAAAAGGCAGCTGTAACAAAGAGAAGGGCTATCATCAGACTTGATGGCAAAAGGTATTGCAAAGGCTGTCTAACTGATCCCCCCCGAACATATGCGCGACTATGGAATTGGAGGACAAAGGGACAGGGTAGCCTCACGCAGGCTGTAATTCACTCTGGTGCATCCACACATGCCTGACTCAAGAGTGCAAAGCTTCCAACTCAAGTTCAACAAAATAACTTATCTGAGGATGGGCACTCGCTTAAGCCCCTGGCTAAACTTGAAAGGAGAAGGGCCAGAAAAAAAATTGTTAGATTTTTAATTGTTCTCTCCAGACTTGCAAGAGTTCATGTAGCACTGAATCAGAAAAATTGAGAGTAGATTAAAATTACTCCATTACCTTTTTAAAGATACTAAAAACCATTATTTATACTAAGCCTGCTTAGTAGGTAGTAAACAATCAGAAGGAAACAGAAGAAAACATAAGGAACAGCCAGACACATGTATGCACACATAAACTTTGGATGTATTCATTCTTCTGCCAGAAGAATCCAGGAAAAACAAAAATCTTACTAAGAGTAAAATAAAGCAAAGCACAATGAAATTAAAATCGACAAATTTGTATCTCATAAATTAGACATAGCTTCAAATTGCTACACCAGCTTCAAACAGCCAAAGCACACAGGGAGAAGCCACAAGCATAACCTAAAATGCTAGTTCAATTGTCACCTAGGATTTCACAGCCTTATGCATTAAAGAAAATTCACACACAGCATTATTGCTAAAATTATCTTTCAACTTTCCACATGAAATTGCCAAGGAATTGGATATAGTTACAGCATATTACTTAACTCATAAATCCTAATTATTAATAACTGACGTAATCAGCTTTTACAAGCTTATTCTCTTACACATACTTATTAACTATGATGCAATTACAAGAATAATTTTGTTCTGAACAGCCACCTCAGTGCCTGATTTCACGCACAGTAAAAAATAAAACCTTTACAATAAAATTGCCACCATAAGAAATGTAAAATCGACTATATAATCTAAGAGAAGAAAGAAATTTAAATGTAGTTATTAACAGCTCATACAAAGCAAGGTCTCAGTATAAAATCACTGAGATACTTTTCCAGAAGTGAAAAAACCTGAAAGGAACTAAGTAGCGGCAGGGAGAAGGTGTCCTCCTTCTACAGGGCCTATTACAGACAAAGCACTGTTGCTTGCCAAGTGTAGAACCTGAAACACTGTACACCCCGTGATGTAGAGGGAAGAAATCTGGCAGTAAAGCTTTCAGCCATGTCTTCACAGCAATCGGGTTAATCCAGTTAATGACCTTGAACATTTACCAGTGAAAATTTTAAGTCAATCCACCATTTCCTAGCTAATACGAAAGACCTAAAAGCTAGTGTTATGAATTTGCACCAAACCAAAAAGCAGTTCTGTACCTGCTTGCCACTAAACATTCCTTGACATCCAGAGGACTATGTTTATCATAACCAGTATGCGACAGATCGAGAGCAGAAGACATGCACAGATATTTTCAGTGGTGAATGTGGTTATTCCATGAAAATCTACTAAGGAAAATAGAGAATTATTCATCTTTTCCCCACATCCAAATCGAGAGCACACTTCTCTCTGTGAAGTCAAAGACAGAAAGCATTAGTGAGACTCTGGCTTTACTTATGAATTAAATGCCCGTGCTTCACAGTCCCAAATGCAGTGCTCATTGTATGCATCCTGTAGGATAATTTTAATAGATGGCAGTGTAACCATTATCATACTCTACACATTTTAGGAATATTAAATACCCCATTTTCTTCCCTCCAACTCAGTACAGCGGAATTATATCTTGTCACTCAGATACAAATGAGAGATTCTCTCAGGATAACAAGCCAACAAGTCAGGAAGATTAAACATAGCTTTGGAAAGGTTACAGGTTTCAATATATACACTTTTGTAAGGTCTTAATGTAAAAATCAAATTCAAATTTTCATGCAGTAGCTTACAGGCGATGTGTAAAAACTTGGAGTTGGGATTGTGCTTTCTGGCAAACAGAAAAGGAAGAAAAATACTTGGACACTTTGTTCAATTTCAAAAACATTTAAAATCTATCAAGCTTAGGGCTGTCTCTGGTATGTGCTGGGCTATAGCCCTTCAGCCTTGCAAATACGTAGAGATGTTCAGGAAACACCTGTAATTCAGTGTTTTTAAATAAACTGACTTAACTCTGCTGTATCAGTGCTTCTTAATTCATACATTTATCAGTCCTCTCTATCTCCCAGTCAGTTTTAGGGTGTAGGGAGGTGTGAAGCAAGAAGCTGTGCCAGTGGAAACTGACTGCAGCAGAAATAATTCCCGAGCACGTGCTGTGAGTTGCGTTACTTTGGAAACTGTCCTCTCCCAAAACCAGGTCCTGAACTAGCCATACCCCTAAAACTCGAGAACGGTGCAGGAGAGCTTCGCTGCTCTCTGGGGTCCGCAACTCTTTCGCTGCAGCCAGCCTCCTGCAGTTGGCATTTTCAGCAACATCTGTCCCCTTCTGTGCCTACAAGCAGAGGTGAAGGGGATGAAATGGCCCTAAGGGAAGTGCCTAGCTGCTGTTTAATCTGCAATGAAATCAATTGTATGTCCCATCTGTATTAACTGGCAGCTAGGAAATATTAATATAAATTACATTCTTTTTAAACTCTTCTCTTGTCATGACTTCGGGCAGTCTGTTTACAGTCAGCTGAAAAAGAGCCAACTGTTCTCAGAAGATTAGTGGAAGTCTCTATCTCATAATTAGCATGCATGAAGGAATAAGACTCTTACTGTCTCACAAAAACCCCACCACAACAACAGGAGTGACAGAGGTCACCACAAACTGAAGAAAAGACGAGATGTAAGTGTGACGGAGCCAGGCCACTGGTGAAATACTTCTGTTACTCTTTTCTCCAGTCTGGCAGGGACATGAACTGCAAGGGAGTGAAGCTTCTTGCCAATGAGAGTAGCAGAATTTTACTGAAGAGGACACTTGTTACTCCAGCAACACAGGCAAACTCAATGCAGTCACAGCCATGCCACGTAGAAAGGGTAGCTTCTCCCCTCTTTCTTTTCTATACAACTGTAGACTGTGAGAGATTTTACTCTGAATAATGCTCAGCTAAATTTTAACTATAAATCAATCAAAGACAGCAGAAGATAGGTCCTTTAATTATTTCTATTTTCCTCCTAACTGTTTTTGCTGTTTTTAAAATAATCAACAATAGTAGAAAGCTTTGCAGCATTAACTAAAAGCTTTTAGGGGAAGACCAAATCACACTGTACTGCAGTAATAAAGAACTTGTTAATGCTCGTGGAGTATCAAAGTTGAAACAAGATGCTATTTTTACTGTTAAACTGGGATGTAGCTTGGAACAGAACAGCAGAAAAAGAGTAAGAAAGAACAAGTACCCTGAGAAACATGGCTAATGACTGAGGTACTGCTACCTCTGATTCTTGTAATGCAAGTTATAAATTTCTTGTCTACATGATCATAACAATAACCTTATGTTTACTAACACTTAAGCTGATATTACTTGTTACCCCAATACTTTCACAGTAGTATTTCCTGGTAATGTCTCTTCATTTACCACATCAGAAGTGGGTCCAGAGATCATCTGCTGTGAGAGAAGGAAGCTACCCGACAACTCCATCATTTGTAGAGGTGCTTGGGAATTTTCCAACAGGAAATATTTGAGATTTCAATACCTTAACTAAATTTTGTGTGTGTATGTGGTATTTCAAATTTTGATGTGAAAGCCATTTCCTGCCTTGCTTGAACTATATGTCCTCCTTTGCCATTACTTTTTCTTTTCCAACAAAGTTTATATCTACAATATTTTCACTAGTAAAACTCTCATGGACTTCAATATAAATAATTAGGTCCAGTAGTATTAGGCCTGTCTATTGTTAAAGTAGGTAATTTCTCTAAAAGGTTATCAAACTTTCCAAAAGTTACACCTATTTCTAATTTTTGTGCAGCAAATGTGTAATGAATCTGAATTTTAAAGGAGAATTGTGAAACTGGAAACAGGGTCCCTTCATCTCCAGTTTATTCATATACATTGTTTTTCCAGTTTTAGGACTCCTTTTACATGTTTGAAATTCTGACAGTGAATTTCATCTCAGGAATTCTAAGAACATCCTTTCTACAGCAGAACGGTTAAAGAAAAGTCTCTGAAAAAATGTAGATATAAATTCTTTTAACTGATTACTGTAGTTCATAAGATGTTGCTATTTAAACAGTTTAGCAGGAAGATACAGTACTTCAAACATTTCCTGACACAAGGACTGAAGCCTTGCTTGCCATAGCTGAAGACATTTTGTGGTTGCTATTAGAAACTAAAGAAAGCTTGGGAGCCTGCACAAACATGTCTTTGCAGCTAAAGGACACTATTTTCTATGTCTGCTCTTTCTTTATTCTTTCTTTGCCCGCATGTTGCACAGAAAATGCCCGAACAAGTGACAGGAGGAAGAGAGGATCATTACTGTGGGTATGTCTCCAAAGAGCTGCTTCTTATTCTTTGTTTTTTTTTGTTGGGGATTTTTGTGGTTTGGTTTTGGTTTTTTTAAGGAATAAACATTCTGTCATACAAAAATTAAAAAAAAAAAAAAAATTAGGAACCACTATGTGGTGGCAGCCTCTCTGTGTTGCTGGACTTGGCCAGCCCACTCCACAGTTTCACGTGAGACGCGGTTCCACTTTCCCACTGCTGGTTGCTGAACCTATATACCATGTAACTCCACAGGAGCACTGTGAACTCAGTGCTATGGCCTCTACAGATGGGGTAGCTGTTGTCAATGGAGGCTGAGATTTTCAAACCTGAATCTCTCAGGTTAGATACCTAAGTGCTACTTAATGGCTTACCTAAATTGGGCTGATTTTCAGAAATACCGAACCTGGTTTTGTTTCAAACAACTGGACAGCTGATTAAGCCATAGTTATGCACCAGATTTCCCCTCTGTTGCATTAAAATGCTGGAATTTTATGAATGTCATAGCAACAGAATCAGAAAATGAGAAAATCTGGACTGTGAGTCATGGAAGCTCGTATCTGTTTTTCTCTAATGAGCTGAAACTCTGAAGTGTGCCTTTCCTCCTTAAATTCAAGTTTCCCATTTGTACTCTCTACATTCAGATTCCATGCTTCACTTAGCTTCTTGGCTGAAGTTCCTTCAGTGGAAACTATGCATCAATGCATGCATAATGGGTGAGATCCTGGTTCTGCGAAAGGCTGTGGGAGTTGTACTATTGACTTCAACAAGACCATGATTTTGGCTGCAGTAGGACTAATTGGACCTGAATAACCGTGAGACTGGTAGAATTCCCAGATTTACTTAGTGAGAGGCCATTCTCAAATTTCACCAGTCCCTTCTACAGGGCAGTGTGCTATGCACAATATATTGTCCAAATAATGCATCAATAGCAGTATATGTAAGATTGTTCCTTTCCTAAACATTTTGAAAAATTGGCACTTCTTTTATTATCTTTCCTCTTCAAGCTATTAGAAATGTTCCTAATTCAACTCTGAACCCACTAATTAGCTCAAATATATTTTAAGTAGTGGGATTTATTCTGTTGTTGTGTGTGCCAAAATTCAGCTATATGGCTTCTCTAAGCTCAAGTTTTCTAAAGTTGTCTCCTTTCCAGTCAGATTCATGTACTTATTTTATAGCAGTCAGTTAAGTGTTCTTCTCATTTGTAAATAATTTCTATCGTATTATCTAAGTCCTTTTTTCATCCTTCACCTTGGCTGTGACTTAGTTCCTAACCTACCATACAGAACTTAAAAGTTCATTTATATCTCTGCTTCTCGAAAGATCCTTAAGAATGAAAAGATACATCCCAGACTGAACCTTCCATTTTCTCATCCCCCACACCACCATTTTCAGCACTAATTCTCTTTCTTCTTCAGACAATAAGCCCTTCTGAAATAATTTTCATTATTCACTTCTCTTAAATAACTTTATGTTAACTAAGATGGGAGACTATTAATAGTGAACACAATTAGATACACAATGCACAAGAACCTGTACAGCTCTACCAAAATAATTCTCATTCTTAAAAAATTATACATGTTTTTGTGTGTGTGTATATATGTCTATATAAAACAAGTACACAAACCCCCAAAGCACATCTTGACACTTAGATGTAGCACTTCTATGTTGAAAGCACAAGCATTAACTAAACAACTCAAGCATCTCTTAAAAGTACTTGTCTTAATACCTGGTCAGCTTGGGCACTGTCATTGTATTTTGCTCTGCTGATAAGGACCATTCTCCCCAGCTTCTTGTCAAGTCATGAAGACATAAATGGCATGCCTGTGACCAGCTAGGAGTCATTATATAAAGAAGGATTGGTCAGGGAGTCATACACTTCAGCCCCACGTCCGCTACATCGCTGCTGCAATAAGAAATACAAAACTGGCAACGCCAGAGCTTTCTATAGCTTAGTATCTCCCCTATACAAAGGAGATCTCCAGCGGTCCTTTTATATCTCCTTCCCAAAGGGCCTGTGCTCAGTGCAGATTCATAAAACCAATAGCAGAGAATCTGGGATTATTTTCAAAAACAACTTCGCTAGGAGTACATCTCCCATTGTAACCAATACCAGGAGGTGCTTCCTCCTGCAGTAGCAAAGCAGAGGTGAATGTCTCAACAGACTGAGACAGTAATGTGCTTGCACAGGTCTCAGCACCACAAAGTGTTAACAGAAGCACAACTTACGAAGCACATTCACTGCATGGTTTGTAAATGGTAGTTCTGGCAACTCAAATTCTAGACTTGATAGATGCAGTCATGAGGAAGACAAAAAAGGAGAGGAGGTATGTAAAACAGAATATTGCAGGAAAGAAGGACCTTCAGCTGAAATAACAGCAAATTAGAAGCAGAGAGAGAAGTCTGAGAATTCATACAACACTTCTAACAAGACTAAAAAGAGAAAAGATGGGGGTAGAGACACTTACTGAGCCAAGAACAGAACAGAATCCCAGAAGAGAACTCTGGATTCAAAAGGAAGGCAAAAAAAGAAGTGAATAGACAAAGTACTGTTTTGCCAAAGGCCTCTGTCTGAAGGAGAACAGCTAGTACACTCTGCCTAAGCAGTAAACTTGGCTGAGATTATTAATTTTATCTCTGAAACAAGTCCCCATAGACAAAACATTTTTATTGCTGTTCAGTTGGTTTCAAAATTAGCCACAGACTAATTTTATCCGTTAAATCAAACTGAAGGTGATCAAGACCTTGAAAAAGGCATTCTTCCAGACAGGCAATACTGGACCCAAAATAAGCAGAAACCTTGCCCAGCATAGCTGCCGTGGAGAATAAGCTGTTTTATAAATGTTAATAAAGAGTTTAAATACTTTTCAAATTACTCTGAAAAAACTTAGCGTGAGAGTCATGCGAACTTACTTATTCCAGCAGGTCAGCTGGCCAGCGTGCATAAGCGTGGGCCTAACAAAGAGCAGACTGCTCGCACAGTTTCAAGTCCACATACTTTACCTAGTTGGGAAGAGCTTTAATAGGCGAGAGCCCTTCTCAAAGGATGAGAACTTACTCAGCTGAGTTCCACTGACTTTGTAAAGGCCTTACAAGTACCTGAAACTGGAAGAAAACATGGCACTCACTTGATGGCCATGGAAACAAAACACAAGCTGCCCTGAATGCACTGGGACATCACCTCGAACGTTTTCATGATCCATTAAACTGAGCAGCCATTATTAGCAGTGCTGGTTTTCAGCTGGCTTTAGGGAGCTGAAAAAAGTCATTTGAGCTGGTACAGCAACTGAGACTTCTCAGTGGTTTCACAGCACAGATGACAACGCTCTGTGGTCTTCTGAATGATTAGGAGAAGCTCTGTGGATTGTGGTTCCTGTTACAACACTGCTCTTATTTGTACGTGGTCTTAACCTACTGTGCTTTGGGGTTTTATTTTTACAGGCTGATATTATGCATATTGTATGGAGCTTTTTTTAATGTTGAATTATGCTCCTCTGGGGTATAGAAGAAAAAGGTAAGAGTGGATTAAGGTATGCACACACACAGCAAGAATGTTTCTTCGCAGCTCTCAGAAAATTTTGCCTGCCTTCTTCCTAGCAAGCTCTGTGCTGTTAAATACATGTCTGGATTCATGTGTGGTGTCAAAGTGCTTATGTTTCATTTACAATTTTATTCAAAGTCTCTCAGGAGATGAAAGACAAATAAAGTGGCTGAAAATATTTTAAAATGCAGTCTGAAAGCAAGAGAAAAAAGAATTAACCTTTGTGTCATTACTTGGAAAACCTAAAAAGAGAACTGCAAGCAGCAGTTTGCTTATGATGCTGAAAAGTGCTTCCTGTTCTTCTTGTTTCTGTATGTTCTTTCTCTCTTAAAAAATCAGACAAATAAGAAAAGAGATACTAAATTGCTGGCATCCTCTGTCCTACAGTACTGAATTAAGATGGCACCTCTCAGGCCAATGTTTGAACTACTCCACTGCAGTTGTCAGTGTGTTCACTGGCTGAACAGGAGGTTACTGAAGCAATGGATAACATTCCCAGGCAATGTTAGGATGGATTTTATGTTCTTGTTTTTTTCAGTGGTAAAGGCCAGAAGCTAGAAAGAAACAGAGAACACGTTTTTCTCTGTAAGACAAAAGAGAAGAACATGTGTTACAAGCCAGTATACTTAACTTACCTACTTGCTCCGTATCATAGTCAATTCTTCAAGTAGCAAAATAAGCAAAACAAATGATCTTAAGTCATCTCACTTTGAGTTATATAGGCTCTTTGGTAAGAGCAATTATTTTTAAGACCTAGCTCAGGGATGTTAAATATCAGATACAAATGTTTGCAAGAGGTGAACTGTCATGTGCTGAATGGGAGAGACTGTTCATTTTTGTCAAGAAACATGTTTCTCTATCCAGATCCTTTCTATGGATTTTACTGTACATTAGTTTGCATGTGCCTTTATGGACTCTTGTGACTTGGCAACAACTATACAGTAAAGCTCACAGGAAAGGAATTTGGTCTTACATTACAGTCTGAGCCATGGCACAATCCACACCTCTGGAGTTGTGTAACTAATAATTCTTTACGATCCGTTCAGTTAAGCCTGTCCAAACACCTTTGTAAATACTCCTAAATGAGTTTACTGATTCACAATTAATTTTTAAGCTCAATTTATACGTGCTAGGTTTAAACAGATTTAAGTCCATCCAATGGGGATACAATAAAAATTATAGTTCACCATGTACAACTGGGATGTGGAGGGGAGTCCTGCAGTAGCTTCGACACAGAATTTAGGCTATCTAGAGAAACAGCAAAGTGCAAATCAACTATCATTCACTACAAACAGTATGACAGGGGTTTTTTTACTTCATTTTTTTAGTGGGATAAAAATAAATAACTTCTTAGAGAAACTAACTATCCGAAGAACAAATTAAAACACTAAATAAATGTATGGAAGTTTTCTGCAGACCATAAAGACATGCCTTAATGAATGATCTTTCCTCTTGTACCCTGATTCTCTTTTCTTTGCTGTTGATGTTTAACTTTATTTCTATTAATGCTAACATTCACTGTAGTACCTCAGAGCATGAGGAAACCAATTCTGAAATAGGCCATCTTTTGCATTACTATAAGCCCTCAGCACCAAAAAGCCACAAGAACTGGAAATACTCACATCCTATCTGAAGACAAGGCAGAAACATTCGACCAGCTATACAGTGCTAATCACTGCCATGTAGGTTATTAACCACTGCTAATCACTGCCATGTAGGTTATTAACCACTGCCCCGTATCACAAATGCTCCAATCACCAGCAGCAGGCACCTGGCTCCCACCGAGGGCAGAATCCAGCTGCGCGCTGTAAGAGACCTTTGGCAGACATCAGCTGTGTTCACAAGAGCTGCAGCAACAGTCCATGACAATGTACAGGGAAAAAGTCTAGATGGCCCTTTCTAACTTGGCCATGTTCGTAATGATAAGCAAAATCTTTTGCAGGGAGTTTGGAATAAACTGTTTTCTGCCATGCGTGAGCTGGCTGGATCACTTAGATGGCAGTTTAGTCAAGGCATCGGAAGCCTCTTCACTCATTTCAATAGGCTCTGCAATGGAGTCTTTTTGCACAGTATCAGCCAGAACAGCCTGCTAGGTGTCAAGCTAAAATTAATCAGCAATTTAAAGTTTAAAAAGCCATTCACAAATCTCCTGAGAATTCCAAGAGAAATACTTAAGCCAGAAGTAAGAGAAATTAGAAAGGACAGCCAGCTGCAGATGTTCTTATCCTTGTGAGTGAAAACCTAGAAATACTTGAAATACTCCAGATAGTTATGACTGGCCAGCAAACTCGACAGCAAATATATATCTCTGTTTTAAGTAAACCATTAACAGAACCATGCAATCACAATGATAAAAACCACACGAATATTCTTGGACTAAACTACTTAACTGTAACTAGCCATCCAAAACTAGAGCTACAAAAATTGAGACACTTCCAATAGGGGAAAAAATATACAAAGAGCAAGCTTCTGTATCACAAAAGTTTTGAAAGCTGATCTTTGAAACACAGGAGATTTATTAGAAGTACACCGTTTTACAACAAAAGAGGTCTGCTCTAAAAATTAAGTCTAAAAATAGCCTTTCTCACAGAGTCCTACTCTGATTGAAAAATTTATTTAAATTGCAATATAATTAGAAACCTTTCTTTGCCCTTTGTACAGTCAAATTCCGATTCTTAATTACCCAACTGATTTAATTCACAGTTATGATTTCAGAAAGAAAACTCCATTTTAATAACGGTCCCATATCTGTTTTAATAAACTCCTTGCATTATTGCACCTGGAGGGATTTTAAGTACAAATATATTTGGCATTATATACACTGTATTTTGAACCAGTTTTGTGGGGGGAAAAAATAAATTAAAAAAAGAGTTTCTCAGTTCTCCTCTATTTTATGTCACTATAGACACAGTTCAAACACAGCAGAGAAATGAAATCTTCGGTTTAAAAATCTCCATTTGTTATGTGAAGTTCTATACAAATAGGAAATTGATACGGAAAGGGAGATGGTAATGATAAGGAAAATCTTTCTTTCTAGTTTCACACATCTTAATCCTGCAAGATCTTGCTTTTATAAACCCCATACAAATATTTTTTTACACCATGTTTCAAATAATTGCACAGTCTTGAAAAAATTAGAGCAACAAATTGCAGCTACTCTGCTCTTTACACTAGATGATGTCTGTTTAAAAAGATCAGCTTGAACTATCTAAAATCTTATTATTCACCTTTCTTTCTTAAAGTATAATTCTAGTCCTTTTTTTTTCTTGGAGGAAAGCACAATAAAAGTATGGCCTTAATCCATTAAAAACATTAAAATAGATTTTTAAATTGTGAGCCTTTGGCTCCATCCTTGTAATGGGAATCTCATTCATGTGATAATACATGCCTCTAAGATCTTGTTGGCAGCCCTCACCATGCTTAAGAGAGACCAGGAGGAGCCAAGTGACAGGGTAAATTACCTATCCTTATTCCATCAGGGTGTAACGGAAACATGGCTGCAGTCCATACTGCGGATGCTATACACTGGTATTCATCACAGAAACAGGAAAGAGGGATGTATTGTTTTGGGATGAACATTTAGACACTGCTTTTATTCTACATACTTCTATTAATGAATTATTTGGGCTTTCTGGACACATTATTAAATACATATGTTTATATATATAAATGCACATATTTTTTTCCCTAGTGATCTATCTTCCTTCTGTCCACAATCACCAAATGCATCCACAGCTGCCTGGCTTTCCCAGATGTGCTTTTACATGAAGCTCTTTTTGCTTAAAAATAACAGAGACCCAGGCTCAGAGAAAGGTATGCAGGCAGGAAAAGGCAAAAGGACAGGTGTCATTACACCACTCCTGACATTTACACAAACGCACCCAAAACTGAAAGGGCAGACCAAATGGCCACATCCCATTTACCAAGGATGGGACTGCTGGAGAAGCTGTAAGCCAGTTGTACAGAAAGGATTCAAGAGGTCCTTGGCAGGGCTATAAAAGCATGTGAAAAGTCCCCTGTCGAATGATACAGCAGTCCTGAAGGGAAACAGAGCTGAAAGGGGACCTCTGGCTTTCTGCCCATTCAGCTCTTGATTTCTTTATTCAGACTGTTAAGAGAGGTACAAAACAATGCCAAACATGTTGCTTAGCAAGCTAAAGCAAGTTCTTTTCTTCTTTTAACATGTTTATTTTCATTAGTCTTGTACCTGTATGTATTCGTATACTTACATACGGACGGGGCTCTGAGCAACCTGATCTAGTTGAGGATGTCCCTGGTCATTGCAGAGGGGTTGGACTAGATGACCTTTAAAGGTCCCTTCCAAACCAAACTATTCTACAATTCTATGATTCTATACACCTTTCTTAAAAAAACAGTTAGCTTAGAAATCACTCTGTCATAGACTATTTTTCTCAACCCATCATTGCTACCTGCCAGAAGAGTACTCTGCATGCCTTGCATACTTCCAAACCTGCTGGATAGAGCAGCTGAGGTTAAGGATCTTTAATAGACTATCAGCATATATGTACAGTACGTGTTTGTTTGGGGAAATACAAATATTCACAGCTGACCTGTCACTGACAAAGAATCTGAGGTCTCTATCAAGAAGGGAACTATTTTCCATTGTCCCTATCCCTCCCAAAGGGAACACATATTTCTCTCATTTATGCAAAGGGAGGACAGGCAAATAATGAATAAAAAAAATGGGTGCTTCCAGAAGCTCCTAGTAACGAGAGGTGATGCCAGGATGGTAGGGCTGTCTATTTCTAAAACGTACAGAACTTTGCCCAGGACTAAAGAACAAGATAGCAAATGGAAGGCAGCCACTGCACACACATAAAAGCTCTTGTCAGGGCAAAAGAAAAGCTCAGCATGGTTTTAGTTCTGCATTTAAAAATACAGTATGAAAAGCTCTTCACAAAGCTAAACAGAGGCAGCTGAGCTAGCAGTTATAATAGACTCACATTAACAAGCAAGGAAGCAGGCAACTTCTGAATCCATTAAGAGAGAGATTTCAAGACTATTTTTTTTTTTTTTTTACGAAAAGATCCACTTTCTCCACCAGGCTGTTCACCATCATTTCACTTACACATGCTTCACCTTTTGTCCATTCTTGTTCTCTGTGGAGAAGGAGAAGTGAAAAGACTGTTCTGAAAAACCAGAATGGAACAGAATAGATTTAAATGTGCATTTGTGATAAACACTATTAAAGACTGTTCACTTAATAAAGAGTAAAATTAGTAAAGGAGTCCTTAAAAAAAAACCCCAACATGTAAAGTAGTGATAGTTGCTATGATTCTTAAAAAACTTAGGAAATATTTTGTACATTTTAACACCTATTAAAGGTAAGACAAAAACCACAAGTGTACTGCCTTAGAGATTAATTTCTTTTATAAAGCCGCTGCGCAGCAGACACTGTGTTCTTACAGGGAAAAGGATGTGGATGGAACAAAACATGACCAGAGTGAGAATGTCCAAGACATGGAAAAACAAGTGAAGAACAGGCAGTTTCAAATTCTGCATTCACAGGGCAAAAACCCAGTCAGTGACAATGAATACATGACTTAATAATTTTAATAAATAAGGCCTCTGTTTTGATTTCCACAGTTTGAGAGAAAGTTTCTGTCGGGCTTCTTCCTTTGCCTTCTGCCACACCTAGCTGCAGTACAAGATTTTGGCAGGGCAGCAGTCACAAGGAACGGTCATGGTCCATCACCTCCCCAGCACGGCTGCCACACAGCTGTAACGTGGGCCTCCCGGTGGTCCCAGGGCCACGGAGCGTTGTCGCCAGCCTACAAGAGGTGCTGTTCATGCATCAATCAAATCTAAATCATGTTTAGAGCAAGTCTTTGAAGACCCATCCAGGACCTGAGCCAGAATACCAGACTTTTTTCCAGGAACCATTAAGATACGTATGTCCTCTTACCTGCTTTCTGCTGGCGGACAACGGCTCACCAGTCTGCAAGCAAAGATGGAACTGAACAGAGCCAACTACTTCTCACTGGGGAGATGTGTGCTAGCCATACACCACGCCTGCTCTGCAGAGAGCTGCTTTGCTCTGTAAACACACAGATGGGCAGCAGAAGGGCTGAGCACAGGCTCATGCACCTGGTATCTCCTTCACCTCATGGAAGAATTAGCAGGTGCAGAAAGGCTTATGAAGCTACATCAGAAATCACACTAGAGTAGCTTCAGAGAATGCTTTCACCATTGCTCTCTCCTTGCTAGAAATGAACAAGGGAAAAGATTCTCTCCTTTGCTCTAGGCCACTCTTGCCCAGTGTCCAGCCAGCAGCACCTGTCCCTCATCAGCACCCAACTCGTTAGTGCCTAACCATACACAACTCCAGTTTAGTTTTTATGTACAAAGAAATTACAGGCTTATAGTTAGATGTTAGATCGCTGCTCGAGGATCCCTTGTGCTGTATGCTACAGTAATAGACATCATAGCATCTGTGGCATAAAAATCCAAGGCCTATTAATCCTTTGTTTCTTCTGCATTCAAATTCTTATGTTAGATAAGGAGCTAAAGAAGTTCATGACTTACATTCCAAGACTGATAAGCTTGTTTCCAACCAACCTTGACAAGCCTCCAGCTGAAAATGTAGTATGACTAAAACTTTGAAGGTGGAAAAAGTGTGAAAGTGTTTGACCTTAGCCATTGCTTCATCTAGTAGCAACAGAAGAACTAGATTCACTCTTTGTTTACCTTATTTTAGCCCAAAAAAGAGCCTAGCAGCAGTAGAAACGTAAGGAGCAAATGAAGAAGAGAAAGCTAGATTTCCCTGTCCCCAAGGAGATAAAATTCTGGAAAAAAGATACCCTGGTTAACTATTGGATTATAAACGGACAAAACTTTCTCCCCAAGCCTCCCTTGCAACTTAAGGCTCATTCCTAACAGCATTTTTCATCTACTACCAAAAACTGCCCAGGCTGAGTTCACAGAGGTTTTTCCACAACTGACTGATCTCACGTCGAGACAGATGATAAAGTAAAAGATTAAAGGTACAGGAAAATTTGAGAGAAATCTACTGCTTCTCTTTGCCTATTTGTTAGAGAAGCATAACCCTCACCTTAATTATTCACAGCTCTGAAGTATTACAGTCTGATGTAAACCCAGAAGAGAAAGAGCCTGAGCCAAGGTAGGCTGCTCTCTTGTGAGGCTTTCCCAGAGAGGGGTTTCCACATGAGGGCTGATGCATCTGTGCCACTTCTCTGGGCTGGTTTGGGGGAATGCTGTGAAGGCCCACATTTTGCAGTAAATAAGGAAAAGACCTCAAGATAACACCCAGGCAAACCTGCATCTGATGCCATTTGGCAACTCAGGCAAAGTGCCAGGATACGGTGCATTCTACCGTATGCAAAATTATCTATGCGATAGCTTTTAAGAAAGGAAGACAGCTTTTATTCTCTTCTGTTATGCAAAATACGTATTAGGCTTAGAACTTTCTAAAATTGTTATCATCAGCCTAACTTTGTTCTCATTAGGTGAGTGGCAAGATTTGTATCCTTGCCTGACCATCAAGCTAAGCCAGCAATCTGAGTTTTTGAGAAAATCCTCTCCTAAAAAAATTAACGCACAGTATAATGGAATTTGTCCACATAGCAACTTATCCATTATACACTTCTATTACTTCTCTCCATAGGATGAGGTTTTACATCTATCAATGCAATTAATTCACAGATCACAAAATCACGCATTTATATTTCCTTACCTGTCCCTTTCCCTTGCACATATAAAAGAAGAAGCAGATGCATAAAGAAAACAGTTATGGATTAAATTTTGTTCTCATTTACATTCATGCCAGTTCCCTGATGCTATTCTTTTCAAATGTGCATACAGCTCAGCAATAGGAGTCCATCAAAGAGTCCAAAACCCATATTCTTAATCAGGCTAAATTACTGCTGACCCAACCCCATTTAAATTCTGCCCACATAAAACAGAGCTGCAGCTAAGACATCTAGTGTGATAATTGCTATTGGACATTAATTAATAGTTATTTTCATTTACAGATCAGAATAATATATACATGTTAGCTTGCCCATCAAATTACTCTGGAATTAATGCTAGATATCTGAGGCACAAAAACGCAAACAACGCTTTAAACAATGATTAATAGGCAGTTACAAGCATTCATCCAACTAGCAATTAAATCACTTGCAAAAAATTGGCCTGTAAGAGATAAACTAGTTTAAAGAGATCCAACCAGCAACACATGTATTATATGCAAACATATCAACTGACCCTGAGCTCCAGACACTGTTTTTTCTCACATCGCCTTTGACTCCTGAGACGCCTCCACTGCACACTGTCCTTATCTATTACAGCCTTCCATCTTGCATTCCTGCTCAATATTCTCTGGGTTAATGCCTACCACTGAGCAGACACGACGGAATGGTCTTTTTACTGATTTCCACTTCGCATACCGCAGCAATTATCAACCGTTCACTGCATGTTCTGGTGGCCTGTTACTGACTCTTCTTGAAAAACGTACACAGGCAAACCCTCATACACAATCTATCGTGCTTTCCGATTTCTTCCTCCACCAAAATTCAGTGTTTGGTTCTAAGACCTTTATGCTTGCTCTGTTTACTATGGCTGCTGTAAAGAGCAGTGATCCTTAGCAGAGTGCTCTAAATATAAGCATTGTTAAGTGACAGTTATACTTACAGATTAGGGTATCTTTAATACAAGAATTTAAGGAGCAAACAAATGAAAGGCAGTTTACATGAATCACTGGAGAACAGTACCCTGAGATTTACATTTCAGACTCCACTTAAGGCATAATTCCTTTGGTACTCACTGCAGTATTTTAGCCGTGATGAACACAACCGGCATTAATAAGAAACATAACATACTTTTGAGTCCCACTGCTGTCAATTGCAACTCATGAAAGTCAACAGAAAACAGTTATTTATAAAAACACTAAATCCTAAAGAGAGTATTCAAGAGTCTGTAACAGAAAAAACTGCACAGTTTATCACTACACTTCGAGTTTATATGACCTTAAAGCAATGGTAAATAAACCTCCTGACTGGTATGAGCTGGCAGGTGCTGATCAGCCAGTATGAATGGTGGCACATCACACACGTGCACAGTGCGTACCCAGCAGGTCGGTGTAACTGCCATGGGAAGCCGCCTACTCAGCCAGCACCCTTGGCTTGTGCTGGGGACAGTGCTTACCCAGCCAGCATTAGCCCGCCAGGAACATGAGCTACTGGTCAGGTTTCAGCTCAGCAAAGGACACCGACTGCTGCGTGAAGGATGTCTGTTCCGGTGAGAACGGCTGAAGTGTACATTAGCTGTTGAAGGAACTAAGTGTAGGACAGCTAACCACCAGACTATTTCTGCCTGTTCCAGAAACAATAGCTTTGGGAGCAGTGTCTGTGAATTGTATTCTTCTGCCTACACAGAAACCGTGTAGCTAGAATGGAATTTGTATTTTTAAATATACACATACACACATGTATAGCAGACATCCTTACTCAGGCAATTTGATGAAGGTGACATGACAACAAAAGAGGTTATAAATATCTAATCAAGTAAAAAAACCAAAACAGTAGTGTCTGACCTACATGGTAAGTAATATATCATGAGTGATCAATATGATAAAAATTATTATGCAAAAAACTCATAGGCAGAAATATCTGATTATAAATATATCTATACTATATATGAATCCAACTTAGTTCAACTTAGTGGAAAGACTTATAGCTTCTTACTGACTTAAACAATTTTTTAGTCCAGCATATAAATTTATTCCAATTGTGCAAATACTTTGCAGAAGTCAAGACTGAATTATTAGATGGAGAAAGAGGGGGTTAAATTTGCAAAGAACATTCATTAATGAATGTCCACATGGCCTATTTATACAACTGTATAAACAGATTAATGAATAACACAATATTCTAGCCTAAGGATGAGGCAACAGTTTCCCTATTTGTCAGTATGTGATTATGATGTTAGTTATAATTGGCAAATATGACATGAGAAATTACTGCCTTAATATTACAGGTTAAAAACCAAGCCCGCAACAAATGTACATCCAGCTACTAAGTCTGATACAGACTTCTCATGCAGATTGGAGCATTTCAGGTAGAGACTGGCAAGTTCTTCTGCAAGCACGTTATTTATTTCTAGATCCACGGACTTAATCTCTTTCTGTGCCCCTGTTTCCCACAGAGGTAAAATAAGGACAAGGGAAAAGAAGAGTATGAGAGAGTGACTGTGACCATTCAATATTAAAATATGCAAGTTTGTTTTATAAGTTATTGAAATATATGATTTTTATTATATAAAAAAGCAGGCAAAACAACTATTTGATACAAACTGGAACCACCAGAACAGCAACAGAATTCCAAAGCAGCAGTGAGCTTAAAGGAAGGCTTAGAAATGTGTTTATAAAGAGAATAGAAGAGCCATTAGTAAAAAGGTACAGATGTGAACATTTTAATTGACATACTTGTTTCAAATTTGCAGTTCTTATCAAAGTGTTGGCATGGGAAAAATCCCAGAATTTCTTCTTCCCTGTAAATCAGCTAGCTTTTCTCATCCAGTTTTACACGATTGTTTGTGGGAAACGCTCTTTATAGCAAATAGGAAGAACAAAATAAAACTGCCAGAATAATGCTGCCTGTCATCTCTTGCCTTCCCCAAGTTCATGAACAAATGGAAGTGTTTAGCATATATAGATTATTGGAACATATTAAAACTTTGAATTTTGGGTTGTCTACAGATCTTTCTCATTAAAGATGCAGCTGAAAGACCCTTGCACTTTGAATAAAGCCTCCCGGAGCATATTTAAACAAATTTCTATACCACCCTTCTGAATTCAATATGGTCCAAGTCAGGCTGCAAAAGAATATTCTTATTTTCCTTGTGCCTAGAGAGAGTTCAATGCAGGGCCAAAGGAGAAATTATTAGAAATATTAAAAGGAGAGAGGAAATAAAAAAGGAGAAAAATCTCAAGAGAGCAGATCCTAGAAATACTGAAGTCTGAGAATTGGCAGGCGGCCAAGAACATACCGAGTGCAGAAGACAACATGGGGATTGCAAGGAATTGGCAGGCAGACACCATGGGAGATGCCAAATGAGAGCACACAAAGAGAGTGAAATGAGTCAGAACTTATAAAAGGAGATATAAGAAAGAAAGCCCAGCACAAGGGGAGAATGAGAAAAAGGAGACATGATCCAGGACTTGCAGCTTTTAAATGTTGGACAAAAATAACTGAAAAAACGAATTCGCTAGATTCGATCTGGTATATGACAGAGAAAGACAACAACCTGAAGTGATGGGGCACACAGGGAAAAGCACTTGCAGAGAACTGGGATAAAGCGATAGTCCAGAGAAAGCAATTGAATCAAAGTCCGGAATTCTTTCTGGGCAGGGCAATTTGCAAACTGCAGGTTTCTATTATCGTTTCTCTCTCCTTATCTTCAGTCCTTGCTTATGCAAAAAGCGAGTCAAGGCTTCAGGCTATGTTGCTGAGTGGAGGTGTTGCAAGGGAGGAGACAGATTTAACAAGAATGCATTCCTTTTATAAAATCCTGTTGACTTCATTGGACATTTCAGACAAATGTGCAAGTTTAGACTTCACACTGAAGTTCTGCTGCACGTGGCTCTTTCAGCTAGTCACATCTTTATTTCTGTCTCTACCTGTTTGCCATGATTAAGAAATAAAGCCTTGCCTGCCTAGAAAAAGCAGAGTCCTTGTTTCAAGAGAGTTTTAAATATAAAAGGACTGTGCCACTTGTTTTGCCATCTATGCAGCATCTGCTTTTTAGCTCTAACCTCTTACTGCAGCACAGACTGCTCTGTTGTTGGGTACACAGTTCATCTGAAATCTTGAGCCACTTCTAGTGACCTCATCTTCCATCTTTTAGGCTGACCTTTGATCCTCCTGTAAACTGAAGTCATTAGACAAGGATAGCATGCTGAATCTCTACCCGGAAATGCTTTATACAATGTCTTTATCATCTGTGCTTACTTATTTTGATTTACCGCAATTAATACAGGCAGTTATAGTCTCAGACCCAGGCAGCACTATGCACAGATGCATATGCACATATACAACACAAATATACAACTCAATTATAATTCCAACAACTTCACTAACTTCTCCCTTCACGCTCATTTTCCTTTTTGATAGAAAGGTATCTTTTTACCATCAACATCCTAAGAACAAGTATGCTTTGAATCATTCTCTAAGAATCAATTAAAGGAGATAAGAAGGAGTGGGTGGGTGTGGAGGAGGGCAGGTGGGCTGGCTCTGGGTTTCCAAAACCTCTTATCTTGATGAGCATGCAACTCAGTATGACAGAGCAAGAAAAGCAAGACCCAATAGGTGGGCGTCAGGCTGCTAAAACTTTACAGACCAGAGATAACACCTTAGCACCTGGGAACTGCTACCGACCAAGTGCAAGGAGGATCTGTGCAATATGCTCTACTCCAGAGGTAGTACTGACACTGACTCTAAATGCTGCAGTCCAACTCATCTCTATTAGAGCGCAGAAGGATTTTAACCAGCTGCTGGGTGCAGCACGTTTCTTTAACTGAACCTCAAGATACTCAAGGTAGTAGTGTTTGAGTCCGAAAACTTGGGATAACCAGGTCATCTGCAAATAAAGTAAGCATTTGCTGTGCCCTTTCATCTTCTACCAAGTGGAACACTAGCCACTTGCCTTTATGCCAACCTGAACAAAACCTGAGGTGCAAACTCTGAACCGAAGGAGTGGGTTATCACCATCACCCTGCCTTGCAGCTGACTGTCACCTAGGTATTATCTAACTGTGCTGGAATTAGCCTCGTTATTAACAGGTCACCAGACAAGATGACCACACATTGTAACACCTTAGGTAAAACCCTGGACAGAGAAAACCAGAGTCACGAAGTAGAAGAGGCTGCCTTTCACACGCGGTTCTTTGTTGTGCCTGTACTCAAAGGTTTCTCTGCTTTGACTATGTTGGAATATTTCATGCAGTATAAAGCTCAGGGAAAATTTCTGTAACCTAATGGTGTGACAGTGCTTGTATCAGTATTTTTCAATCACCTCTCACATTCAACTTACTAACAGAGATGATCCGTTCAAAGAAAGATCATTGCTTTCCTAACTTCTAAGAATTTATTCATGAAAATATATTTTATCTAAAGCTCGCAGAGCTCTGGAAGTGTTCTATTACAAAGTACCACTGTGAAAACTGAGACACAGTCTAAATCTATCAAAAATTGAGACACAGGCACAATCTAAATCAGCACTGTAGAAAAGGTGGCTTTGCACGCTACAGAAAACCTGAGAATATTCTATGAGCACACCATAGAAAAAGAATTTTTGCTTTTCTTGCTGTTTGAAGTTGCCTGTGCATGATCTTAGTTCTCTGGCAGTTTCAAATGTTTCTGCAAAGGTTCACCTGAAGTACCTTGCACTTAGCCTTTTTTTCCCCCCCAGGACCCATGTTCTTAAACAGAACAGTGATTTAGCACAGATGACAAGCAGTAGCATCTATGGATGTGCCTCATTAGCCTGTCACGAATTTACAGAAGCATCCTTTGAGATAGAAAAACCAAAATTGTTAACAGAATAGCCACCAGCTGATTTCTATGGTTTCATTCCCATTTCATACATGATACAATGCACTTTACAGTACCAAAATCATGAGGTTAAATGAAATTCTTTGAAGAACATTTTTACAAATAATTTTGATATTTCAGGGGGAAAAAAAAAATCTTTTTGTGACATTTTGGAGATGATGTGAAGTGATTTAGGATTTTTAGTGTTTTAGGATTTCCTTCAGATTGTAGCAAGCTATCCAAAGGGCTGTCATGAAGAATACACAATATCATTAGATACATGTATTACTCGGTGTATAAAACAAAAGGCCCAGAGATAATTTACTCTTTGGCCACAACTCTTAGCTAAAAACTCTCCACAGAGAGGGGCATATAAATGTCCCATTTATAACTGGGTTTTTTTCACCCCCAATATCCACAGGCAGCTGAAGGCAGCCCTCTCCCCATCCCACTCCCGCATCCCCTTGGTGCCAGCTGCTCTGAGCCCACGGATGGGGTAGGAGAAGATGAGGCCAGGTGAAGATCCACAGGCAGGTCCAGTGGAGCGCTCCCACCCGCCGGGCATTACCTTCCATCCCAAAAGTGGAGCCACCTCAACTCCTGACCTTACAGCACACAGAGAACGGAGCGATGGTATTTTAAGATCACTAAAAAATACTTACGCTTTCTGCATCAGGTGAGTGCACAGACAGCCTGAAACGGGGAGTATTTCAGCAGTGGTCTGAAACAGGATCTTTCCAGGCTTAGAACTGTTCAAGTGGGGGATCCCCTACCCCCAGTTTCTGGCAGGGTCTAGAATAATTTACCCATTTATGTGGTTTTGCTAAGAACTACGTAGGGAAGTATCATGGAATTTGCACAAAACCCAAACCAAAATGACATCTGGTCCTGCAAGGCTTCCAGTGCAGTACGACAGGCTTGTGAGTGTGGGATGGATTTTGAACATCCAGCACCGAATACTTTAGCGGGGAGGGAAAGCGCAGGACCTTACAGATTACAACCACAGCTTTAGGAATAGCACAGCATCAGGGATTTTTACTGCTTTTGCTGAAAATTAAATAAAGGCAGCAAATCTCTTAAAAGAACTTGCAGAAAACTCATGGCAGAATATGGCCTCACATGTTTATCCAGTGTCTCTCCAGAAGTACTTGGAGCATTTGCCATGTGTAAAAGAAAGCCAACCAGCTATTTTTAAACTCACTTGATTCAACACATATGGGCTGAATTCTGTTAGAAATAATGACCTTCTGATGTAGTTATTAAAATTGCCACTAGACAGAGCTGTTCATCTTATTTTTAACCTCAGAAATATTTATAAGCCCAGTGATGTGCTAGAAATCCAAGAGGAGTTTGTATTATAGACTCCTTCAGAAAAATGGCACATGACTGTAACAACTGCATGGCATTTGCAGCCAGGGTGTAGTTTTTGCACTACACTATGTATAATCTCGTCACTGGAGCTGAGGGCTGCATCTGCGTCTCATAAATCCTCTAGTCATTCACCAAGAGCTAGTGATAAAGAGATGACAGATGAAAAAAAAAATCTGTTTTTTTCTTCATTAAACTACAGTGTATGCATTGGACCTGAAAATAAGCAAAACATCTGGAGATCTAAAAGCACCGTGACAAGTCCCTGACTGCAGAGCTTACTGTCAAATACATTTTGCCAGAATTTTGGAAAGGCGCAAACAACGGTAGCTTTGAAAAACAGGAAAGTTTTAATTCCAGGTAGGTAATGTACATTCAGAAAGTCATTAAGTGTGAGTGCCAGCAGACTGGATTCAATGATTAAGACAATGCAAACTTGTTAAAATACAATATCGTAGTTTAATCACTAGGTAACGATACGTCTTACTTCATATGCTTTAGTATCCACGTGCCCTACCACCCATCACAAAGCAGCAGTTCCTCCTGCCATGTAATGCAGAAATTACTCCAGAAATTAAGTACTTGTTGACATTCCTGGAGCTATGCTAGTTTATATCATCCAATTATCTGGTCTTTTCTGATAAATCTAGGGTAAAACACATTTTCTTTAAAGAAAAGCAAGCACTCATTTTGGGAGGAAGCAGAGAGAGAGATCAGCATTAGCACTGGTTCTCCTGCGCTCACACCCTGATTTGCATTGCAGGCAACCCGGAGCAGGAATTTCTGGAATTTCTGCAGCTGTAGCTACAGCATTGATTGCATCTTGTGATTGCGACTTAAACAGCTGTGAAGCCACAGCCAGCTCTTGTCGGCCAATGTTCCTTTACAGCCCACGTATAGAATACAGTTGGTGTAAGCATTATCAAAAATTTTAATTTATTTCTCTGCTGCTATCGGGTCTGAGTCTTTAGGTTCCATTTCAGTGTCAGATGCAGTAAGTGCTGAGGCAGGTAACTGCCCCTGCTAGGAGAGGGACTGTCTCTAAGGTCATGTAAAGGCTACAACAGGACTTAAACTGTCTACACATCTCACTTCAGGACCTTAGGTAATGCATTTATTGCTTAAGAACGCACCTGTAAAACCTTTGGCTTTCTTCTCACTTACTCCGCTACATCTTACTTACTTCCCCACTTATTTTCTGCCAGTCCTTGCCTTGGTCCCAGACCAGCATTTCCTCCCAGCAAGCTGCACACACCTCCAGCATGGCTGCACAGCACAGCTGCACAGCAGCCTGCATGAATATACCATTAACATCTAATTTTTCCCCCAAACACTCCCAAACCACTACTTGCCAATACCAGCAGCCTAGTGACTTAAAAAGTGATGCAACACAAAGTTGGAGAACAGCAAGTTCCGTCACGTGAAAACAAGCCTGTGGTGGCAGAGCTTCACCAGTGCCTGGTGTAACTCTGCCCCTTCTTGGAAGGCTGCCTGTAAGCGTGTCCGATACACCGCGCTGCTCGTACCGCAGCAGCCCCTGCTTCTAACATTGTCCGTGTAACTTAGAGGGCCCCTGTCAGCATTAATCACTGCCATTTTGACACTAACTCTGTTTGACAAAGCACGGCAATTAGAGATAGCTTTGTGATTTTGAGAGTCCAAAATATTACCGTATTTTTAAGCCACAACTGAACATTACATCAAGTAAACTTTTCTATGAAGCTTTAGTGTAAAGTTGTGTGGATTTCTTGAAAGATACTTTTTACAAGTTTGCAGTTGCACTTGTATTTCAAATGCCAGTCAAACCCAGGCTTCTTCCCTATTTATCCTCCTATCATACTAACGTCATGCTCAGCAATAACTAGAGGTGAGATAAAAGTACTCAGACTGACTTGGGGTTCCCTACTCACCTTTAACAATAAAACAGGCACTGAATACGCAGTTTGGTTTTACTCTGTCGTCATTATTTGTCCCCTCAAACACCACTGAGACCCACAGCCAAGACACCCCCCTGTGCTGGTACTGATGCACGCAGGGCAGAGAGGGGTTATGGCGAAGCAGCGTTCACTGCCGGCAGGGAGGAGCGGGTTACGAGGCAGATGGCAGGTTCCTGCTCTCTGCCCACTCAGGACAGAAGAGCTGAACTCTACCTTCTGTCCTGGGCACAGTACAGGGGCAAAGCCTACCTATTAGCACATTAAACGAGGCTAATTTAGTATTTGCAATTTCCGGCACTAATTATTTCTGTAAAGTTTCTGAACTCAGTGGCATTTCTTGCACCTTACCTCCTCACCTCTTGCAGAACTTTTAGCTGAAAGCAGTGAGGGACTAGTCATATGCAGGTGGAGATTAAAAAAAAGGAAATTATGATTCTTTTGTCAGTTCCTCTGATGATCTTTGGACATTAGCAAAGGATTAGTCAGATTTTGAAGATGTGTAAGGCAGAAAGAAGCATCAGCAGGTGTGTAAGAGGAACACTGCAAGAAAGATACAGACATGGGTACACAGCCCATAGGATCAGAAGGCAAAACTGTCGACATGGCCAAATACAGGAGCCTGGGGCATTCTGGGTGGACAAAGACAGACTGAACGAGACAGAATGAGGTACAAAAGAAAATTTGTTCTGCATTACTAGCAGAACTCAAAAACCTTTGAAAAGGCTTCATAGAGCAATATGGACTTGTTTCTTAATTGATAGCTTTTACTCCCTAGCAAAAATTTGAAGACTAGAACTTAACTCTCTTCTGTTCCCTCACTTCCTTTCCCCCAAATTCCAGCAGAACTCTGTGGTATTGACTTGGAGTTTATTCATGTTAAACTCTAATCTGATTCAGAAACTGTGTTTTCATCTCAGCTGGCTTTGGTTCTCATTCTCATATTGCCAAAACTGGCATAGCCATCCTGGTATACAAGGCTTGGGATCTTTGAATACAGGTAATCCAAATTATTTTCCTCCTTTTCCAACTCAAATATGTGACCTTTTTTTTTTTTTAAAAGCCTTCAAACACCTAAATTTTTAAAGAGATCCATTACTTGTAATGAAATCAGAGGCCAAGGCCAGTTCCAGTTCTTTCAGATTAATGGGAGACCTTTCCTGAATGTGGACCGTTCTGACCTATTGTTTAGAAACAACAATTAAAAGAGATATAGAGGACTCCTGCACATTTACTCTCCTACAAACCCCCCTTTTTAAAAAAAAAAAAAAAGAACATAAACCCTCCCACTAACTCATCCTGTGAAGATCTATCTGACATTGTTATGGTCTTTTCTCACTGCTCTGCCCAGGAATTATTAGGCTTCCTGCAGTTTAACTCTGGAATTTGCCATTTCTCCATAAGGAAACCTGGGTCTCCACTCAGTTGTTTCCTGCCTGGCTTTGAACTTTCCCTCTGTAAATGAATAACTGTGTATCTCAATGGCCTGCGCAGATGAATACCTTACTGACCGTGAGGAGCTCTGATCTCATGGGAGTGGGAATGTAACTGTGAGAGGCTGAACAGACCAAAGCAAAGTTCAACCTCATTCAATCAGAGGCATTGTTTCCATTCATTCTGCCTTCTGCCTGGAGTTTTTATCTCTGCAGACATATTTTTGTGGAGGTTTGTGAAAACAAATTTTAAAACTGCTAATCCTGGTGCCAAAGCCATTTGCATATATAATCTTCTAAAAAACATACTTAGAAAAATGACTAACTAAACTAAATGAGTTTATTTTCTTCATACGTACCTGAGATATCAGATGTTCATGAACTTCCAAGGAAAACACAGATTTTCGATATTTTGTCTCTGTGACTTTGCCAAAACCATCGAAACAGAAGGCTGTTTATCATCATCACATAAAACAATATCTCAGGAGTAAGAATTAACTTTACCTGGAACTTTTCTCATTTTTTATTTGAAATTAAGCTACTGATCTGTTTTACAAAATCTGATCAAAGCACAGGGTACAAAAAACATTCCCTCGCATTCTAACTAGAGGACAAATGTTTCACTTTGTTCTAGCTCGTTCATCCTCCGAGACGGCTCAGTGGAACTATGTTAGGAATTTAACATTACCTTATATGCCCAGAGCTTGCTTTCCTGAAGAACGGTTCTGCTGCGAGACTTTTGTGAGGACACGAACTCCCGATCCTTGGATGTCAGTCGCAAGGATGCATTATAAAAGCACAAGAGGAGAATAGATCACCAGCAAAATGAGATTATTAAAAATACCTAACTCAATTGCAAGCATTATGGTGGCAATCTGATGGCAAACAAAATCTTGCAAGTGGTTTAGAAAGTTACACATTCACTTTCTGTTGAATTATGGCTTTTATGCATTAAGATTATGTGGGTATTCGAGGAAATCTCAGTCACAGCAAAAAACCCTCAGTTGTAATATAAATATCTATTGTACCATCACGTTCAGTGAAACTCTGCGTTTCATACTGGGTCAGGGTTTGCTGAGAGTATGGTGTAGCACAAAACACTGGTAAACAAAAAACTAAATCTCTGATGGAAGTTTGTCAGTTAATTGCACAAATGGCCCTCATGATAGAGGATTCAGAAAAACCTGAAGAATGAGAATTTTCCAGCCCCTTATGTGTTTGCACAAATTTGCCAGAGTTAAGGATTAAGCACACTTCTCTATGGGGTACGTGGGCTGTCCTTTAATTCTGTGCTCTTCTGGCTGCTACATTATAGGACCAAGGTCCAACCAGTCACTTCCATACTGTAAAACAGTTGGGTAATTCTTAAAGATAAAATGTTAATTTGTGAAATACAAAATTCAATTATAATTGCATCCAACTAACAGTGTCCTGCTTTTACTCTAGTGTGTGCATTCTTCCCACTCCCCAGACATTTTTGTACCTGCCTACCTACCATTACATCTAGTTGATGACTAGACCTTAGAGTCATCGAGACCAGATCAATATTTGGTACTTGTAAAGACCAATATGGGAAAGCAGCATGTCTAGATTCTTCCATAGCCTCTGGCAAGCAATAAAATGCAATGTTCACTTTGAACAGCCTTGGCAACTATGCCTAGAGATTGTCATCCTTTGACAATTAATCTTGGGCACTTTGTTCCAGATTTGCCAGCAATCAAGGCTCGATTTAGGCCACTTCTCTTTGGCCATGAGGCTGTAAAGTATCTACCTGTTGGCCTCCTATCACCTATCATTTATCAGGAGAGAGAATAAAAAGGCTCAGAGAAGTTTTCTCACAAGGTTTAAGCATGAAAACAGGGCAATGCACTGAACTTTTCTTACTAATACCTTGAATATACCCAAGCCAACATTTGAATGATTTTGATGAAGAGAATGTAATAAAATAAAGAATACATATAGTATCTACCGTGAAAGACAGATTTCACTTGAACAGAAAACAAACCATTGAAGGCAGAGTAATGCCATGACAACAAGCAATTCCTCCTTTTATTGTTTTAGAAGCTGTCTGCAATGGCTCGGTGGCCCAGCTAGATCCTACTCTGCTGCAGTACATGAGAGCATGGCTCATCAGTAGGGCAACAACATTTACACTTAGAGGACATGAGGGCATTTGATCCTCTTAGGAGATGCAGAAGACACACTTTCTAGTTTAAAAGCTAAAAGGGAGAAGGTAGTACAATGGGCAATCTGCTGGCACCTATCTCAGCACAGTCCTCCATGGCATAATTCCACTATCACTTCATAGCAACAAGAGGCCTTGAACACAGCAAAGCCCATGCTGTTCCCTGGAAAAGGGACAAGAAGAGAAAGTCAGGACTTGTCTACAGGGGGTACAAAAGGTAAAACTTGATAAAAGGTCGGAAAGATCAACAAGTAGAGCAGCAGAGGAGAAGGCAAGCCAGCCGCACAAATCCCTGGGGATCCCTGACACTCCTTGCCAGTGGGGTGGCTCAGCAGTGAGACCACTGGAGATCCGCAGCTGCAGCAAACAGCGCAGCCTTAAACCCTGGGGCTGTGGGACAAGGATTCTTTGTGTATATCCTGTTTTCTGTAGGATGCAGCTTTCATTTCTCTGAGGCTGGCTTGTGGGACTGCATGCTAGAGCTGGAAAGAGACAGCCTGGGATTTGTAGAGGCATCCACTGCCTGCATCCCCGTGTGGCCCCTTCTCCTTTCTCAAAAAAGCCAAACAATAAAAAAACCAGCAAATACAAATAGTGTTACCTCATGGCTTTTTGGCCTTGAATAGAAAATCCTTTAACCTATGGTTATTACAGTCCTTTGCTGTGATTCTTGGAAACATTTAATAGTCCATGAACTGAAGAGGACCTTAGCTTTTTACTATGTGAATGTGTTTCTTCAGCAAACAGAACATTTCTTGGGCAAGGAATGATATAAATATTGGCTGACAGTGTCAGCAGCAAAGCTGTGCAGATACTGGCCCACACTTAGAAGTCGGATGTATCTGTGCTAATAAAAGTAGTATATTGCTCCTTTTTCTGTCCTGATGCAAGGTGGCATACTTCAGATGTAATGCTCCATTGCAATCAGGGAAATTACATCAGTATTTTTGGACAGGGCAGGAACAGTATTGTGTGCATGCAGCATGTATGGAATGTGAATTGATTTAATTTTGATGTCATGATAGTTGATATGATAATGCTCCCTGATACTTGAACATGAAGTTCAAGTCTGAGAAATAGAATCAAGAATATGCTTTCAGTTTTAGGAAAGCGACACCCCTGAAGTTCATGGAGATTTGAGTTGATCTTGTCTTTTAGATATATCATGACTTTTTAGAGTATATTTTTGCCTATGCCAGAAAGAGAGAATAGAGCCTTGCCCATCTTTTTGGTTTCAAGTAGCCCTCATGAATACAGTAACTTGAAAAACAAAATGAAAATAAATTACCTACTTTGAGGCCCAAAGAGCAAATGCCATACTTTTCCTGTGTGCTATTATCACTCCTGACAGCTGTGACACCAAAAAGAGACGCAACTGAGCATTGCCACATCGTCCACAGTACCGTGTCCAGAGCACAGTGTCCCAAGCAAGGCCCCACTGACACAGACGTATGCAGAGGAGCTGTTGTGATGGCTCCATTCAGCTCAGGCCTCAGTGCCCTAGTCAAGATGCAAGTGCCTGGTTTGAGATTTTACTAGTTGCAGGCAATTTACAACTTACAACATAGCACAGTCTAAAAGATATTTGGTACAGCATAAAGGATCTTTGGACCAAAGTCAGGTTTAGATTAGGATGAAGCCAATGAAGTGCTCAAGCTCAAAAGGCTGGAAGTGTCCTTGCTTTCGAGAGGTTGAAGGGTGGTACCCTGGTGAAGTCAGCAGTGCTTTGAGAACATCTGCCCTCTTTGGCCAACGTGCCTGGAGGTCATTCACCTTCAGGGCAAAGTCTGTGACCCTTCTCGATGTAGAGCTGACATCAGGGAGGTCGCTGAGCTCAGAGGTCAGGGGCACCACGGCACCCAAGCTGAGCAGAGTTAAACCACAGGTCGAAATCTCAGCTCCTCACTTTGGTAACTGTTTATGTGTAAAGGAAAGGTTTATGTGTATCTGTTTCTCAATTTCACCACAAAGTGGCACTACAGCAATTGCCATTCATATCAGTCAGAGGATGATGAACAACTTGTGACAGCCAGGTTTGTGGATTTTTTTCCTGCACTGAGTCACCACTAATTACCCTCTGCTCATGCCATAAGAACCCCTATAGAGGGTTCACTTTGTTAAACTTGCATGAACAGTTTAGATGGGAGTTTCCTGCCTCGTTTACATGGCAAAAATATCTTGCAGTACTTCCTGCTTAGTCCATCTTCCAACTTTTGGCTTACCTGAACTAATGAAAAGTAAAATGAAATATATGCCTTAGCAGAAATATAAAGTATCAAAGTCACTAGTTACTGAGCAGGGAAAGGCAACTCCAGGAGAAAAACGAGAACAGAAAGGGTCCCTCAAAATCTAATGTACTTTCCCTGAAGACTTAATGGTTTGGGCCCACTGAAACTCTTGCAAAGATCTCCATTGATGTTCGCATCAGATAAAGCTTTATGTAATTAGGCTTGCTGTTTTCTAATGGATAGTACTTAGCATTTGTACTGTATACTAAGGGCAACACACACCCATCAATCCAACCATCAGAAGTTTTACCCACTTACAAAACAATGTCAAGGACAGGTAAAGTATCTGTTTTTTAAATCTCTCTCCCACTCTCTGTGCACATACACATATATATACACCTACATAAATGCACAAACTTACTCAATGGCTTAGTTCCATGACTGCTGTACCTGAACGTGCCACCAGCTTTGACATTTGCTTGCTGGCACTAAGGAACACCATCCCGCCCTGTGCTGTGAGGAAGCAGCATTACTGCAATGCACTGCCCAAGGACTGATGCCTGGGAGCTTACCACAAAAAAGGGGAAACCAAAAAGACTGCCTCTTTACTTCCTAAGGAAAGGAGGTGCCAAAGCTTACATCCGCACCATACACCTGCCAGCATGCGGATACAGCGGCTGACGCCTGAAAGCTGTACGGCAATGCTGAGAGGCAGTCGGATCACGCTGGTGCACCGTCAGCAGCGCTGCGGTGATGGAGGTCTGCCGCCTCTGGCATCGTGGCACCGTGCGCTGCACAGGAGGATATGCATATGGGGGGCTACAATGTGTGTCCACACAGACATACCCAAAATCACACTGGTAACAGTATAGCTGTGGAAATGCAGAGTTCAAGAAGGGCTCTGTCCTATGGGTACCCAAGATAACAAATTTAAAGCTACTTCTATTTTAACTGCACTACTGACATGCTTTATGTCTACTGGCAGTCTAAAACTTTTCCTTCTGCCCTCATGCTAGATCCCCTACATAAAACCCAAGGAGCATGGGTTTGGTTACAGAACACTGGTACCAGGGGCTGTGCCACATTAGGCTCCCTTCTACCAGAACAAACCCTGTGCTGGTAGGGCTGTCAGAGGCTGTGCAAGTATCCAATTGGCAAAGGCCATCAGCTGGAATCACCCCAAAAGTGAGGGGAAAAAAAGCAATTTCTGAAGTAGTCAAATCCATCGTACCTTCATTCATCTCCAGTTTCAAGGCTATGATCAAGCAGTCTTCATAGAAGAGCTTGCCAGCAATCCCAGATTTATTGGCAGTTTTGAGCTCTCTGGTACATCCATTGGGAATTTGCTCTCTCACAGCTATCCTCATACAGGCCAGCTCCACTGACCTGCATCCAGACACGCTATATTGCCATAGCAAGGATTATCTTTTTGGCTTGGCCCACCCACTCCTCAGTTGCCTTCCTTACTACCGATAGCTGGAGATACAGATGGCTCTAGCAGTCCTGCTCCCTGAGGCCAGCTGGCAAATATCCTCCCCTACCAGCCTGCAGTTATCTTCTCCCTCTCGTCCAAGAACTGGTTTTGGATGATTTGTTGCCACTGAAATGACGCCACTCTCAGCAGCTGCCTGCCCTGTCTGTCAGCTGGAGCCAGTCTTGCCCTGCAGCGTGGTGCAGCCAGGGCTTGGCTAGGGGATCCCAGCAACGCCGAAGTCAAGATCCCAGTCCTTATCTCACTGCAGTCACTAGAAAATAGCCCCCAACTGCAGGGGGGGAAAGCAGTGGAGTGAGAACTAAAGGAACTAAAAAGCGCATGGAGAAAAGGGACAGAGAGGAGAAGCCAGATGCTCTGAGGAAAAGTTCCCAATAAAAGGAAGAGTTTATATAAAGAACCCAGAAATATGCCAGGTTTTTCAGTTGCATGGGGTGGCCTGTGGGAGAGATGCAGGGCTTGAAATGCTTCTCAAACAGCACTGCTGTTTGTCTACATCTCATTATTTTCTGGAAGTTGTTCTAAGCATTTGGCAGCCCCCTTGGAGGCTGCCCACTGGAGGGTGATTTTGCATGTGGCCCCCAAAAGCAGCCGTTCAGCTGCAGCACGCCCTCTCGGGCAGAAACCCCACACAGAGTGCTACACCAAGAGCAGGGCAGCCCCTCCAGCTGATGGAGCGAGAGGAGGAGGAAAGTCACCCAGCATCTTCACTGCAGAGTTCAACAGGGAAAACCAAAGCAAAAGCAAAAGCAAGTGCTGCCCAGGAAGGCACAGCAAGGACTTCACCTGACAGCCTCACTTCTATACATTTCCCTTTGGGAAAGTTTTCCTTTAACGAACCTTGGAACAACCAGCAGAGTTCAGACATTTGTAATGTGTTGGATGTGTGAAATCTGTAACTGCCCAAGTGGGTATCAACTCTTCTTTCCCTGGCAGAGAGGGACTATTCACAGATTAGTAACACAGTAGTATGAGTATGGTATGCTTTTGAGGAGGTAAGAAAGTGCTGTACAGAAGAGGGCCACGGCCGCTGCTCAAAGCTGGTTCATTATTGATTTGTAAATAGGTAAGAGAGCTTAATCAGTTTTATGGCATTAACCATCTCATTGTAGTAAATAATCCAGTTTTGCTATGTATGAGTAGAGCGCAAGCTGGCCCTTGCTACTTAGGACAACACAGGGTCTGAAATAAAATCAAATTGCTTTTGATGCTCAGGCAACTAACTACTAGCTCACATTCCCTCCTTCTAGAGCTCACTGCTTTAATAGTTCCTGTTACGCTAGTGGCAATTTATCCTCAACCAGTCATTTTCTAATTGCATTTAATTAAGATCCATGGTTAGAGATACATTATGATGACAGTGTTATGACATATTGATATAAAATAATTCTGTGAAAATTAAAGCTTATCTCTAAATAAGAGAAAAAAGCCCACTATTAAAATAAATGCATTAAATGTATGTATTTAAATAGCAACTATTTTCAGATAAATCAGAAAATTCAGAAGTTTGAAAAATAAGGTAGATATGAGAAAAGATTAATATAAGGGCTACAGACACTGTGAAGATAATCTGAAACTCTGCTGTTAATATAGAATTAATATGAAAACAGTCATATGAAACAATAATTGCCAGTAAAATCTGAAAGGGCAGGTATTTATACAAAATCTGTGTTGGAAAAAGTATGCCGATGTAATTTCTAACCCTGTCAATAAAAGGTAATACAATGTCTTTTTGAAGTGAAACAGGAATCAAGAGATCTTGTTTAGGTGACTGATCTTTTGATCAGACTATTCTGGTTTGTGAATCACATACCAATTAATCAGTAACAGACACTTAAGTATCCTGTAAGTATTTGATCAAATACTTAGAGGAAAAATAGAATATATGTTCAACTGAGTGGGGAAAAAAAGTCCTTCAACAAGTTCTGAGAAGACGGCATGCAGAAAGACAGTGACACTTTGGGGCTGGTGAACATTTTTCTGTTCAACTTCTGTACAGCACCTCACAAGCTAGCTACCTTATCCGTTACTGACTCTTCCTGGATCTTGTCTGACACAAATAATGAGAGTAATAAACATTACAGATTAAAATACAGTTATTAACTAAGGAAAAGTGCTGTGTCTAACTAATATACCTGTTTACTGTCCTCTGAGCTAAAGCAACTGCACTGCAGATAGTTCAAATATTACAAAAATTTCTGATTAAGCAATACGTAAGAACATCTGAACACACTCTAGACTCTTATTACTGAAAACGCTCTAAAATTACTCTGAGAGAGAGAGAATGAAGGAACCAACAGAGCTCATCAACAAAAAGCAATATATTTCATGCCACATCACATTCTTCTAATGCTTTAGCTTGCTCTGAAAAATATGAGCTCATCTTTTAATTCATCTGGGGTGCAGCACTTTGAAATGACCAAAGTGTTTAAAACAGAAGATGCATTGTGTGGGCTCATCCTCCCATGCTGCAGTTAGAGTATAGAAACACAAACGGAGCGATCTCGTTATGAATGAAATCTAAGTCTGAAACCAAAAGGCCAAGTAACCAGTAAAGCAAGAGAGGGAAGCAAACTGTTATTTCTGAGGTTTATCAAGCAAGAGCAAAGTACAACTGCTTATTCAATCTTACTATTTAATTATTTCATACACATCTGTGACATACATGACTTCAAAAGTAAGCAATGCACTGCACTGTACATATAACAAATGTGACAAATAGGCTCTGTACTGCACAATGCTTGGTTGGAAAACTTGTCTTCCTTGAGATGAAACCTTCACTGAAAGTCACCCCTCACTCCACTGCCTAGCTGTAGGCATTACCAGTACAGGAATCTGCAGTGTTGACTCCAGAACAGAAAGCCTGATAGAAATCTCTTGCTGAGATTTATCCTGGGCACCATCTTACTGGCTCCTAATGGCTTCCAAGCAGTGGGGTGAAATTCTGCACCTACAGCTGAGGTGGGAATCTGTCCCTTGATGGTCACTGCAGGGAGTCCATTGAAATGTTTTCCAGTTGAAAGCAAAATGCAGTAAGTTTCAACAAACTCTGCTTAGAGAAAAGCTTTGTATTGCAACAACCTGCCTAAGAAAAAACTTAATTTTGAGCTAACTTGTTTTTTGGGGTTTCAGATGCCAGATGTTATTTTATACTTTTGTAAATTTGGATGCAATATGGACATGCATGTCATGTAATTATGGCCTTGCTTGGGTACTTACTTGAACTAAATAGTAATTACCACAGAAAAATAAAGTAATCAATGTGCCAGTTAGACCTATCTTTTGGCAGGCTTTCTGCCGAAACTGTTTTTTTCATGTGAAATTCACGGTCTGTGGAGCCAAGCAATCCTTCTCTCTTTACAAACCTGCATCCTTCTACACTGGCTGCCTTTGTGTTAGAAAGTGGAGAGAGACGAGTGACCCACCGAGGTGCTCTCCCTATTCAGAAAGCACACACTCGCTTTTGAAATACTAAATCAATGGAAATTGCTATAAACCTAAATGGCATCATGCCAGCTTTTCCTTTCAGATGTAACTAGATGGCTTCCCATAGCAGATTTTTATATTGCAGTTACACATGAGTATCACCAGCTAAAATGCTAAATGCATTTTAATACACCTGAGACTTGATTTTTCCCACTTTCTGGCAACAAGCCACAGCTCCCACAAAGTGTAAAGCTGTAGCACTACAACATGAAAGCAGATTCCTCACAAGCCACCATCTATACTAAATTGTTATTATTTATCACCTTTTTCATGAAAGGGATATCTTTATAATCACATTATCCCCAATTAAATGTTACTCTGCTGGAAACGATATTTCAGTTTTTCTTTAATTTGTACATGCACAATGAAAATAGTGGAAAATCTGACTGAAAATTTTTGTTACCTTTAACAAACAAGCTCTTTCAAAATAAATGCCAAACTTACTTTCCAGGTTTTCCTTGAGTCAGAACACATCTGACGCTGCACTTAGGAATTCCTAGCATGTGATAAATACAAGAGTAAAATAACATAGTGCAACTAACCTGGCACAAGATTTCTAATAGGGCCCTGACCTCTCAATCTGTCAAGCTAATTAGGAAGATCAGACAACCATTAATGCTGCAGTCCTCCCCAGGATACAGGACATGTTATTAACACGGTATGACATGGGAGCATGCAGTGGTGTGAAACTCTAGAGGGTGTCTCTGTACCAAACTCCAGCGAGTGTGAAAGCAGCCATACAGCTCATTCATCACAGGCTGTCAGCTGCACCTCCAATGTCAAATGGGATGCCATACAGAATAAATTACTCAGAACCAGCAGTCCAGGAAAAGTAGTCATTGACATCCGTTCACATTTCATTTATAACTACTAACCTTATCCTCCCAAACAAGGAAGGTATGTCCTCTGAAATTCTTGCAGTTGGAAGTGGGATAAAAAGCTAAGAGCTTTGGGAACTGAACAGGGTCACTCTGGTGCTGGGGAAGGGGAAAAGGAAACAGCACCTCCGTGCCTTCTCCACCGTCAGCTACTTCTCACACTGACATACCTCAAGGCTGGGTATCCTGCAGTGCAAGCACAGGAAGAGACGAATTCTGTCCCACCTTCTCTTGCCAACCCAGGGGATCATCTCATTAAAACTTAATACAGGCTGTCTTAGATCCATCTGGAGTGGGCTCTTCCATTGCTTGGTAACGGAAGTGAAAGAGGACCAAACACTGAAAGGACAAAAGAAGAGATGCCAGAGCAAACGCTTATATTAATGAATAGTCCCTAAGCCCAAGTGCTACATACTCAGGCGTTCGGACACAAATGGCTGAAAGCTTGACATATTCCATTTACGAAGGCTTTCAGGTGATGATGTAGAGAACAAAGGATGTTGGGGTGATTCTCTTGGGGCACCTAAAAGGCAATTCTGCCTGCAATGGTAACTAGGCAGCAGCCAAGATGCTGTCAGACTGACTCAGCAGGAAGAAACTTTCAGGCAACCAGTGCAAACGCAGGCAACGGGGACAGAGCCACTGGGAGGTCAGGACAGGATATGAGAAACTGAAGAGGAGCTTTGGGTGAGCTCTTAGCTGGCATCAAAAGCTGCTGCCATTCAATATGCTTTGAAGCCACTGGTGTTCACTTAGTTTTTAATAGGAATGAGAAAAGCAATATTATTTTTACTTGCTATTGCTTTGTTACACTTGCCATCTTACTTGATTCATGGTAATCCTTTTACTACAGCCATCTGCCAATTTGCAGTAAATTACTCAGACATGCTGAGCCTCTTTGGTTGCACTAGAATGTTAATCTGAAACATTTAGGCCTGCTTTTCATCAGCCAGAGCAGTGTGTGCCCTTTCATTGTCACTGCTGAACACATTTCCCAAAATGGACCAAAATGAGGGACCTACTGTACAAGGCTTTTCTTTTGATGTATCAAGAATGCTTTATCCTTCCATTCTCAATGATTAAGCAGACCCTGGGATACGCTATTCTGATTTTTTAGCTGAGGTTAAATGTATTTTTAGCTTATGTACAGAAATTGTACATTTCTGTAAATAAGCATCCTTTTGCTTTAGTTATTTTCTCCATATTATTACAAAGCAAGATGGATTTCCAAAGCTTTGAAGAAAAAAAATGAATAGTGCTTTGGATATTTAAATTCATTTACTGTTTGGGCAGTTAATGAAAGTGCAGATCCACTCCTTAAGTTGCAGCTGTTCAGGGCCTGCTGTGTCTTTGCCTTCTCCCTCATTTGGAGAGACAGGTTATAACTTACATCCCTAGAGAAGTGGGAAAGATTTTTTTTGTCATATTTTTGTCATCAGCAGTTGAAGACAGTCGGGAATTGCATGAACCTTCTAAAGAAAACAAAGAGTTTTCTCATGTCAAAACATGGCCAAAACTTTGCTGCTGATTAAGCAGATGTCTTCCACATGAAGGGGGTCTTCAGAGATGAAGTGGTAAGTGAAGATTGTCTTGTGTAGCAGGCGTGCCAAGAACAGGGCTGACATCTGGAGTTGAGCTGTGAGGGGCCAGCTTTGTTCTGTCAGCAAAATTATACTGAAATATATGTCTGCATTCCTGCAGAAACAGAAAGCAAGGACAGCTATTATTCAATGATTAGGGCCTACGAGGTGCATATCCACCTATCTTGTTTTAGCTTTCTGATTTAAACTGTTTTGGTATAGGGTGGTGCAATATAGACTGCCTTCATTTAATCCTCGGGCAACACTGAAACTCCAGTGGTATTTGAATAAATTCATCCTCAGCTAAGTTCCCACCCTGCACAAAGGAAGGCTTTGGGTATTCAAAAGGAGAAAAGCAGCTCTGGCCCAACATGTAAGATAAACTGGATTCATTAGTTATGTCTTTGTGTGTGCTTCTAATGGAGAGTGATTTCTGTTCCAAGCAGTATCCAGAGATGCTGTCTGAGAGTGGAGGGTGGGATTAATCCTTAGCAGCCTTCCACCAGCTTTGGTCTGGAGGTTATATTCACAAAAGCGTTTCACTTCCTAATAAAGCCATTGCTAACCCTAAGCAAATCAAATTGAGTAGGCAAGAGTGCCCGAGAGGCTGAGCAGGAGATGCTGCTCAGCTTTAATTCACGGGAGGGATTATTGACACATCAAGGTTGTCTAAATGGCTTAACATGTCCTAATGCCACACAAACCTCCCGTTACTTGGAACACTATGAGACCTACACAGATGCACATTATGGGATTTTCAGTGTTAGAAGGGGAATAAAAGGAAACAGCAAATGCTTTCCAGCTGGCATATTTAAATGCTCTTCATCTTCCTCTGAGACATGTGCAGGTTAATTTCAGCTGATGACAGATCTCTCATCCAAATGTTGCTCCAGATAACATGAAGTCATTATACTTACCCTGCAATGAACCTAAACAAGGGAACATTCTTAAAATCGTATGTCTGTATGACTGCAATTATAAATTACTTAAATATATTAACTTTAAATACAGAAACAAGGCATAAGGTTTGAACCCACTTTATTATTAAACTAATTACACACTTCCATAAAGAAAGCCTCACAAGTTAAGTACCAAGGGAGTTACACCTTAGAGACCAGCTGGTTTAGGTCATGCTATCTATGTCCTGCTGCTTACAGTAATAATAAGAAATCGGCTGGCTTTTAAAGCTAAGTGCCAGATATAGACCATATGGCAATGATGCAATGTACGATTAATACGCACACAGAAAATTAACGTCCTACAATTGCCAGAGGCTCGCCACACATTGAAGAGGAAACAGAATGGACCCCACGGCCATTCAGTCCCTTACACTCGGTCTCACATTTTTGGTCACTGAGGAGCTCTACATACAGCTGTGGTGCAGACGTGTTGGCTACCCTGTACACAGAGGAACAGCCGGTGCTTCGAGAACCTGGTCTGTATTCCTCAGGCTCACAAAACTCTTCTTCAGCAACAAAGTCAGGACCAGACACCTACGTGGCATCTGAGACCCCATGTCAGGGAAGAGGTCCTGTATCACACCCCATTCACCAAACGCGCACGGCCCTACAACCAGTGACGGGCCTTCAGGGCACACATAGTGGAAACTAGACTGATAAGTACAGAGGGATCAAGGGCACTGGGATGTGAAGTACATAAATATTAACGTGAGAAAACAAATAAAACCAACTAGTTCTATTATTTATCGGCATTATTTTCAAAAGGTGTAAACTTTTAATGAGCCTTTAAAATGAAACTTTCAGAAGCCACAAAGGTTCCTGAGACAGTCTCTCTGCGATAAAAATTACGGGGTAGGAATAAAGTGGGTTTTACTCACTGTTTAGTCAATGAAAAAGAGGCATTTTATTTATTTTTTTGTTTTGTTCAGTGGTTTTTACCTTTACACTGTTACAAAATACTGAAGATGAAAAATCAACAGCTGTCAAGGGGAAAGAAAGTTACAGTTTATTGAATACGGGGTTAGCTAAATATGTTCCTCTAAGAAAATGAGAAGTGCCTTGAAAACTAATGCTAAGTGACCAAACGTAGCCAGGCATTATTTCACATGTGGTCTATGCTGGGACACACCAGTACCATCAGCTACAAGACAGCTGTTGAGCACTGTGCCCACCGTGCAGGCCAGCTCTGGCCTCAGAGCCGCACAGGGGAGGCTTCTCAGCACGGCTGGCTGCGGAACCAGGGCCAGCCTCTGCTCCTCAGACTCGGGCGCAGCCAGGGCTGGGCTGAGCCTGCCTCCATCTGTTTGCACCGAAAGGACTTTCTGTTTTCACTAGAGGCTTTCTGTGCTGTCAGCACTACAGCCAATGGGTCAGACTGATGGGAGAGTTGGTCTATGCGGTTTTTCTTTCTTCCGCACTGGTCTGACGTACAGCTTCAGCTGTGTCAGCAGAGTTTTTCCAAGTTTGAAATGGGTGCAAGAAGTGAACCTACCATGTCATCCAGGAGGGAGAGCAAACCCACGCTAGCATGGGAAAATCAAGAAGTGGTAGTGCAGATACTAAACCCAGGCTGCTGGGAGACTATACTTAATCGGTTGAAAAAAGTATCCAGTAGTGAATGGTAATCCCAGAGGACGGAAGACCAACCATGATCCATTAGCCAAAGTTATCAACCAAGTGGTCGGACTTAGATTCACAACTTAAACTTCAGTCACAAGTCAGAATCTACAGTGTGTTATAAACAATCAGTTGCATTTTTTCATAAACGCATTATACCATGAGAGGTAGACAATGACGGTTTTTTCATCAGTATGATTGGGGAGTGATCCAAACTCTGAAGCAGATGCCCATGATCAACGCCAAACGGCTTTATTGCACATAATTCTTTAAAACAAACACAAACTCGTGCAGATTAATATCTTCTGACTCTAACAGAAATGCATGTTTGCTATAGCCTTCATCTAACACACTTGTAGAGCGAATCAAGGCACCCTTGCCAAAATATTTTGTCCTAAGCTCTGTGATTGCCTTGAGGAAACTGAGAGAAGACTCTGTGTTGTTACATATGTACTTGCATTTGGCCAGTAGCATTCACAGTAGTCCCAGCAATTCAGAAAAGGTGCCACAGTCAAGAGACAGGGCACCACAGCAGAAGCATGGGAGTCCTGTGTAGCCGTGACAATTCTTAGGGAACCTCTGCCTTTGTTTCACTGACATACTCTCTTCTATGAACCAGTTTAGTCAAGAAGCTCTTCAACACAGCGAAGTGCAATATCTATCAGTGCAGCACCTCAATCAGTGGGACATAGTAATATTTGAGGCCTACGGGAATTCACGTAACATAGATCAGTGAAAACAGCCGATTTCTCCCAGGACAAACTAATACCTGTTTGCTTCCATCTGCAAAAAGACTGATAGATCACATTATATACACTGATTGCATGTGCCACCGACGGTACATTGTCTCCTCTTTTAGTGTCTTCTTAACGAAAGTTTTTCTAGCTACGATATTAACCTTTCCAGCTACAAACAGGCAGAATCAAGATTTATTCCTCACATAAAAATGAAAGGTTGTGTTCTTCTGAATCATTTGTCTAAATAATGAATATTAATAAATTGATCTTGGCCTACAGAGATAAAACCTCTAGGATGCAATTAACCAAAATAATTATGAGAACAATAACTAACAACAAAATGCAAACCCTTTTTTACAATCAGTCCTAGACTTTTCAGTAATGAAGTAAACAATGATCCATAATGTGCCAAACCGAAGAGCTACTGTAACTAATTAAGGTGAGGCATCCCAATGGAAGAAGTATGGAGAAGAACTGAAAATAGAAAACCTGAAAAATGTTACTATTTTCAGACTGAACCTGCTCACATGTAATTCAAAAAACAAAGTCCAAGTGGACTGTAATCAAAGTCCATAGACAGAAACAGAAAAAGCTGCAGCACAGAGACAATTTTATATCTAGCAGGATAGCTGGGATTAGCCAGCTGAAAAGGAATGTACTCCTGTGGAAGGAGCAGCCTTTACAATTACCACTTTGTCATGCTCTTCATTAAATAATTCAGGAATGTATAATACCATTTGCTTACTTTAAGATTAAATTACAAAATAAATCCCCCGAGGCCACAGCGATATTGCAGTATCACCCATGTATGCCTACAGTTCCTTTTATAACTCCGCAGCATCAGATCTCATTATAAACAGCCATGTATTTTTAAATGCCCCATCAAAGCTATTGTTTTATTAAGTCTGACTGATGACTCCATGGTAATAAATTATGTGCTCCAAAGAATGTGGTGTCCGCATAAAGGAAGCAGGATGAGACATATTCCAGGCTGTCCGGTTGAAGACAGTACCGGACATCCTGAGGAATGCTGGGGAATTCCCCTCATTGTAGTCACACAGTACAACAAATGACATCATTAAGAGAAATGCAGATGTATCCCTGAATGGCTCAGGGGCTTGAGAAGCTAGGAGAGTAACTAGGGTGATGTTCCCAGTGCTCACCCACTGCCAAGGACCGATGACAAGAAGAAAGGGTTGGGGCCTCACTCCAGCTAGAGAGAGGTGGAAAGAAAATGGTAAACTAAGTTCCTGAGAGATCAGTGGACCAACAGCGGAGGCTGGTATGGCGGGCAGTAGCGGCAAGAGCCAGCAACCTAGGCCACTGCTAGATTTGACATGAAAAAAATGGCAAAGGCACAGCTGACAAGAGGACGCGTCCAAGAGTCACACTGCTGCTGCCGTGGCACGGGGAGCAGTTCAGCGTGAGTACAGTGCCCTCCTGATGGCAGCCTGCTCGCCTTGCCCAAGCACTTGCCCATCGCCTGTGCTGGGTGCTCCAAGAGAGTTGACGGGACATTCTTGCCTTTTGTGGGGACCCCTCAGCCTCCTCCTCAATCGCTGCAGTGGGTGTGTGTCTCTCTTCCCACCTCCCAGAGAAGAGCGCTAACCAAGGAGGTCTTGCTGCCACTTGCTGCCAGGTTAAAGCTTTCCTTTGTTAGTTTAAGTACATCTTAGTTTACAGGGACACCACAGAATTATTAATTGACTGGAGCCTGATGGAGGAGACTTTTGAAGTCCAAAGACCTTCCCTGGTGATTTGGGCTGTGCAGATCCAGCATGTCAGGACTGAATCCCACAAGGCCCTCTGCACCACTCTACATCTGAAAGGACGGACAGCTATCACACACTGCTTGTAAAGCAACCTCGACACTCTCACTTGTACAATGCTCTTGGCTTGCCTGCCCAGCCCGCTGCTGGAGCTCCAAAACTGTTGAATCCTCCATCATGAGGCTACAGGCACGCATGCCAATATGAAAAGGGTCATTCATCCTTATGGAAAAGGGGAGAACAGAACTATGTACCCTCAAGTCACTTGCCATAAAATACTGTTAACAACAGAATGGCTCGTGACATCAATCTTTATGCAGTATCTAGTACTATTACTTTGACAACCCCAAATTAAACAGGAACAGTAAAAGACGATGTAAAAAAATAGCTTTACAATATGTGACTAACTACAGCAAAGCATATGTGCTGCACTCTGTATGAAAACATATAGTCTGTCTTCATCGTACTGAATAAGGGCCAAGCAATAGAAAATTCAGATTGTGTGCCTCTACTACTTCTGACAGAAACCCAGAAACATGAGATACGCAGAAGTGTTTGTCATGTACTGTCTCTGCTAGTAAAGATCACCTGAGCTCTTGGTCCGTGCTTTATCCCAGGGGACTAATGATCATGAGATCACACAAACAAAGCTGAAAAGCAGATGTAGCACTTCGTTTCTTGTAGAAATGCAGAGCAATGAGAACGTGGAACAGAGAGACACAGGTTGCACTGTGGATTTTTTTAACTTCAAGGGGTATTGTACTCCAATTTACAAAAGGGCAGTAAATCAATCATAGACATTTCTCTTTATCTGTTATGGTGACTGTGGAGATTTGACAGAAGCAAGAGGAGTGATAACACGGAGGTATAATGTGACCCTGTGGCACAAAAGGTGCCATAGCTCTACAGCCATAGGCAGAAACAAAAAGGCAAGGAGATGATTCTTTCAGAACAGGAAAGGGAAAGGAAAAAACTGTATTTGTCATCAAATTATCATTAATCCATAGACCCAAACTGCCAATGAAGTATTTTGAAATGACTCTTCAGTGGGGATTGAATGTCCCTGGGGAACAAGCAACGGGATTTGTAGATTGCAGAGTAATGTGGCCAGACTCCAGCCCAGGGGGTAGTAATAGAAAGTCATTTCACAGCTGTGCAGCAATGTATTTGAAATATTAGTGATTGCAGATGATGGAACTGGTTTAAAGTGAACAAACAAACGGGCCCATACAGGGGTGTGATGCATCACTTAAGATGTGAGGGCTGCTGGGAGGATGTTGAAACTAAACATGATGAAATGCACCACCAGCAGCTCTACTCCTGGATTTTTTATTACAGTGTATTTGGACAGAACTTCGTGTTTTCAGTTTGCTGAATGATACATGAGGCTTTATCATAACAGTATCTGGAATAATGACTGCTGTCATGTTGGTCATAACAAAACGCTGAACAGAGGAGAATGAGAAGCCCACGGAGTTTCCGGAAGACTTGACTATCTGACTTTTCATTTCTCCACCTATAACATTATGTACCTAGGAAACAAAGATTTTGCAAGTAGCTCATTTTAACAGAGAAACAGCCAACTGTTATTAAATGCATTGTTCATTAAATGTCTTCATCAGTGTTCAGTGAAATCGAAGACACAATTCCCTCTGACTTCAGTGGACAGGATCATGCTCTCACAGCCTGATCCAAAGACAACAACAGCCAACAGAAGAGGCTCATTGGTTTCAGCAGACTTTGGGTCAGGTCAGGATCTCAACCATTCACCACTGCATATAAGGGAATTTTGTCATCAAAATGGAAATGAAATACCTTTCCCCCCCATATAATCGGGGGAAACTCATGGCATAATGGATGAAAAGGCAAGTTCTAGTTAGAAAAATTATGCCTTTCAGTGAGGAAGAATAGTATCTTGAAAACCAAAGCTCTAACAAGAAATATCCATAAACAAAGCACTTGAAAAGAAACTTGATACTAATCATATGCTAAAAAAAAAAGCAATAAACACTAAAACCCTCCTGTTTATGTGCTTGCTGACTCATATAGGAAGCTGCGGTAAGGATGCTACAGTATTATTTACTGCATGCTTAACTGCAACGTACAGAGTCATCACCAAAATAAGCATAAGCAAAAGACTGTCTTTGCACTTGACTGCTTTGCTGGAGAACAGCTGAATAATTAATACCAGAACCAGAGGTACTATAGTGTTAAAGGAATTACAGTAGGAAGAATGAAAAGCTAGGGAATGATCACAAAAATAGAGCTACAACTGAGCACTTTACTTTTTCTTGTATCGTACCTTAAATCGTATTTTATCACATAATAATATGATCAACAAATATGATACAAATCATAATTTATCCTACAGCTGTACATAAAAGACCAATATCACGTAACGGACTCTGTGTCTAACTTAATCACAAAGGGTAGGGATTCACGAATTTATAGCATTTGCATGTTGACAACACTGTTGTGTTTGCATCTCCAACACTCCTGAGTCACTGATATTCAGATGACTGGGGCAACAATCATGGCAATCTTAAAAGGAACCAGTACAGAAAAGACATTTCTCACCAAAATTATCTGGTGATATGTACATAAAAAAGAAGATACTGTAAACTCTTTGCTGCTCTTTAATTGCTACGTAAACATTTTGTCAAGCTACTGTCAAATACGGGATAGGATTGTGAGAGGTAAACCCTGCGCTACCGTCATCGATGGTGCTAGGCTCAGGCCCCATCTTATTTTGCGGTATTTGTACTCTAACCATGTCACAAGCAAATCTCCTGCATTTAAAAGCCAATATTCTGATCTATGGCCACGGGACACAGCTCTCCATAAAAATGTATGTTTCTTGCCTTCTTCACATGGGGATGCATTGACAAAGCCCCCAGAGAAAGAGGTAACAAAACTTGCTGAAGCCACTCCGCCTGACCTGTACAGACTAGAGACAAGATCTAGCAGCTAATGAAGAAGTTAATTAGGAGGAGGAACTGGATTAGATTAATTTCTTCATAACACTGATTGACTTGGACAGCACATTTCACTAACATTTATGCTGCAGTGAAACCTAATTATGATTTCACTGACTGACAGGATGACACAAAACATACAACCAAACTTTAAAAGGGCAGATTAGGTCACTGTAATTGCTTGATAATTACTTTTCAGTGTTACTTGAGCAGTTCAATGTATATACAATCAAATGAAGATCTGAAATTGTGTCAATAAACACCATTCAAAGGACATTCTTGCACCTCATATGTCACTGTTTCCACTGCTTGCAAATGGTAACAACCCGGAGCTGTAGATGGCTTGTTCTGATTGTCTGCCACGCAAACTCGGCCTGTGTTTGCCTGCTTTGTAACAGTCACTTGCTAGACATCGCCTTTGATTCCCCAGGGCAGCATTCTAATGTATTCCACGCTACCAAAGCTTTTATTTCACTAATGCTTCTGTGTATTTGGCTTTGACATTGATTAAGGGATTAAAGGCACAACTCTGTCAGTCAGTTAGGCCAGCAGAAGAGACTCCTGTTTCTTAGAGCTGAAGATATTTTCTACCCGAGTAGCTAGAAGGAGAACGTGAATGAGTGGAAGAGGTTCAGACATATGTGTCATCTTATAGCACAGACATATGTGTCATCTTACTGTTTTGATTTCAGTTTTAACAAAAGCATTTATGAATACAGCAGAAAGATGAAGAGAAACACAAATGCAGGCAGGATTTAATAATCTTTGAGGGCACAAAACACACACACTACAGCAGAGGAAAGGACGGCTGTGGAAAACAGCTTTTTACTACAACTCTTGTCCTACACACATTAAACTCAGTATTACCATCAAAGAGAAGATGAGAGGTAACAGCAATGCAAAACTATATGAACTTTTCATTATGGACTGAGCTATACAGAACACAGCAGTTATCCTTTACGTTAGCTGATAAGAAAAGACTCTTATAGATAAACCTGTGCTTTCATGGAAACAACATACAGGATTATGATACGAGATAACACCCAATTTTAATGCAAAATGAGAATTTATTAAAGAGAACTACAGAATAATTTATCAGGTTAACATCTACAAGGGCAATTTATACCAGATCTCAGATGTCATGGTCAGACTCTTGGCCCCAGCTGAGGCAGAACAAAGCAAGCAGAAAGATGCCTTAAGGAGGCAGCAGTGGATGAGGATTCCCCTTGTGCCGACACTCCCCACCTGCTCCCCTCTCCATGTGGGGCACATGCCGGGGGCCCAGTGGAGCCAGGAGAGCTGGGCAGGGGCAGGCAGGAGGCAGGAGACAGCCTTCACCCGCTTCCCAGCTGGGGCAACAGTCCCCGTGGGCTCAGCAATGTTGTTTCCTGTCTGCTCTCTTCAGCTCCAGCGTTGCAGAATCTGTGCAAAACATCCCAGGATCTTTACAGTTCCGCATTCGCCTGCAAAGTTCTGCTAAACTGCATGTTTGGATGAGTATTTAAATGCTGCTGTTAAAAATGGTCAATATTGGTTTATTTAGTTTTACACTTAAAAAGCAAAATGTTATAAAATGCATTTGAATTCAGCATCCAGCAATTGAGCGGTATGTATCTGATGGTGTTTGAAAAACTGTCCATATCTCAAGTTCAGAACAAAATCTGAATCCCAGGAGGTTTTGTGCAGGTAATCAGCAAGAGCACTGGACAGGAGTAGCTGGGTTTTGTAAAAACAATTCTTGACAAACCTTACCCTGTGAATCTGCATATGTTAGACGATGTACCTCAAGTATTGCACCAAGTAACTGTATCATTGCAAGTCGAAGTCATGTACATCCTGTCAAATCCCTATGCACCACAAGCTGAATCCATAATAAATACTTCAAATATTGCATTTGGGGCAAGTGGGGGGTTTTGTTTCTTACAAAACTGCCTTCTGGAAGGCTTGCTGCTCTGTCAGAACCCTGGCGTTGTCAGTGCTGACAGCTATGCAGGCTGAAGCAAGGCCACATCTCCCAGACTGCCAGGTAAGCTCACACTCTTGGCTCCTTGACAAGCTATCCCAGCAGCCAGGATGCTAGCTGGCCTCAGACTCTGGAAGAGTCTGAGATTTGAACTGTGGGTTTGGGGAACTCTTGGATACTGACTCGAAACTGAAGGAAACAAGCAGGAAATCTTGCAGCTTGTGCCTTAAGCTGACTTGTTTCTTTTCAGAGTCGCTGCCTCTCCACAGCGATAAGGGCAATGAAGCTAACGCATGCCATCTTGAAGCAGTCACGCCATCTCAAAGTACTCTTTGCTAGCAGCACAACAAGCTTTCCAGTATTTTCTATTACAGGATGTACTGATAAAACACTGAAGTATGTGGATACCTTTTGCAAAACTCTTCTATTGAAATAGATCAGTCCCAAGCTACTCTTGTTTCAAAGAAAGAAAACTGTATTAGCTTAAAAGGAATTCCTGTGGTCTGTCTGCATTTACAGTTTGAGTTAACTGGTAGCACCACTGTAGCACCAGGCAACACTCCTACAAAAAGTGACCTGTATCAATGCACTTTCCCCTTGCTTCAAGCAGAGCAATCCACACACAGGGTTTTACCTGCAGAGGTACAAGCAGAGGCCTGTACCACACATGCGTGCAGCTACACCAGGCATTGACTGTTAACATAAACAGGAAACACTGTACAGTTCTGAACAGGTTTCATTCTTGGCATTTGTGCACTGTTCTCCCATCCTTCTTACCATAAATCCTCAGTCTTTTTGCATTTCTGCAAAGAAAATGAATATTCTTGGACCATGAGATAATGACAGAAGTGCCCAGCTATTTGTAAGATATCTCGGAACCAACGGAGTTAATGTGCATTTCAGATAAAGCAGTAATCAAAAAAATCCCTCCCGTTTTATGGTACATCGTCGCTATGCATCCCGCTCACTCCTCTACCTCAGCCTGCTTAGTATGAGTCGTCTTTAAAACTCCAGCAAGCTAGAATTTCTGAGACATTATTAGGAAAGACAGGAGAACTGCTCCTAGGGCTAAATTCCACTCTTTCTTGACTAAAGCTTGTACAATTAGCAATAACGAGAGAAAGGAAAGCTCTTTTGGGACAGCCTGCCCGCGTCTAATTGGTGTTATTTGAATACAATTTTCCAGCAGCATTAAAGAACACGTGGCAGAAACTTTAGTCACTTGCCTTTGTATCAGTGCAAAACCATGCAACAACACTGATACAGCTTAACACACATAAATACACATCTATTTTAAATACACACATGTAAATATCAATACATGTAATGTAATACTAATTTAACCTAATATAGTGTAATATATTTAATAAATTAAACGACACTATAACAGCAGCTATATACCTCATAGCTCTCTACAACTACCTGAAAGGAGGTTGTGGTGTGGTGGGTACTGGTCTCCTCTATCAAGTAACTAGTGATAGGATGAGAGGAAGTGGCCTCAAGTTGTGGCAGAGGAGGTTTAGATTGGATATTAGGAAAAATTTCTTTACTGAAAGGGTTGTCAGGCATTGGAACAGGCTGCTCAGGGAAGAGGTGGAGTCACCATCCCTGGAGGTGTTCAAAAAACGCACACATGGCACTTCAGGACATGGTTTCGTAGGCATGGCGGTGTTGGGTTGATGGTTGGACTCGATGATCTTAAAGGTCTTTTCCAACCTAAACGATTCTATTATTCTACTATAATAATAATAACAATGTATAATAATGTATTTTAAAGCTACATATTTAATATTCAACAGATTGTTCTTTAGATTAAAACAGCATCAAATTCACAGAGTCTAGTAAAAAGAAAAATATAAAATACCATAATCCTGTAACATCTGTTTAATTTGCTTTGCAAAAGTAAAAACCCTTTTCATATGAAATATGATCCAGACTCCTCTTTGATTCCATTATGTCTTCTATTACCAGAACATTGCGCAAGAATATTAGAAATGTTTAAGTCTTCTTTAGGGGTATTTTTGACCCGGAAAAATGGAATTTTCAGCTGAATTAATTTTGAAGAGCTCTTTCTAGGTCAAACTGAAATTTTATATGAACATAATGAGTTACAAACTTCCAAGTACAAATCTATCTTTACCCTTGAAGCTGATCTTATCATTATCACGGATTGTAGGTGTTTAATATGCAAGCTTCCTAATTCTTTGAACAGTTATCAGAGGAATAGTGTGCTATAGAATATATAATGATTTATTTAGTCCCTCAATTCCTTCACGTATGTTAGGCAATGGAAGATGGAATAAAAGATTCCATATTATGAATGGACTAAACCATATGTAAATTGACTTAACCAGATTTTTTTTTGTAAAAGGCAAAAAATTAATTTTAATCAAAATCCTTATCATTTCCTAAATACAATGTTTGGAAGCCTGTGTTCAAATACTGCCTAGCTCTGCTGTCTTGTACAAGCTTCCACTGCTTTATGGAGTATCCACTTAGGAACACCATTGGCTTAGCTTTGTAACCAACAGTATCTGAATTTTCACGCATTTCAGAGGGCTACTGCTCTAAAACCAAAACAAAGGATTATGATTTTGTAGTTACTTACTCCCAGCTGCTTATCAATGTGTTCCTGATACCTGTTAAGAATGGCAAACTTGCTCAGAAAAGTTTCATATGGTCATGTGTGTGCAATGACATCAGGAAATAAAGGGGAGATTCCCACTTTGGTTTGGGTTTGATCAGAGGGAACACAAGCACTGTGGGGGAGCTTAGCTTTGCTGCTTTCCAGTGCTGCTTTGGCAGACAGTACGTACATGTGCTTTGAGAGGCATATACAGGTGACTAGCAAAGAATATTCCAAATTTTGATTTATACTGCCTTTATGTTGAAAGACTCTGGAAACATAACAAAAATAGCAAAACACTTTTTTTTTTTCATTCCACTTACTGCTTTATTTACAAATACTACAATCTGCAATTCAGCCCAGATCTCTTTTTTTCCTCAGAAAAAGTGTTTCATGTATATGGTTCACGGTAAAAACACTGATATTTTAAGAGAGATGTGCTCTCTTTGATTTTCTGTTACAGACTGGGATCATATCAATAGTAAAAAGCTTTCATCTAGAATGAAGAAAAAAATTGTATAATTTCCTTATTGCTTCAAAAGGGGTAAAAAAGTCAAGGAGAACAGAGTGGATGTTAGGTTATAATGGCACGGTATTTACAATACTATTAAAAATCTGGAGGAATATGAACTAACCTCTTCTTATAGCGGACAGAGAAAAAGAATGATTACGGATGTAGATGGCCACCTTGCAAAGTGACTGATGATTTTAAAGGCTTCAGTTAAGGCCCAAAGCAAAGATGTTAGCAGACTTGACTTAGCATATAATCAGAAATAACTGTTTTTTAAGATATAGGTCAATATCTGAAGTGGTGTAATACTAGGATGAATGTGTGATTCTCATTAATGTTGTTATAATAATAAACTAAATTCAGGCAGAGTTAAAAAAGGAGGATTTTGTGTGTCACAGCTGAGGTGGAGCTCAGCAGCCTTTCGTCTTCCCCTAGGTAGCTACCTCTGTCTGGAAGTGCATTCTTTTAAAATCTGAAAATGTAGATTATGCAGGTTTACCCAATGATTTCTGGCCTCTGAACAGAGATTGTTTTCCCTAATCCACATATTCTCTTCCACCGAAGACTTTTTTCCTGGCAGATGTTGAACAGATGCGTTTTATTATAAACAGATGGGAAAGATTTTTCAATTACCAATTATTCAAAGTGACAAAAAGCCCTACTGCATAACTTAGAGATAATATTGAAATAATATTTATGCATATTCAAAAAAGAACATTAAAATATTATTAATCTGGATTGTATTAAAATTATCATGTTTGAAGTTTTATCCTATTCCAGTCTAATCCAAGTGGAGTACTGTGAGGAATGATGCTACTCCCCACTGCGGTACCACAGCCCTGCAGTGCGGTGGAGTCCTTGGTCCGCTCCGCTCCAGCATCAGCTGGGAACGAAAATTACTCTTGGCTCTTTCACAAACTCCTGGCAGTACTAGAAAGTCAGAGAGCTTCAGTTTAGAAGCAGCATTGCTAAACACCAGGACAGTATGTACTGACTAAATTTCTTACATCCCAAAATCCAACACTAGCAGTTCCGAGGAGAACAAAACCCTGACTTAACATGAAGACAACACATTGCTCTCTTCCTTTTATGCCAAACAATATAAAGGAGCAGGCAGCGCGCCATATCTGTCATCTGAACCTATCTGGAACAGACTGGAGGTGCAGATCCCAAAGGGAGCACCCACCACTCTGACCTACAAAGCCAGGTTCTTGAAGGAGGGTCTGTGAAGCAGCATATCCAATAAATACACTCATTTTCGGCACTGCTGCCTACAGTAATCAACATGAATTACACCCAAAAATTTTGAATTTATTTTAAAAAACACTGGCTTGATTATGAAGAAGAGAGAGACAGGAGAAAAGGTCATGAAACAATTAGAAAATGTCAATCAAGTGGGAACTCCCAGTACCTTGGCAAGTGTACCCAATATACTCACAAGGTAATAGTGAAGGAAGCCAGAATTATCTAGTTAAAAAAATTCCAATGTTGTAAGTTTTCTTAACATTGTCTCTTTTAAAAATTTAAAGCCCATGATCATGTCAGCATAACATTAAACAAAGCCTTTGTTTACTCGTTAACCTTGGCGATGGGATGGAGAAAGAAAATGCAATCTAACAAAAGCATTCACAGGGCCTAAATCGAAGTGCATTGGCCGCTACTGCTGCACTAAGCCAATTCTTGGGCAATGGAAGAAAGAGTAGGCAGAGTAAAATACAGGAATGCCCAGCAAGAAAGGAAATTCTGGGTTTGGACAGAGAGGAGATGCTGTGAGAGCACTCACCTACAGAATGAACTGCCAATAACGAGAAAATCCTTCAGACTATCAAATTGTTCAAGAGTGAAGTTTTTCTTTGGCACTCCATTTAAACAGATGTGCTGCAGCATGTTTTTTCTGGCAGTCGTGGTACTTCTATTTTAACTACACAATCCCCATACAGCTCAGTGACTTTACAAAGGTTGTCTTACAGTACTACTTTTTTCAAGCTTCTCCAGAGAAGATCTTCCATCTTACAAAATAATCCCCCGACCTTGGTAACACTTGGAGGAGGATGAAGAACTAAAACTTTAAACTTTTTTTAAATTAAAATATTTCAGTGCTGTTGAAGCCCTGTAAGATTTTTACAGGCATTGAAAATTCAGCGTATGCCCCCTCCCCCCAATCACTAGTGGGAGCAAGCTTAGAAAAGCTTCATGCAACAGCAAAGGAAAATCATCAAAAGGCACTAGTCGTTTGGTTCCCAACCATTTTCATCAATGCCTCCGGCAACTGTAAGTGTTTGATTTTCAGCAGATTTCTTTTTCAAATATTAAAACAAGAACAGATTTTCCTCTTAATTCCTGTTTGATTGCAGAGGGAATTCATGTGAAAGGATATTCCTGGATATGCAAATGAGCTGTTAGAAACGATGTCTCATGAAGTGTTTAGAAAACATATTAACAATGTGCATTCTTTGGGATTCTTTGTCAGGGCAGATGCAACAATAGACCTTAGGAAACATGAGCAGATGTTATTCTGCACACTCTTCATTTCAGAGTCTTTAGAAATTCATGAGGTCTTTTGTAGGTTTTATGAATCTTCTAATAACAGTGCAGCTGTTCAATTCAGAACTGCAAAGATGTCCTCAGCCGTTTACTTTAATCTGCAAATGTCGAAGGCAGCACTGGAATAGCTACTTTTTACAGGTTTGGAAGATATTATCTAAAAAGGCCACCCAGGTGGTATCTGTGAATGCTGTGTTTTCCCCTCCTCCCATGACCTGGACAACTGTCATTCCATGGCTAGCAATTCTTTGGTAATTCAAAGTGTCCCAATGCCTCCACCTCTTTTAAATAGCGATCTCAAAGACAGTTCACCTTTCTCTGAATATTCCCACTTTCTAGATGGGCAGCACTATGATTATTTCCCAATTTTATGAAAAGAATCACTTAAGTTGTCAACAATAGCACAGAAACTCATTTACTGCAACACACTAGTGCATTCTCATAAATATATTCTGGTCAGGCAACACACAAATCACATTGCAGATGGTTTCACTGGAAAATGTGTATTTGATCAACAATTGCACTATGCTGAACTTGATTTGATTTCTAAGAGTCAAGCTGTTTTACACTAACCCTCTTCTGACAGAGCTGCAATCCCTTCTGGATTGTGAATGTCCAGATGGAACATTTAGATCTTTGCTCATTCTCCGTTTTTGTTGGCTCACCTTGCATTTACTTTAAATTCACTGATGGATTTATTTAGCTCTTTATTCTGCTAATCTTGAAAAACATTGCTTAATCTTACTCATGTAGTAACTGATGCAGTAATTGGATGGTCCCCAGATGAAGAAGATGTTTTAAATATTATGCTTGGCTACTCTCCAAAAGGTAGGACAGTGCATCACAAGCTTCTGTCCTTGATCTACAGTTTGAAAAATACACTTTGATTACCTTTGGTGTTCCTTGAATGAGGCAGATCACCTCTCTAAATGCAAAGCATCAAAGTGGTAATTCATCAAATACAGTAACCACTCAATAGAGTTCCTTCGGTACATGGTCATATAAGTTTACTTTAACAACAGTAACATTTATTTTATGAAGAACAGTTACAGTATGCATTCAATATATTTATTCCTCAAATCGGAACTAATCTGCTTTATGTAATAAGTACTGGCAGTAGTAGTGTACAGACAAATACTTACTAATAAGTGTTAACTGAATTTGACATTCCTGACCACAGAAGAGAGAGACATGACAGAAAATACGTAATTCAGTTAACAGGAAGAGTTGCTTTTTTAAAAAAAAAAATGCTGTGAGGTGAAGCAGACTTGAAATCACAGAAGCAGTTAGTTCTTCAGAAAATAAAAATGTGGACAATCAGAATTTCATGAAGAAAACACTTTTACATCAGCCTGTAATTCAGAACTCACTGTCAAAGGAAATCACTGAAGCCAAGAATGGACACACTTGAAAGATGCTTCTTACAAAGAAAATGTTTCTTTAACTACTGGTATCTTGTTATCCTTCTTAACAATAACTGACTTCTAGGAAATAGCAACCCACCATTAAATGGTTTAATTATTTTTTAAATCAACAGTTCCCAAACTGTAAACAGTTGGGTCCTCTTGGTCAATGGAGCTATGATAACTGCTCTGCAGCTAGTTTAAGTACCACTATTAAACAAAAAGTTGTATGAATTTCCCAGGTCCATGTGGCTGTGTTGTTGGTTCACCAGAAGTGTTGCACCATTAGTCCAAAGATTTACAACCACTGGTTCACAACGAGATGAAATGAGAAGGCACGCTGTCTTCAAACTGCCTCTCGAGTGTTTCTGCCTCTTACACATTTGGTGCCAGCCACGACTACTCATAGCTACTGGAAAGGATGGCTGGTAAACCCCATGATCTGCTACATAGTCCTTTTCAGTCATGCAGTGGTATACACAGTGCATACAGTGTAGGCATGCATATGAAGTGGAGATAGTGCAATATGACAGTGCATATGCTTCTGTAATTCGGCTTCAGATACATCCAATGCAATGAGACAAAATTCAACCACCTGCATATGTGTGTTATTCCAAGTGAAGAACACTTAGGAACATGGTTTAGTGGTGGACTTGGCAGTGTTCAGTTTACTGTTGGACTTGACTGGACTTGATGATCTTAAAGGTCTTTTCCAACCTAAAAGATCCTATGATTCTCTACAGACATACAACACAGACAGAATTCAGACACAGGAGGCTTGGCATCTGCTTCGCAGATACTATAATTAAAGAAATTTAGGTTTTCCACAAGAAACAAAACCCCCCAAAATAGCAACTAAAGCCATTAGAAAGATACAAAGATTCTACAGCTTTAAGAAAAAAACAAGGCTCTTCCTATAAGCCTGGAAGTTTAGACAACAAATACAAAGATGTTGCTACACTTACACAATGCTCATCATCACTGATAAGCAAGTACTCTTTGAAGTTTAGTACGTTTGTGTTGATTTATTGCAAAAACCAAAATTAACCATGTAAGTCACCAAGGAAAGCTTCTATGTGGTCCTTGTCAGTGTCCTTCTGTGTCTGTGCCTGCAAGGCAGTGCTCACAGATTGCTCATCCTGTGTCAGCAGCTGGAATGATTCAGTAACTTACACTCAGTTTATTCAGGCTTAACCTGGAGAGTTTGGAATTTCCACACACTTATAAACTTGGTGGCAAAAATGTTGATCATGGCACAATCCTATGAAGTTCATAGGGTTTACACTAGTTAAGGCTGACTTTTGCCATGAAAGAGAAAATAATGCTCCACTTGAAATAAGAGCAGAATTACCACTGTAATTATTGGTCTGCAGCAGCACTGAAGTATGCAGGAAGCATCAGACTTGGGAGCATGTTAACTCCTCCAAGGTGATCCTAATTCAATACTGAGATGGACAGAGCTTAAGGATAAAAGTCTCGCACAACAAGTTAAATAGTGGTTGGACAGGTCTTGACAGAATTGTAATGTATAGACAAATGCAGTGTCAGTAAACGAGAAACCTCATTATATATTTCCCAAGCAACTTTATTTTTTCTCATTTTAAAAAAACAGGACAGCAGAGTGCAAAAAAGGAAGCAATGGTTCCTGTGCTTCCCAGAGGAGGAAGCTTGGAGGGCCCGTTGATTATAAATAGAAGAAAAAAGCAGAACAACAGAAAGAGAGAACAAGCTAGGACTTCAGCCAGATGCTGATCAAAGAGCTTAACTGAGTTTGGGGGCTATCAGAGGGCAGATTTACATTCTTCCTGCTTCCGAGTTAGTCAAAGATGACTTCCACCCAGTTACACTGCAGTTGACTAAAGTACCACTCTCCTACCTTGCTGTCCCATGGGTTTTTAGATTTTGTTGTAGTGATTTATCAACTAAAAATTTAAAAAAAGAAAAGATGCCCTGCATGCAGGTCACTTATTTCAGGTTAAAAGTGCATACCTGTATGTCAGATAGTTTGGCAGCACACTACCTTTGCTTTTTAGCTTTGTACTATTACAAAAGATCACTGTGAAGAGCTTATTAAAGAGAGCGATGTCCCAAAAAACACTGCAGCTACACTGATCTACAGGAAATGCACTTAAAGGAATGAAAGGAAATCTGACAACTAATACTTCATATTTTCCTGGATCTCCTACCCTGAACGAGCAAGCTCTCAGGTGACATATTGGCTTGTATTAGTGGTGCTGGTGTCCAGTAGGGAATGGACTGAAATGCTACTATATTCTGTTTCTCTGAATCCTGATGAAGACTAGCTGAAATGCTAACTATTCTGATTAACATTCATTTCATGATTACAGAATAAAAGAAACATCTTTTCTTTCTCCTCTAAAGACAATGCCTGCTCATTACAGTTTGTGATGTCCCTATGTTTTCTGAACTCAGGCTACATCAGTGCATATGGAATTGCTGGTAATAGCTTTTACATCTAATTACTTGAAGGTGCTTAGGCTAATAAAGAAATTAGTTTGAAGAGACTGCCAGAGATATCACACTGTGTCACTGAGGTGGGAGATGAACAGCTGAGGTGCCTCGTGGCAGGTCCCTTGTAGAGACTGGGAATTTGAGGAATGACATTTCTGAGCTGTTTTTACGATGATGCAGCATATACTAACCCTTATGGACAAGGAGCTAAACTCCATGATATTCAAAAATGGATCGAGAGCACACATGCTGTGACCTAGCCTCTGCTCATCCCTTTTGGGATGCATATGCATATGTAAGCCCCCAACTGCAGGGAAGCACAGGTCCTGAGGCAGGCTCAGCCCAGGGCAGGACAAGGACTCTGACAGGACACCTCTCAGGGCAGCACCCCTCTCTTCTGCATTGCTTACTGATGGGTCCTTTCAATTCTTTTTGTGAGGCAAATAGGTAGGCTATTTATGTATTTTTCATGTCTAGTATTAGTACGTGGCAGACAATATTACTGTATACCATATTACTGCAGTGAACTGGGTAACACCTAAGATTTTCCCCAACAGCTCACATAGCATTTATGTTTAAGTGAACTTTACAAGCCCACTGTGCAAATACCATTACGGTATATACTCATGTGAAAGTTAAAAAAATGTTTGTCTCATGAGAGGAAGACATGTTGAAAGATAAGTTAAAATATTGACTTCTCCAACAGTGTTTGAAATAGCCTAGGTCAATAAATAAAAAAATCCGAAAAATCAAACTTAGTTGATAATCATGTGCAAAGCCATAGAAACAGTAAGAAATCTTGGACAGCTTTTTAATTATTATTCAATATGGCTCTAATGGAAATAACATTGCCCTTGAGAATGAAGAACTAATTCACAAATAGTTACTCTGGCACAGCTTCTATTGGAGCATTTGTTGGTCAGTGTCAAGCCTTTTCAGAGAGGCAAAAAGATGACCTGTTTACTTGTTAATTTTTATGGTTACTACTGGCCTCACACATACAACAATTAGTTTCTATCGCTCTACATATTATTTGATGCGAACAAGGCTCTAAACATGTCTGTTTCTTTCCACTTCTTCCATTTGTTTTACTTACATCCTAAATAAACAACTTTTAAAAATACTTGCAGGAATATTTTTTTAACTAAGTAATAAATGTTTTCCAAACTGCTTTCATATTTGGGCTTTACAAGGACACTGCTAACAATCTGTACTTGCCACAAAGAAGATGAAAATAAATTCTGCAAGGCACAGAAAATGAGGAGGAGGGATAACTGTGAAGAGACAAGTAATGGTTTCCAGTGCTCAGAAATTTGTAGCCGCTTTTGTGCACTTCTGTGCCTCTTTCCTTTATGTGCCACCATCACAGAACACTCTGCAGCACTTGGAGAGGACAAAGTACATACATGAGCTTTCGTTTAAATCCTGTATGTAAGGGAATGCTTCCAGTGCTCGAAATGAACAGGGATACAATTTCAGGGATGTTCCTCTCAGACTCCTTGCTATGACAAACAGTCCTGAAAGCTGTAGTTCAGGCCTGAGTTCCCAGTTCTGACACCAGTTCCCAGACTGTGCTCCCCAGAGAAGGGATAGAGGGCAGGCAGCGTTGGTGAGGTAACAGCAAACTTGCCTGATTTGAATTAGAAAACTTAGCAACTAGCACCATGTTCCAGTTTTGCTGAATCTCCAGTGGAACAAATACATCAAAAAATTCAGATCAGAACACCCATTACCATTTCCAACCTCATTACAACTTACCAGGTTACTGTTTTCCACTGTCTTCACTCAATTCAGAAAAGATCATGCCTACATAAACAGGTGTTCCAGTTTTCTAAGTCACAGGAATATCACACGATTCACTAGGTGGGCAAGATTTAACATGAACAGTGGTTGCAGTGAGCAGACTCATCAGCGTCCTAGTTTCATTTACTCTTACAAACTGAAGGTACATCTCCTAAACTTTGCGCTAATTAACATTAGACATAAAAATCTAACCACAAAAATTTTGGTAAGTTTGAAATTATTAGAGAAGAAATACTAAAGACCTCTCTAAACTTCAGGTTAACTTGAAAAGCTTATCTAGAGAGTCAGAAATAAATTCTTACCCCTTCTAAGACTGCGAGACTTCTGCCATCAAACAGAAAAGACATTGAAAGTAAAATTTCCATATATTTCAACGTAGCCAGGATCTCATTCCTGTAAATTACATCTTGTCACTCTGACTGCAATAAATCCAACCTGAACAGAAATAAGACAGGGTTTAAAGCCTGTAGGAGTCTGAAGCTGTCAGCTGTCATTTCAGCAGGTAGTCAACCTGATAGTTTTGAGCTATCAAGCTAAACTAAAGTTAAAGGAGATAGATCCAAGTCCAAGCAATTCTAAGTGATACTTTTCAGTCAGTGCCAGTGATGGGTGTAATACCCATCCAAGTGGGCTACTTTAGACTCCAAGAAAAGCAAGTTGCCCAGATAAAACTTAAGTAATTAGTTTAAAAGACAGCAGAACTGTATTTACCACAGAAGTGGATCTATATCCAGATCAGGTGATCTTTCACTCAAAAGCTTTTAAAACTCCCTGTGAATTGCAACAGTTTGACTTAAAGAGTCTAGGTCTAGCGCATATCAAAGATAAACTTTTTCAATTTTCCTGGCTTCGAAGTTTAAGCGAACATTTGTCAGCCATTTTTACAGTCAATAAGATATAAAGAACACAACCTCATGCATACAGAAGAAACACAGGAATAGCACAAAGCTCTGAAACTGGCAGACTGTGTTGTACATATGCACACAAGTACATTTTTCATAACACTATGATGTCAGTGAGACATGCAAAGCATGAGGTCAGGGTCCAAAGCTAAGCAGGCAGGAGGCAAAGATACCTTTATGGAGGCAAACTGGATGTGGATTGTAATCCAGTGAAAGTAAGGACCATCTGCACTGAGGTCTTGCCTCCTTACTTCTGTGCTCTCTACTGATTCCCTCTAGCTTCCCCTTCACCTCTGTAGCATCTCTCTATTAAAATAATCTTTTTGGGGCTTTCAATAGATAATCATCAGAGAACCCCTCAGTAAAGGCGAGGCTGTTTCACGAACCTGGCTTCAACACTAAAATTACAGCAGTTGGGAGTGCTGGAGTGGCTGCATTCCCTCTTCATCAGCTGGATTCTGATGAGATTGAGAATGATGAGGGATGGTAGGCAGAGCAGGTGCTCTTCTGCAGATCTACACTTGCTCCCTACCTCCTCAGCCCTGATGTGGACACGTTCCTGTCTGTAACTGCTTCTTTCAGGCTCTCCAGGAATTTATATGCTTAAAGAAAGAATGGTACTAGTGAAGCTGAGACTCCCCTTCCTCAAATGCATTGGAAAATAACTCGCAGACATTCCTCTCTAGATTTAGAATGTGATACCCAGCCTGTGATATTCTATTATATATGTGCCATCTCTTGAATCTGCAACATAATCTAAACGAAAATCTGAATGCATCTCCAGGTAATAAGAGGACATTGTTCAATAAAAACTGGTTGGCAGTGTTTCAGCTATAATACAAGCAAAGATTAATATAACCAAGAGGTTATACATTAAGTCTCTGAACAAATTAAAAATGAGAACACAACGAACAGTAAGCCATTCAGCCAATCTATTAGCAAAACAAGCGCTAACCACATTAGACTATGTTTAAAATTATCAGGGCCTAATAAAAACAATCTACCAATTTTCAAGCCAGTGAAAACAAACCAGCCAGACAAAGCAGTTTAATCTCCTTTAGCTAAGGAAGGAGAGTGCTAGCTAAAGCCCTGGCGTGCTGACTGACCTATAATCCATTCTTACCGAAGACAGATGCTGCCACTGCCTGCCCAAGGGAAGTGGAAGAAGAGGAAAGGGAAATTTGGAGTACTCAAAAATACTTACATTTAAAAAAAAAAAACAGGAAACATTACCTTTATGCTTCCAATGCTACTTCTTTCTTTCTAAGAATTAAACCCTCAATATAACTAATGAAAGGCCTGAAAATGTTTGTAGTTTTAAAGGGCTTTGTCCTGACTTTATTTCTGTGTAATAAGTACTGGCAAAGCTACTCTATAATTTTGATTAAAGAAATAAATCTATAAATAGACAAGTGTGGTTGATGAAGCAAAACTGCATTTCCAGCATAGCCATACACATAACCACAGAATAATAAAGAAACAAAAGACTCCATCCAGAACTTTCCAAAACATGTTGTCATTGTGCCTAGGGGCTTCAGCTGCTGGCTCACAGTCCTCTCCCCTATGCATTCATCTTCAGCAGAATTCCCCTCTCCAGTGCAGGAACCCAGCAATCAAACCCAGATTGACTGGATTTTGGAATTAACTTATTTTTATCATTCCCTTTCATTTCAGGCATTTCCCCCAGTCACAGACTCTGTGTCTCTACAACACAGGCCCCATAGGAAGGCCCTGTCCTTCCTGTGGTGGGCATAAAGTATCTGCCTTGGACGTGGAGACACATCTGCTGTTCGACATGGTATTTTTAGATTCAACATATCTTGAGAAAATGCCTGAAGGATTCATTAGGGCAGCTTTTCATCTCTGATCTGTGCTTCCACATCAGATATAGTTGAAATGGGTATCCTCAGAGCGTAGGGCTCCATCCAGTGTCTGCTAGATGAGTTACTTAAATCTCTGCTTAAGTTAGTGAAATAAGACTCAGAGACTTAAGCCTATAGCTCCCACTCCAAAGGAAAGTCATACTCTTCTGTAATAAAACCAGTAGTAACTACTAATAACTGGAACAGAAAACAGTAAAATTCTCAGCCATTTTGTCTGGACAGGCAAACATTCTGGGGTTATTTCAGCCTTTCAGGACCTATTCTCTTGTCAGACAAGGCTGGGAGAGATAGTATGATGGCTGTTAAGCGCAACAGCTGATCAGACATTTCCAAGGTAAGCCTTTGAAAAACAGACCATGGTGAAATTCTTGATATTGAATTGTTGGATTTTTTTTGGTAAAAGACTCCTATCGACCTTATCAGAACGAGGATTTTATCCTGTTGCTTTAAACAAGTGAGTTTAACAGTAAGGATGTGCATGGTATTTTTAAGCACAGGCTCCAGTTTCCTACCTTCCCATGAAAAATACTCTTTGTCATTTTGGTATCTAAAAGCTTGTTCCCAGACTGAATACTGGGATTTAATCTGTGAACAAAATAAAAATGGATAAGCGCATTTATCTACAGGAAAAAAATGCCCTTTAATCTTAGTTCAGACCCATAAAATCTACGTTGCATCTTAAACTGTTCTGTGCAGCTGAAATAGGTTAAAGAAAACTCCTTTGTACTCTTCATTTCTTATGCATACAGCATTATCACTTACAACTAGGCATGACATTTCAGTAAACATTGCTTGTATTAAGTTAATAGACAAAACACACAGGAGACAGCTATCAGCTAAAGAGGAAAAGGGAAACAAAGCACTGATGAGGCAGACTTTTATACTGGTGAAGAAACAGAGAAGTATGTGGATTACCATTTTTACCTCCACCCAGAGTAAACTTCTGATATGTTGCTCATACTTACTCACTTTCTAAGAATATTGAGAGACTCATCTGTCGAAAAATGCATTAACCTGAAAGTAGATCCTTTCATCTAAATTTGTCAGACATCTTATAAAAAACTCAACTACCTAGTGATTTGTTTCCTGAATTTCTTGCTTTGTATGTATAAATTATACATAACTGTTATACTCACCAATTTTATTTAACATTGAACAACTCAATAAAATCTTACTAAACATGGGCTAATTGAGAATGGTGATGTTTCTATTAAAGTATGCATAGTGATAAAACAAAAATGCAAGAATATTACCTGTATTAAACAGATTTGCTGCTAGGCACCATATTGTTTTAAAGGTTGTGAACTCTGACAAGATCATTTCATCACTAAGGGTTAGACTATAATCCCTTCATGCTGGATGGGAATTTACACCCTGGGGATTTTCTGCCATTAGTTACAGTTGGGTTACTCACAGCATAATCATGCCATGAACAAGGCTACGGGCATCAGTTGTACTCAGATCTAGGTTATTAGGTCTCAGGTTTAAGGTCTTTTTGAAGAATGAAAGATACAGCATGCTTTCAATTCAGAACTGAAAACTACTTTCATTTACCTTTAAAAGTGACATAAAGAAAGAATACTTTATTTGCACATGAAGAAAATGTCAAAACATTCCCCAAAGGTATCCAAATTAACATGTATGTAAATTATCTGTCATTTTGATATGCAACAGTCAGTGTGCATACAGCACTAAGCACTTCAAGAAGGGACATGACCTACTCTGTCAGGTTGGGAGTAAGGGAAACCATTAGAAATAAACACCATTTTTTAAAACAGGACCAGAATGCCAAGCACTAGGGTTATGCTGTGAATCATTCTCCCTTCCTCCTTGCTCACTTTTAGATACTGAATTAACTCAAGCTATGAGGCTATGAGAACATGTAGCTGCCTTGCAGCAAACGTATTATATGACAATTTTAGAATAGCATCTCCTTTGGTGACTACTTTAGATATTCTCACGAAAATCAGTTTCAAAGTATCATTTAAGGACCATCTGGACAACCCATTTATTCACTGAATATACAATCCTACAGCCATTAAAAAGTAATGCAGCCAAGACAGCAGATTAATTAATTAAAGACATTCTTTCCTTTGTAGCATACACCCAGTCCTGTATTTTTTAAAGCTCCTTACTATGGAAATTCTGCAGCATTGACATATAAGTTTATAGCAATAAACTATTTCACAAGACTTTGTTTTTGGTAAAAATTCAACTCTGAATATAACACTGCTTCTAGGCACAACGTAAACCTCAGCAGGAAAAGGGTCCTGCAGTGCTCTGAATAAACATTTTGGTGCATGTCCTCTGCATATACTCAGCATGCAACACATGGCTGCTACCTCATATTTCCAATATGCCTGTAAGTTATTGCTTAAACAAAACAGTTGTATTAAGAACATGCAATTTCCAAGGGGAATATTCTGACATCCACAGTGCTGCTCATGAATGGAGCTATTACCATGGAAAACAAGCATCAGCTTCTAAAATGGGATACTAATTTATAGTTTAGGCTGTTGTCATAATATACAGCAAGCCAGAAAAAGCCCCTAATATTTCTAATATTTAAGCTCCTTGAAGGAGCATCTTTATTTCCTCCTAATCAAAACTTACATGAGCATCCTCTCTGAGAATGCAGTTGCTTGTATTTCTGTTTGATTAGAGTCCTGCCACCATCCCTTTCAGATGCATAATTGTATGCAAATTTTACACTCCAGGCTAGCCTCTGTTTATCAGAAAAAGAGTGTAATCTATTATGATCAAACACCAAAAAGAGTAAAAGGAACTCGTGCTTTGAGCTGCATAATAAGCAGTTATGACATCTATAGTTTTGCTTTCCTTCATTAGCTGCTTTTTAAGGAAGGGTTAACTTTTTCCTGTGTTTACCTTGTGAAACTATGTGAAATTTGAGACTGAACAGTCTAAAATGCACTGTTCAAGTGCCTTCAAAAAAGAGCCTTCATGTAACTGTAAAGTATTGCCATTGTGGCCAAAGCCTGTCGTTCACAGTGCTGACGGTGGCCTGTCAGGGCCCAACCTTTCATTTACAACACCTAATTTGAAAAGTTGTGCTCATGTGGACAGGGAACTAAGCTATTTTTTTTCTTTTGCAGCCTCCAGATGTTTTGGGGTAAGTTTTGAACATTCCATTTCAGTCTTTTAAATAAAAACACAGAAAAGATTTTAAAATAAAACTTCTGCTGGATGCTGGAGATTATTAACATACAGTTTGTAAACATCATGCACACGCAAAGCAACCTATATAGGGTTATCATTTTACATGCCAGTCAGTCAGTCTTACTTAAACAGTGATGCTGTAATTTTGCTCTTTACTTTTAGGTTTAGTTTAATCAGTTATGACTTTGATTTTTTTTTCTATTCATAAAAGTGAGCTCCAGCACCACCATCACCATCTATATCTCCAGTTGCTAAGATACAACACAATCATTTACATGTTATACCCAGGCACGGTCCTTAGGTGTGAGCCCTAGCCATCATCCCTGCAAACAGCAAAGCTGGTGTGAATACGCTGCAGCCCACATACAAACTGGCTGCCTGGGACAACTGGCCGTGTCACCAGCGCTGCCTTCTCGCACAGCCTCCCCTTCTCTGGGCTGCCCTCACCTCCCTGTCCTGAGAATGTGCAAGGGCAGAGGCCTTCTCTTACCGCCTCCAGAAACTTTTGATAAAAACCCTTTGATCAGATTCCTTCCAATTGCTACTTAGTTGCCGTTTCCCCTCTGAAGTTACAGAATACCTAACCAGGGCTGCCCAGAACCTGAGCCAGCCATTTGCCTAAAATTTCCCATTTCAATGGATGAGTAAATTTCAACACTGTGCTGTATTTGTGCTCCCATGAACCAAACACTACAGGAAAGACAACCAACTCCTTCATTCAAAACACAGATTTCACTCTGACCCCAATAACAACCAGTATCATAATCACATATTGATTTTAATTTGTAATGGAAGGAGAAAATTATGTAAAGCAAAAATACATCTTCACAAAATTTTATTTCCTTCTACCTAATTCCCTTCTCAATTAAATATAAGCACATTAGCATTAACAGAGAAAGCCTGGTGTCAGAAAACATAAGTTCAATCATATATTACCACATTCATAAACTGTAGGTGTTTAAAATTCATAAACCTTTCCTGTTAAGCTTGGCCTTCTGGAACGCGGGGAGAAACGAGCACTGCTAGCTAGTCAAACCACCGTTTTACGTCCGGGCTGAAGACCCCAGGGATGAACCGCCCTCTGAAGACGCTGGGTTTTACGCCAGTAACTGCAAGAAGGAGCAAAGACTCTCACCTGGACACGAACAGATCGTGAGCAGACATCTAACACGAGGTGGGTGATGATGGAGGGCCCTGCACATGCCCTCCCCACTGCTGGGGGTTTGGCTGCCAGGACCCTGGCAGCTCAGAGACAGCGCAGCCGGAGGGCTGCTCCCTTCTCTCTGGGGACATGGGGACAACGCTGCAGGAGCTCGTGGCGCGGCTGACCCCCTGTCCCTGGCAGCTGTCTCCACCTGAGGCCCTAGTTGTTTGCCCCGCTGAGCTCCAGCTCCAGATGCACCCTAGATGCTCCACAGCCAGACCCGGGCCAGGGGCCTGGCCGCCTTGCTCGTCCCCAGCCCTGTCCCATCACCGTGGCCCTGCCTGGACACCCCAGGGCTGCATCTGACTCTGGTTACCTTCGCCAGGTCTCACCCTGGGCCTAGCCCACGGGCTGCCATCCCAGCCTAGCCTCCACCCTGCCCCATCACCATGGCCTGCCCAGCAATCCTGGTGCTGTGCTTCATCGGGCCTGACCACGACCCTGACCTGCAGGCTGACTTCTCGCAGCCCTGCTCTGCTTCCACAAACCTGCCCACAGATCTGGGCTCTGGGCTGCTCCTGGCCTGCCCTGCTCCCTCGCTGGGGTCGGTGGGACAGATCCTGCCTTGCTGGCGTGGGGTCTCCCTTGGCTCCCAGCGCCCTATGCCGCAGGGAGCAGCCAGCCCTCATTGATTCCTGCCAGGTGAAGTGAATTCCCCTATATTATCTTAATAGTGAAAGTACAATATCAAAGGTGGTGATAGATAGCCAGCCTCAGTGAAACAGTGGCAATTAAAATGTGCACAAGAAAAAACGATTACTAATTTGACTCCTCTACATATATAGGAGGACTGGAATGATACTAGAAAAATATCTGCCTTTGTTAACTACAGTATTAATTACTGATCACAGGAAGAAAAACACCTGGTTCATTAAGACTGAAAATGGTATGGATACCACTGCTCAAATGCTAACCAGAAATCGCTCATAGTACGTCTGCATTTTCAGTTGAACGCTAACCACCTGTGCCAGAATTCCTAATGTGAGTCACTGGAGTTCTGCACCAGCCAAATAGATAGGATTAACAGATACATGGATAAAACAGGTATCACAGAGATGGGTCAACAAAGCTTTTGTAGAGGAAAGCCACGTCTCGCATACCTGTTTGATGTTCTCTGTTTGATTTTCTTTAATCTGTAATGATGTAACATAGACGATAAAGTGTACACGCATTTTCAAAACGCCTTTCTTGAGATCCTTCACCAAAGATTCTTAAGAAACCTAATCTGTCATGCAAGAAGATGAAACGTACAAAATTTGTAACTCTTGCTTTTCACTTTAGAGAAAACTGTTCTCTAAGGGTGAAAACAAACACAGAATGATTTTATTTCAAAGAATTTGTTCCTACTAGCTTTCACAATTTAGAATCCTTAATAGCCATTTGATGGATAATACCAACTCGCAACAATGAATGAGTTTAGGATCAAGACATAATTTCATCTTGTACTGAACTCCTCATTATTGTGGAGTTTCACAGGTGTCCCAAAATTTTTCCAAACTCTCGGACTGAGAGTAAAAGCAGCGTTTTCTGCAAACGCCTGAGAGAAGTTCTTATTCAGTTCCATCGAGCAGTCACAGTTAACATGTACTCCCATTTTCAGCCGATTTGTCTCTGTTTAGAAACTTGCATGTGCAAACCTTGTACGTGGCACAGCTCCATTACCATCTGTTCCAGTGCCTCCAGAGCACAGACAGTGAGGAGCTCTGACAACTGAAGCTCTGACAACTGAAGCTGGAACATATGGAGTGTTTATAGCACAAGAGTCATTACATGAAAGTAGGCCTTGGAAGGAGGGCGAGATGGTTTGGACTGTCCTTTCACATTAATTTCGGTATCTTCTGCTGTTTTGGTTGAGAAAATTGACTATTGAGTTTTAAAATTCAGCAAAAAGAAAATAAATCCTTGAAGTTTTTCTAAATAAAAACCACACATTTTCAAGTTTCCACTTTGTGGGGAAAAAGACAAACAGGGTAACAGAACTACTATTTTTAATGTCTGAATATGTACTTTCAAATTATTTTGGCATAGGAAATTGCTTTAACAGTTACAGAACATTTGAATTGTTTAGTATGGAGCTCTCCTGCCCTAGCTGTGCATCTGCATTTAGCAGAGAAAAGAGGTTGGACTTATCTCTGCACTGTCATCTTGCTTTTCAACCTCTGGAACCAGATCACAGTAATCACTGCTGCACACAGAAGTACAACAGTTTAGGTCAGGAGGGACCTCCAGAGGTCATCTAATGCAACCCCTTGGTCAAAGCAAGGTCATCCCAACCAGTTATTTTCCTTTGGTAGCTATCAGTAACATAAACAACAAATAAAGCACTCGCTGTCCTTTATCATACGCCCAACTTGTGAGCACAGCCCTACTCTCACAGAAGAGAACTACGGGTTGGAAAGTATAGACCATGCATGCATTTCTTCCTTACCGAGAGCATCCTGCAGGAGTTGCTCAGTGCCCTGCTGACGACCACGTTTGCTCTTGAACGACCACTCTGGAATGCTCCTTCAAATGTCAAGTGTAACAGCACTGGAGTGGAAGAATATACTTTAAGTGAGACTGATCCATTCTATTAGCTTTTTCAGAGCTTTTTGCACAGTGTTTATCGACTATGACAAAAAACATTGCATGGATTCTCCTGGAAAACACAGGACCTCCAATAGTAAAAGGATTGTTTAAAGAAAGTTATTTTTCCTTCTGCAGTGGCCGCTGCTATCTCAACAGTTACCTTGGAGCTTCCTAAAGAACACTACCCCTTTTTAGTTCAATTGTTACATATGTTGATTTTCCAGCACATAACCATGCAGGATAATGTCTTTAGTAAATATTACTTTCTGCCCATTTCATACTTTTCAGCCTTGTTCTCTTAACGGTTTTAGAAAGGTAAGCAAGTCTTGTCTGTTCTTCCCACACAAAGGAAAGGTAACCATCTAAAATTCATGCAGTTAGTTCCATGCTTCAGCCCTGAAAATACGTTACTTCTTTCTGTACATGCAGACAAGATGCCAGAGTGACCCCACGGAAGGAGTAGGTTCTGCTGGACCCAGGAACACAGGCAGGGTAACTGAGCGGCTGCTTTGGAGCCAGGCTCCCCTGGGGTTCGCTATACATCAGCTGTGGTGGAAGAAGTTAAAGTGGGGTGGAGAAGTCAGGCAGTAAGGAAAGATAGCCAGCAACTATGCAGCCAGTGCAGCCATACTGAGACAGATTTGGCACCTCTATTAGCATCTGAGGGCTCAGAGTATGCATTTATTTTTTCCAGAAAAATACTGTACCTAGCACATAGAACTGCACTCTAAACAGCACGCAGGATCTGTTCTAGCACGAAATAGACGCAAAACCAGGCAGAAAGCTCTGTTATGTACATGAACTACCTATGTATCTGATAGCTAATCTTAAGTTTGGCCAAACTTATTGGGAACAGGGAGCAGTGAAAAAACCTGTCAGTATTTACAAGCTTCTGGAACAGCTCCATTTTTTAATCATTTCTAAGCTCCAAGTAAGCAAGAAAGGACAAATGAACAGTTCTGACAACATAGTGACTGACAACGTGTTAACATTTTTTAAAGCACTCCTAGGGTGCGTTCCAAATAGGTTTTGGAAGGTGAAAGAAATGAACAGAATGCGGCGTGTGCAGCCAGAAGTACCGTGTGATGGTAGTTTCAGTGACTCTTCTGCAGTACTGAACATTCTCTGATTTGCAGAAATTCAAACAATCTGTCTCTGAAGAAATAAATCCAGGATGTTGCAACAGGAAGGAAATGTACTCTGTAAATGCTGGAGTGTCCCATGGAACTGAGAGATGCGGCATCTAAAGAAAACTGCTTAGGAAATGCTTAAGTAATGTACATGTCTAAAGAACGGGATTGATAACGCCCTGAAACACAGAAAGCTGATAAAGTTGAAATTGCAACAAGACACACATCTGTTACCCTGTGTCCATTACAAAAGTCGTCTGACTTGTCATCTGGCTTTTTTGATTACTTTACATCACCTACATATCAATAATAGAACAGCACAGGTATGCTGGAAATCTGATTCAAGAATGAGAAATAGGTTAAGTTTGCAGTAACGTTCAGTTATACAGGAACAATCGGCCCCAGCCAGTTCATTCCTGCAGCATGCCAGCAGCCTTGAAACAAGGCCTCACGGCTTCCAGACACCTTATCAGGGAGCCACAGCAGCTTGATCATTCAGGAAATTTAGCCATGTATTCAACTGGAAGAATGACCAAGCAAGCTCTTCTGAGGCACCAGGCATTCAGTCAGTTCTCTGTGTGTCACTGCAGGGGTTTTGTCAGCCAGGGGGTCACAACAGGAAAAAACAATGAACTTAACAGAAAACTTCCACACAGGACCTACATGCTGATCTATGCCATGCTGATCCACCACTTCCTGCTACAGCAAGGAGCTAGATGCATATACTCGTTACTGATACGAAAAGCTGCCTTTTTGACATAACACACATATGCTATATACACATTGCTTAAACACTATTGAACACTTATGCCAGAGTATTCAAATGTGTCACAGAAATTTGTCACTTGAAGCGCTCAACTTTTCTAACAACTGGACCACCGTGAATTTAGGTGGCTCAACTTTAAACACATTCATTCAAAATGCATAACCAAAATGTAATGTATTTTTCCACACAGTTTCATTACTGTGGAAACATTGTATTTATCAAGAGCTTTCTGCTGTGACATATTTGGATTTCAAATTCAGACAAAACAAAATGAAGTACTGTGTTTAAAATAGTTCATATGAGTATTTAATGCAGCGCAGTTTCTGTACCACTGAAGATACTGAGCTCTAACATGAAAATTGTCACAAAACATGGAAAAATGTGTGAATGCTTTTCACAGCATCCTCATCTACTTTGTATACAAAAGTGACACCTATCTGTTCCCTATCCAGAAGTCCATGATGGGCATATTTCTACTTTACGAATACTGGTGAACTATACTCCTGTTTATTTTAAGTTTTAGTTATTTTACGAGCATTCACTTGTTGATGAGCGTTTTCAATAAACGAAGTAACATGAGCATGCCAACTCATTGTGGGTTTCCTTTTTTGTTGTCAGTTGTAGGACATTATTCAATACATAATTGTGATTACTATTTAGGATTTGTTTTGCACCTATGTAAGGAATCCTATATAACCAGGCATGGACTACCTACTGTGTTGGAAATAGCACAGGGAAGAGAGGGACCTCTCCACCGAAGGTCTGCTTTATTTGCAGTATGAGCTGGCAGGGATATGGCAAAGTACAATAAGCAGACCCTTCATTGTGTCCCAGCATTACTTTTTATGTTTCACCCACCAGTGCTTAATTAAGGCAATAACTTCTCTCTGGGGCTTTCCAAGTTAATTCTTAAAGTGGAGCAAGGAGTAGTAAAGAACAAGTGCTTCATGAGCACTTCCTCAGCCTTGCCAGGACCAGTCCTCTCCACACTCAAGGCAAGGAACAAAATAAAACATCAGCTGTAGTTTGTATAAAAACATAAAGAAAGCTGTTTGCTACTATTGTCATGTAATAAGGCTTGAACTTACTGAAGGGCAGGAAGAATAAGAGCCGTCTGTTAGCAGTAGGTCAGCCGAGTGGTCCCGGCCAGAGGACGGGATAACGCTCCCGCTGCGGCACAGCCCCTGCCCGCAGGGCTGCAGCCAGTCGCCCAGCTGCCGGGCTCCGCTGCTGGGCAGGGCCGCCAAGAGCAGCCCTGGGACCTCGGAGAAGGCCAGAATGGCACTCTATTCAAACACAATGCGAGTGGCCGGCATTACAACAACTTGCTGTAAGATACTGTTTTCATTTGACGTTGTGGTACTCTGTGGCACGCTTTCAGCAGAACAGAAGATGCAATTTTTTGACTGATTTGCCATGTCACGGAGTCCCAAACAAGCATGGGGAGTGGCTCCCACTCACTGAAAAAAATAAATACTGCACATGTATGATGGATTGTTTAAAGCTTTTCTTTCTGATACTATTCTCATCTATCAGCACTTAAACGTATATGAAGTGTAGAATGACACCTGTTTCTTCAGGATGATTTTTCTAGGCAGTAAGAGTGGGAACTTTTGACATTCTGAACCTTATTTTTGTACTGTTGCAAAGCCCAGCCCTTTTGGTCTGCCTGCAGTTCCACCGGCAAGTCTGACACTTGAATTCCACTCCTGCAACTGAACCACAAGGCATGTCCTCCTCTCCTACCTTTACAATGGATAACTTCTGTCAAAAATTTTTTCCTGTAGCATGACAATAGTCAGATGTATGCTTCAAGGAAAACCTCAGGAAGGTGAAGGAAAAATGGTGACTTTCAATAGAGAGCAGCACTTGGAAACTCAATTAGATGGCTATGAGTGCTGTTTTGTGAACACTAGAATGTGACCATTTTCACTGTCCCTAATGAAAATTTTGGATTTCTTCTAAAGCGTTGAACTATAAATGTTGAAAGCTGTATTGAATAACCGTGGCCAATGAAAAGGAAATTTATCCACTCTAGGCACCGGCCAAAGCCTGTGATTATTCCTCAGAAAATTTCCTACTGATAGCACTCACAAGAGCTTTCCCACTGTCAATATGTTTGACAATACTGCTTCTATTATCAGAATAACAAATGCAACCATTTTTGCTCCTGTGAGTGTTGCAGCCACAGATGTATTCTATTAAACTGCCAGTAACATTTCACTGGAAGCACTCTCATCTTCCGATATCTGGCTGCCTTCCTGAGTTGAGAAATGAGGAAAAACTACCCAAGTGAACTCACTGAAATCACTTACTTGGTAAAAACTTTTCATACTGTATAACCATTGGTATGTCTTCAAAATTGCTTAGCTTACTTCCCCCTGCCCAAGAACATTATAATGACTATGCGCAGAGGACTAACTTTTCTACTTCTTACAGCACAATCCACACATTCAAAACCAATATTTGACTCAAATTGATATAACCATCTAAGCAACAAGTAACCAACACATACATTGTGTTAACAAAACCAGTAAAATGGTGGTCACATTGGAAACTGCCTTCCAAAAAAGGAGTAACTGATACTCTAAGCAGGCCCTGAAGTCTACACACCTCTGTTCCTAGGGTTCAGCTTAGCTTGGCATGGCTTTTTCAGCCCTTATCAGCATTTTATGTTGTCTACATTTTCTTACTCATTCTGTCAAAAGGAAATCTTGCTGAAGCAGAAAAGTTCTGTAATCACTTGGGAATCAGACTCCAGTGCGTTAAGTAGGAAATTTAAAAGTTAAGTAAAGCAAATCTGAAAATCATGAAAAGCCGTGTAATACCTGAGAGTGACACCTAATGTTAATTACAAGGGATTGTGGTGTGCCAGATTGAGCATTAGATAAGTGTGACATTTCAGGGTGGCTACGCAGAGCCAGATGTGCTGTACGGAAATTCAGGTTACATTTTATTGATTGATTATAATTCAGATACTGTATGAAGTGAACAGTCAGTTGCATCTACAATAGCTAACAGACTATACAAATGGCAACCTAATATACTGGTGGAAAATGGTGCCAAAATAATAAAAGGCTATTACAAAACAAGCAAAGTCAGACCCTGATCCATATTTAGCCATTAAATTACAGAGTAGCAGGAAAAAATGCCAGGTTGTCATCTTTTTCACTTCACTCAGTGGAACACTGACAAGAAGAACGCCTGCATGGCGGGAAAGCAAAGTCAGGGCTAGAGGGCATGGCAGATGTCTAAAAAGATACACAAAACAAAACTTTGAACTCAGTACAATCTGAAAGTTTGGGAACTGCCAGAGCCTCCCAGGAGGCAATGTGTATCTCTGATCGGAAGGCATTAACACGGACAGCTGGGGTGTCCCCCGAGGCAGCCCTGAGCCAAGGGAGGCTCTCCAGGCAGAGTGCGAACCCACTGCTGTGGGTTTGTCAGAGTTCCAGGAAGGAGGTGGATCAGAGCTCTTTCCACAGCCAGCTAGCCTGAGGAATGTCTTAAATAACCAGCAGCCACAACAGCCAAAGGGAAATCACTTTAGACAAGCAGAACTAATGACAGAACTTATCGCTGGCAGACGATAACAGTCAGTCCCAAGGTCTCTGAGGGGAACCACACATCTCTGAGACTCTCTGTCCGAAAGCAATTATGTGACTGAGCTGACAGTTCTAAGACTTTGAAATTCTTGTACTGCTACAGATTTTTAATCATCACTTAATGCTATATGGTCTGTGAGAAGAAGAGGGAACTGTATCTTCAGAAGGGTTTCATAAAAGCCTATGGTTATAGTACTGTGCATGTTGCGTACTGGTGACCATAGAGAACCATTTGCCAAAGGTTAAATGAAACCTCTTCCAGACTCAGCTGATCACTGAACAGACAGGATGCCTGAGGCAAACTTACTACCAACTCTGTAGATTACTTTGTTCCCCCCATTGCTTTCTACCTGTTGTCAAAGTACAGCATAAGTAAAAGGCACTAACAATCTGTTTTTATCAACACAATTATGCACTGCCCTACATGTTGGCCTCAAGGAGTAATATAATAGAAATAAATGAAAAGAGCAACACAAAATTAAGCAGAAGACGACAATACAGATATTGAAAAATAATTTACAAAATGTATACACACTTTATATTAATATACGATAATATTACTCAAATATTAATAGAATTATCTGAAACCATCAGACTTACCGTAAGATCTCTGATAGTAGTAACAACACTTCTCATGTCTTCGATTCAAAGACCTGGAAATACTTTCTAAGTTGTAGTCTTACAATGCCCCTGTGAAATAGCTATTACTGTATCTACCTACAAATGGATAAATAAAGATTGGGTGAGAGGAAATCAAAAGTGCAATCAGAAACAGAAACTTGTGAGTTGTAACTGCTAGTCCCCTGCAGAAAGCTATCAAAAATAGGTAATTCAGTCAGTTTAGAAAGCAAGCTGCTATTCAAGTCCTTTCACAATAGATATTTCTAGAACCTCAAAACAATTCTAACTTCTTTTATATCGTATGCTTGACTCTTAAGTGTTAATAATTTTTTTTGCTTTGTCTTTTTAAGAAAAATATTGAATATTAGACATAATAATAACCCGTTGTATGAATGATATATTCATTGGGTCCAATCAAAATTCTTAAACAGCTGAGAAAACCTTTTGGGTCCAGTTTCATTAGCCATTAGAACAGCAGCAGAAGATGACAGAAGACGTAGTCTTAGTATGGCAGACAACCTTTGTTTAAACATCAGCCTGTGAGCAAAATGATTATATGTAGCATGGTAATCCATAACTTCGTATATTATGAATTTGTAATAAACGGGATTGATATTAATGTTTTTCTTTACTTTTCATAGTAAATATCCATTTTATCTTTTTAAAAAATTTCCTTATTTATGTAAGATATGATTGTTGCAATTGATGGGTTAAAAAAATTATCCAAATACCATTAATGCCATGCCTTTAACATTTATTATTGAAAAAAACAACTATGTGACAGAAATTACTCCCTGTTTTAGGATCATCTAAGGAATTATATTTTTATAAATCCTCATTTTTGACAGTAAAATGTAACTGGTGACTGTATCACCTCTGTCTCTTTGTGTCAACACCTCCAAAGCTTAAAAAAAACCCCTCTGGTGAACAGACATGATTAAAACCATTCAATGTAGTGGCACACTGCAAGTGGTAATACCAAGACACGAATAGCTTTTAAGCTATAGTGAGTTCTGTGCTACCTTGGTAGTGCAGCGGGCCAAGCGTACTGGCAAGTCTGACTTATCTGCTGAAAGGTGGACACAGTAAGAGTTTGTGATCAGGACAGCTTGAAGAATGCCCAGTCAGAGCATTAACTTCAGATCATTTCAAGTTCATCTTGGATATTTGCGGTCTTCCAAACAGCATATTCCAGGCATGCTATTAGCATGAGTCATTAATCCTCCCCATCTACTGTGACAGTACAGTCCTATCTCTGGCTTACACATAAAGGAGTTGAAGTAGTCATTCACTTTAACTCCAATAAGAAGAAAATAAAGTAATTTAAACCCCAGCTTTTTCAGCTATTTAGCCACTTAGCTACCTAAAAACACAGAACACGTGGCTCAGTTTGAAATCCCTGCTCACGCTGGTGGGGGTATGGGAAACAGGCACTCTATACCAACATTTTATTCAAGATGAACACTTCTGTACTGAAATGTAGCCTGCTATGCAAAATTAACTTGGTGACTACATTCCAGAACCCATCACAAAACTGACACTTTTCAAGAATCTTCGAGGTCCAAAAGAGCAAACGATCTGAAGGAGGAGGGTGCCGAACAGGCAGATGGCATTTCCTTACCACACGCCTGCCTCAGTGTAACAGTTGGCAGGAAGTTACGGAGAAAGGGTCGCTTTCCGGAACAGCCATTAGACCTGTGGTTAGGTTATAATCCCAGCAGGGTGTAATTTTAAGTCCCCGCTCTGCTTCAGTTTGCTAGTTTCCCAGTAAGCGATCCTGACCATCTGACTCTTCTGGAAAGCATCTGTTCTGCTCCGCTCTATTGGAACTAAGTAAGAAAGATCAAATGGTCCACATGTGTTAATTAGGAAAGCAGCTACAAGTGGATGAATGCCTAGCAGGACTGCAATGGCACTGTTTTGGCCTGATTTTATTGATCACCTGAAATATAATTTGAATGGCACGTTTTTATTAAGATACCCTTCAGAAAGCACACACAGATGGCCTGACAGTCTTGATTTCTAAGCTTATGCAGGGCATAGCATACCAGGATCTTGATCTTAGCTGAAGCCTCCAGACATTATTGGGATACAAGAGTAATAAAACAGTGCGAAGCAGATACAGTGCTGAAGGTTTAGCCCTTCACAAGATCAAGACCATCGGATATTTTTGAAGAAATCTTTTGCTTACTTTGTAACAGTTAATTTAACTTTAGGCTAAAATATCAGTATTTCTTCCCAAGAGAAGTGGAATTTTTTTACTAGCATTTTATAATAATAATAATAAAAAAATCAGTACAGGACCATGCCTGCATATTTTTAACTCTGAAATTTTTTTAAAAAATCAGTCCCTAACACACCATCAAATAAGTGAATGGAAATAGAGGAATATTGTTTCTCCACACATTTTCCACATTTCATTTATCTTCTAAATTAAGGGTCATAAGCTGTAGCAAATACACAGTTTAAAATCCAATTCACTAGCTCAGTGAACCAGCAGCAACCCTTATGATCATTTTAGGTACTGTAGGAAGAATAGAAGTTGATTTGGGAAGGAAAATGTCTCAGATTTTAAAATCTATTTGCCACTTCTAAATGAAGCAACAGCTGTTGTCAAAGACTTTTAATGCTAACTTGATTCACAGAGGAAAATGTTAAACTAGTGTTTTAAAAAAATCCAGTAAAATTGGAGCACAGCTATCATATGGAATACATGTTTTCCTGTTTCTTCCCCAAACCAGCTGCTGAGGCTTTTGGAATAACATCCCTTTCAGAAGAGGATGAAGCAATGGAACCGTTTCCCCACTACTCCACACAAAATGTGGAAGCTGTTTCTCTTTCAGATAAAAAGCCAAAAAACAAACAAAAAGTATCTTGCTAGTTTCAGGCAACAGACAGTGTTGCTTTTTCTTCCCAGCAGTGCCAAGGCAATGGGCTTCAGAAGCACATGCTGAACATCCTCTGTTCTGCAGTGGGACTGCCAACACAATCCATATGCCGGACAGCATTTGCTTCAAGCTAGCACTAAACTCAAGCAATTAACTGGAATTTAAAAAAAAACAGATAAAATCGCACTAATAGCATTGAGTACGTGGGTAGGAAAATAAATCCTTATTGCAAGTCATTCTGAATGTTTTGCAGCTCAGGAATCTTGCTCCCTTCTTCCCATCGACTAGACCCACAACAGATGCCATAACTTAAGAAATAAACCATGATCTCATGTGCCCTTCTGTGGTTACTGCAGACTCTGCTACTCAGAGATCTCAGGACAGAGGTTAGATTCTTTTCAGATCTAGAATTAACAGACACTGATTACTCTTCTATAGATCTTGCTAGACCACACTTACACCCACCATTCGGTCTTCACTCCCATTACACTGGAAAATCTTTTGACTGTATGGAAAAATACCATACGACGAGAAAATGTTAAAAAAAAAAAAAAAGCCTTTGGAGAAATGGCAAGTGGAAACATTTCTATAGTCTTTTTGAATATATAAAATTGTTGTAGTTTGGTACATTCTACAAAGGATATTATAGAACTATTACACCTCTTAATGCAACATCTTGGTATTTTGATTTCCATTCTTAGTAAGTTACAGTTGTTTTTCCTTGCTAAATTCACACTTTCCATTTACCTCTTGGTTCAATTCACTTTTTCGTTTGTATCTTCTTTCATTCTGTTGTTCCAAACTTCCAGGACAATTAAATTCTCTCCTAACATGTAATAATTGATCTCCACTGCGTTCTTTCTCCTAGTTACTCTCTTCCCCTTTCTGCATCTTTGCTGTTCCACAAAATTATTCCATTTTCTTTTCTAGTATAACTGTCAATTTTTAATGCCTCTTTCTATTCTGTGTGACAAGTCTTCTATTTCTTCTTTGGCAGTTACACTGACAAGCGTAATGTTAAAATGAAGCACTGGACAGCACTGTCCTGGAGGTCTTTAGATTTTCATTCTCTGGGCTAGGTAGGCACACCACAAAAGCTTGTGATGGGAAACCAGAAAATAATGGCCTTGTTCAAGTGAACTTTTTTTCTCTTGCTGAATTATCTTGGAGACTATGAGAGAGTAAGAGGCATTCTCTTTGGCAGGTCATTTACTATTTCCCCAATTAAGGAACACAAAGAATACTGCTTAATTTTTCGAAAACTCCTCTTAGGACTATTTATCTATTTTTGACCAGTTACAAAGAAGCATATTCACAATAAGAACTAACACATCTTAGGATGTCTTATCCTTAGTTATCCAACAGAGGATGTCTTATCCTCAGTTCCACTGGGAATGTCATGTAATGGCTAGTATATACAGAAAGCCATCAATTTATTTTAGACCAAAGCCCCCATATAGCTGATCATGAATGTATCAGCAAGGGTGCATACATCATTCAACAACATCAACACCAGCAGCAAAAGAACTATTTGCATGTCAAATTCACAGATTAAAAATGTGAACAGATGACAACTGAACATTTTGATTCACACCGTGTTTCTCCTGCTTGTCAGTTTCTGGCAGTTATCAATAGTAACTTGAAAAGTGCTAAAAATAACACAGATTCAGGTCCTGGCTCAAAATTCTTTTTTTCTCCTCCCATTTTGCCTTGATACTCTGCTTGATACTGCTAATAATAATGTTAGTATAACTCATAAAACCATTGCTGTAATTTTAAAATAAGAAACACATATTACCTATGAAAAAGGAGATAACAGTAACATCTAGAATTCATTCTTACACATTATTGGCAAGCTTAAATGATACATAACTATGCATCCAGCATGTATGTAATTGCACATGTAATGACTGCATTTCAGGTAATTTTTTTCCAAATATATGATTTGATGCATACTTACAAAGAAGAAATTAGAGATTGCTTACGTATCTTGGAGTTGAAAACAGCCTTCAGTCCTGCCAACATTTTTTTAACGTCACACTGAGCATAGTACACAGCAAGCAAACCAGATAAAAAAACAGTTTCAGATGGACTGAGGAAAATGACCCTCTTCCATCTTGCAGAGCTCGTTAGCTCTGGTTAGGTTTCAGTGATTGAAAGGCTCTGTACTCAGTCTGATTTCACAATCCAAAATTATCAGGCTGTCTGGTTTTCTGCGTAGACTTATTACTACTGCCACTCAAGTCTGCAGATAAGTGAACCCCTCTGGATACTCATAAAGCTAATGGAAGGACTTCAGTGGTTGCTTCATTCTGGACACAAATAAAACTTTTATCTATGTAACACACATATAGACACTATTTTTGTGTGTTCAGGCATGCATACATCAGCCAATCACTTTAGAGAGAAAAAGGGTTTTCTTATTTGCAACTCAAAAGTTAAAAAAAAAAGGTAAGACCTTCAGTATTGCCAGAAGCATTATTCTAAGAATGAGGTAGCTTACTTCTAGCACTGGTTGTGAGACTTAATTTGAACAGAAAAATACTAGGTGAATAAAAACTTCAAAAGATCTCAACTGTGTCCACCCTGGTAACACCTCAATATAAAGCCAAATTATCTTAGAATCTTAAAATTTAGTTGCTATGGGAGGAGAGAAAGCTGCAGCATACCTGGAACACAGAGCAGTTTCTTGGGGAAGCAGTGAAAATAACATCCCGGCCTGCGAGCAGATAGAAAAACGGAAGCAAATGGAAACATCTAGGTAAGACATACTGTGAGCCTGGACTATTTTCTCAGGTGTCATCAAGACAGTATAAAGAAGTATGAAATTACAAAGACTCAAAGCTTTATTTGGGATCTGACTCTTGCCAGCAAGAAGTGGAGACCCACTTTCTCATTCATAGGATTAAGAAGAGTTGGTTGAAAGTTTCCTGAAAATTTGTCACCGTTTTTCTCTTGACACAGGACAGACTGCACAAGGTGACATATCCTGTAATCTTTCACACATTCTCTACATCCTTTTAAAATTTCTCCCAACTATAATGGTTTTCCCATCCTTTTTCCCATCCTTTCCTCTCTTCAAATAAGAGACTCCTCCTTTTGCCACACAGAAAAGGCACTCTTGTGATTTCTGCTGCCCTTCAGCACTCTCTGCCCACCCAGCAGTTTTCTTAGTGCTTTCACTTGCCTAAGGCACGAGATATCCACTTGGAGTGGGGAGCAAATGGGCTGCACTATCTCCCCTTCTCCCTTCCGCTCCTTTGCTTTTCACAGATTTAACGCAAGCGGTCATGGCTTCCCCCTGCATGGCCACTGGGTACGATTTGTGGCAAATGCTCCACGGTGTCTTCCGAGCCACATTTCATGGCATAGCACAGTCTGTGAGGTTCTACTGCAAGCAATACAGCAGGCATCCTGCGACCGGGAAAATCATTCCTCTCAGCCAGTATCACGCTCCAGAAGAGCTACACCAAGGCAGCTCTAGAATTACGAGCTGTGAAATAAAATTTCCACTGAATTAGGCCCAATTAATTCTCAGAATTTCTGATATGGCTGTAGAGTCTTGACGTTCTGCCATACAACAAATGGAACACAGACATGTTGGGAAAAATTAAATCAGACAAAACACTGTGTGTTCGAAAAACACAACCACTGAAGCCAAAATCACTAGTAAGAAGATCAAATTAATAAATGGGAAGGTCCTCTTCCAAAAGTGACAAATCGTTATTAAAGTCTGCCTGAGGGAATCCTAAACTAATCTTACTGTTAAAGTGAATAAACACAAGGCAGATTAACAATGTCTCCTGAACAACATGAATTTTGAAGGCTGATTATAATTCAGAACAGGAAAAGGGGTTATCTTAAAGAGCTTTCCTAGTTGTACATTGTCAGCTTCTGAGTGTAATTAACATGCTATTAGTACATCTATGTGTAAAATTCTTGTCAAAACACACTCTTAGTTCTTGAAAGAAAATAAGACGTAAATACAATGTCATAATGGTTTTAAATGAAATATCTCCTTGCAGTGAAATATTTTCTAAAATATCACATTTAATACAATGTGTTAAGACTATATCCTGCTCTGCACATGACACTTGGTACAGCAATTTTATTTAAAATTATATGTAGCTCACATTCTAAACAGCAAAGAGAAAATGGTCTGTAATTTTGAAGCTATTGAGCATTTCAAGTCCTACCCAGTTAACCAAAACCAGAAGATTATTTACAAATTGCCATGAGTGCTGTTAAGGTGAGGATTTCAGAAATAGCATAATAGAAATAATAATACCATAAACTAAGTAGGCTGTAGGAGAATATAATATTATTTCTATTTATAATGAACAGTCCATTAATACAGTAATGAATACATTGATTTCTTTCTGTAAAAATATAATTTCTGTCAGTCATATTAGTATTCTGTCTTAGATCTTCTGTAACTGTAGCTGTCACAGAAAATATGATTTTCTTTTCCTCTTTCATTTTTAGATGTTTGTTTTGGAAAACATATTCCAAAAAGCTTGAGTGAGAATAATTAATTCCCATGGCTTTAGGTGACAAGCTGCACTATATCAACCTGCATATACCATCAAATGGCGTCTGCACCAACCAACATCCAAGGCCAGATTTATAAAAGCATTTTGGTGCCAAACTGTGTAGGAGATCAGATGGAATTTCCAAAAACACCTGTGCACAACAGTCATGATGATTTTCATATAAGTGCCTCATTTCCCCTGGAAATCCCTCTATAAATACTTAGGGTGGTAACCCTTAAAATCTGATGTTTAGTCAACTATTTTTGATTCTTCACGACAGAACCAGGGCTCTCCAACCCAGTAATTTAAATAAAAGATCCTAGCGAACAGTGCCATACTGTAAACCCTGTTCCAGTCCTAACCACTACATAATAACAGTGTCTCCCAATTCTGTCTCTATCTGCCCTGCTATTATTGGTCACTTCTATGTTGTTTGCTAACAGAAAGTGCATAAAGGCAATGAAGAGAGATGCTGGAGAACAAAGATAGTCAGATTTTGAGAACTGCAAGTATTGCTGTGGATATTTTGCATGTTAGTTTCAATTCATCACTAAAGTACACTTCAAAAGGCATCAATTTGTCACTTCTAATATGGTAAGAGAGTCATATAAAAATTAACTGAACATCTCATTCTGATCTTAGGACAACCTTTGCTCTGCCTAGCAACTACCATCAACTATGAAAATCAAAGCATCTTTACAATAAATGTAATGAGAATTTATGCCTGTTTAGTGCTATGTCTGAAATTCTGTTGTTAGATTAGTATTTCTCTTAAATTCTGCAGGTAATGGCAGAAAGGAGGCAGATGTCACTAAGAGCAGGCAATACATACGTGTCCTAGTAGCAATGGGGTTGGAAGGGGTGGCAGGGTCCCTCAACAGGGATAGCCATTTTGAAATGAAAGAACAGTGTCTATCCAGAGCCAGAAACTAGAACACACAAACGTTTAATAAGGAAAACAGCATGTTTACATTAGACACATCAACGTCTTTATGAGAGAAAGATTATTTTGAGTAGAACCAAATAATAAGAAATGTTAACCATCTTTTCTATGAATCCTGCCACGTTGATGAAACCAGTGTATATAAATTCATTCATGTCACGCATGCTTTATTATTGACCTACTAGCTTCATTTTTTTCTCTTGCATGAAATAGGTCCTCCAAATAGCCTCCAAGAACTTCCAAATTCAAACAGTTTATCACATGAAGATTTTGTAACTGTGTGATTTTTCTCATGCACACAAGCATGGTTTTCAGACAGGTTGTATATATACTTAATGAAAGAAAGGCAGTGGAGCAATGAGCTCCTTCTGCTTCTTGACACCCCTGTGCACCACATCTCCTACAGCCTCTTCATGGAATTTATCAGAGTGCAGGCAGCTTGGACAAGATACAAGAAGTGACCAGATTTTTTTGCTTAGGCAATGGTAGATCTAGGGCCCATTACAGTTACTGGTAAACTGCATCACGCATTGTTTTCCTGTAAGCAATAACTAGAGTGGACAGATGTATTGGCAGAACATACACACTACATGTGCTGTACTTTTAGCACACGCTGCTTTTGAAGATTCCTCATTGTGTCTGTTGATTGTTGACAAAGAGACTGATCTAACAATGTCTCCCTTTCCCACTATCAATTGATAGGAATTCACCTCCCCTCTCTACTAAAAGGGAAGTACAAATATTGTCCACACACCTCCCTCTATTTCAGAAGCACAGTTCAACTGTAATGTGTTCAGAGCTTCATCATTCACACTGCTGATCGCCTTTTTTGTAACCCAAGTTGCTGAAGCCCGAGGCAAAGAAGGCATTGAGTTTCTCGGCCTTAAGTGTGCCCACTGTCACTAAATCACCCACTACATTCAGCAGTGCGTCCACATTTTCCTTTCGTAGTAGAAGCTCATGTTGCTGCCCTTGATGTCCCCTGCAAGTCTCAACTGCAGTTACCCAACAACCTTTGCTTTTCAAGCCCGTTGACTGCTTCCTCACTTAACTGCAGTTACAGTCTCCTTCCCTCTTCGTTCCCAATATACAGTTTGTGTTTTCGGGCTGGCCCATCTGTTGGCAAAGATGCTCTAACCCCACTTCGTCAACTGGATCCTGTCTCTTGCCAGCAGTCCTCAATCCTCAAAGAGGATCCTCTGGTCATAAAAGCCAAATCCCTGGTCAGAGGTGATATTTTACAGATCCAGTAAGAGTCTTTCTGAGAGAAATACCACACTGTGGTATTTTATCAACCTTCTGTAGTCACAACCATGCGGAAAATTGCATTTTTAGGTTTTTTTCCAAACAATTTCATAAGATGGGCTGCTTTGTTCATAAGCTATACAAGTATCACCGTTTTGGATCACTTCCCATGAGTTTTTTTCCCAGCTATTTGTTTACAGGAAAAACTTACTTCCATCCAAAAATGCAAATAGATCAGTTATTGCTCTTAACCTCTCTTAACCTGAACAGTCCTTCTTTGCATTTCCTACTTTGCAAAGAAAAAATGTCCAAAGAGGGAACCTAAAACATGTCATCTATTGTCTATCTCAAATAAATGAAAGGTCTAACTTAATGCATTATTACTCACTCTGCCAGAGGAAGGCACATTTTATTAAATGAATATGCCAGCAGCAATTACTTTGCACAAAGAAAAGGCTTCACAAGATTCTTGTCACAATTTACAAACAACAAGCTGGTTTAAGCTATATATATAGTATTTTTTACAAAACTAGGTCTAAACTATTCATTGCTTTGTATGATGACATTGTATTGTCTAAAAACAGTTTCAAAACTTAGAAATAATGCTATGAAACCCCCCACGTGTATAGTATTAAATACATTTACCTCTTTTACATCTTAAAAAATACCTTGTGCACATGGTAAGGTACGGAAAGAGGCCAAATGAACTCAAGGATTATTCTAGATGTATGTAAATTGTTGCCCTCTCATGACTCTTTCATTATCACAGCTGCATGCATACACGGGTCTGTTCCATACCTGCTGTTTACAGCAGTGACAGCAGTCATTTAACAGAAGCAGTACAGCTTTCCTGGTCTTTTTATTCTGTTGTTGCAGCAGTAATTAAAAAAAGATTTAAAACTATTTAAGACCTGTCCCTTCCACTAAATTCAGCAGGAATTATACAAATCACCTGAAACATGCAAGATGAAGTCCATAATATTCAAGGACAAGCAAAACTATGAGGTGAAGACGTGATAATTAGCTCAATCTAGGCACAACAACGTCTGGAGGAATTAGAAAAACATAGCTGCGAATATTCATTTTATAGCCTCAAAATATACAATGAACTAAAAAGCAGAAGATTGATTTACTACAAACTGCACAACCACCAAAGACTTTTACTGCAAACTGTAAAAGCTACTATGAAAGTCGCCTTTATAGCTATTATAAAATTTGATTTCATGCATATTGTTTCTCCAGCATTATCAAGGGAATATAATGTAAAATTCACACAGTGCCTTTTTTGTTTAATTATGATAATGATAATTTATACTAATGGCATACAGACAAAAGAGAAAGGTATCAAGAGACTTTAATCTGAATTTAGTTCTTATCCTGTTATGACTGCTATTTTATGCTACAGGTTTATGTTGTATTTCTTAAAAAAGCACGCAAGATACCACAGATTTAGAAAGAGAACTGGCGGAATTTGATTTCCTACTTTAATCCAAATACCACAAAGAAGAGACGCTGAGATACATCCCTATTAGAAGACCAAATTCTCTCTCAATCTTCAGGATTTCTGATTTGCTAAAAGGACCTGATTCAGACCTGCAACTAAAGAGCAAGAGGAATGGAACTAGCTTCTAGAGAAGTGCAAGTGTACATCTATGATCCCTGATGTTAATGAAGGCATGGTATAGAGATGTTGTGCTCCTATTGCAGCCCAGAACGGCACCACAGAGAGGTGAGAGCGCGCGGCCTGGCAGCACGCACTGGTACACGCCAATGATGGGGAGGGCCGGCAAGTACATCTAATCACGGCACACAGTTCACTACTTTTTGGGCATCTTTACATACCCTTATCCTGACTTTTTGCTACTTAAAATTCTCAGTAAAGGTACAGGATCAGGTTTTGTAGGCTTGTTTGTTTGTTTGTCCCCCTTTTTAACCAGCTTTGCTCTTAGAAAAGTCATCAGGCCTGCTGGCTTCAGCTGTGGAAGACCAGTTCACATAAAACTGGTAGCTTAATTTTTCCAGAGAATTATTAATACATTCCAATAAGTAAATGACACTTATGATTAGCTAACTTACATTTTGCCTTAATTACTATTTGGGTAGAAAAGCTCACTGTGTGTTTCATGACAAGAAATTAAAGCAAAACATATGTGTCTTTAAGCCCTAAATTAATAGTTGTATTATGCAGAAGAAAAACCCCAATACTTCTAACAATAATAATAAGCAAATCTCATCATATGAAATCATTATGGATGAAACACGGGACGATTAATCCTTCCAATACTGTATTTGTACATCTCAATTTTTAGATCATAATTTTTTTATGCTTTAAAATGTGATTGCTGAATGAGGAGATTAAAGCAAAACAATTTGTTCTGCAATCTAGAGAATCTGGGTACATGAGGTGTTTAGTACTGATAGCTCCAATACCTCCTGTTTACACTTCACTGCATATACCTCCAAAACAAACAAGCAGAATGACACACTGGTCCAAAAGGGATGGTGACCTCTGCTAGACATGAAATGTAAAAAGATTAATGTATCTTTTTGTTATCTACACTAAATTTAGAAACTGCAGAGTGAAGCCTTTACACTTATCTTTGATGAATTGAAAACAAAACACAAAAATAAAATATTTGGCACCTTGGACAATGTAACCAACAAAAAAGGGATGAATGTCACTAGCCAACAAACAAATTAAACCTCATCTATATTGCTTCAATTCACCTTACATTTCTAAAAAAGGATCATCATAAATGGCAATATAATGTACTCTGCCATTGTACTCTGCCATTTCTTTCCTAGAAATTTAACTCCTTCTTGCTTTATTTCTTCCTCTGCATGCTGGAGTGATACCACTAACCCTTTTTCTTTTGTTAAACATTCTGAAAATTACTGAGAAAAGCATTACACAAAAAATCCACGGAAATCATCCTGTGTGCATGGTGAGACATACGGTTTGCATGGCACACAAATCCATGTATGGCCTGTGCCCAGGAATGAACAGTGAGGCAGCAGACCTTGTTACACAGCAGTATTACCAGCTTTACTGTTTTGTCTCTCCTGTGTCTTTCTTCACGGCATACTTTTTAAGAAGGAAGGTATGTTTCCTTTTCAACAGAGATACATTTCTTATGAAGGAAACCACAATGTCAAACTTTTCCTGAGAAGACAGGAACGTAGCTACACATATTCAACCATAACTTTATAAAGATGTTTCTGAAACCACTCGCAGCATTGCTCAGAGAGATTTTGAATTACCGTCAGGGCAGCGGAAAGGGGCACTGCATCTTTAAAGGAAACAGATTTGCTTCAGAAAGGGGCAAGCTGAAGAAACATCTGTAAAGACCGATAATACATTCACTTCCTGAAATTCTTCTACAGCTACTACTGTGAAAAGCAGGAAGTACAGGCAAGAGAGAGGAAGAAAGTACACATGAGAAAAGAAAGTTCTCTCCCCCACAAAACTGGCTGGAATGATGAATGCTGCTATACATGAGACCGAAGGTGTCATTAATGGCATCTCTATATCCTGAGAATATAGACAAAGAGCCAGCAGTATTACTTCTGTCATCTGTCAGTTTTTCCCAACTTTAGGATCCACAGTACAAAGAGGAGTGGTGATGAAATACTCTACCTTCTCACCAAGGCAACACCCCTTCCCAAGCAAGCTCATCATCCTCACGGGAACAGAAGAGCTGATCTGGACCAGAGATGTAGTAAACTTTTACCAAGGTATACTCAGCTTCAAGGTGCCGTAACCAAAACTGGCACTCTAGAAATAACATTTAATTACAAAGAATATCAACTTTCCAAAGCAATACTGCATTTAAGGGGATGAGGACCTATTGCATAGGCCATTGCATCCCTAAATATAGTATTCCAGAATATTAGATGAAGAGTGTACACAAATGCAGATACACTGTTTTCTTCTCTCTGTATACATACTTACATAAATCTTACACAAACACAGCAGATTCTCTCTAGAAACTGGTCTTTATAATAAAAATCCAACACATTCCTCTCAAGAATAATTGCAAATCTTGGGTGGTTTAGGGGGGGTTGGTTTTTTTGGTTTGGTTTTTGGTTTGGTTTTGTTGGTTTGTTGTTTTAGGTTTTTTTGGGGGGGGGTGGTATTTTTTTTATTTTTAGGAAATACAATTCTTCTATTAATAACTGTTGTTTCACAAACCAGACTTTTTTCCATGCTCATAGACAAACCTGAGTTTAAAAGTGACACCAGTTACATCTCCTAATAAAAACCTCCAAACGGGTTTTCCTCTCTCCTGTGTTTTACAAAACTTTTCCAACTCATAAATCTGAACAGCCACTCAGAATTATTTCATGGTGCATGCTGTAAATTAATTACAAGTGTTTCAAAATTCAGGTCAGTCCCTTTGTCATGGTGCCATGATGAAGGTAAAGCACAGCTTGTTCTATCTTCCCTGCTCCCTTCTGCTTCTCTGGGCAGAGTGCATCGGAATCACTAACTCCGCTGAAATGAAGCGATTAGTTTTTAACAGTAAAGTTAAAGGTGCATCAGAACATCCTTGAAATAAAACAATCATCCTTTTTGTTCCAGAATAAAACATATTTTGTCTACTCTTCTTCCCTTTCTTTATATGGAGAATCAGCAGAGTTCTCTACTGATAAACCTCTGTCCAGACAACCCAATTTTGCTTTCCGTTTCCTGAAGTCGGTTGATAGCTTAGTCTTACTTAATGGTCTTAAGCCACTGATTACTACATTTTAACACAAGAACGCTGCAATAAATACCAAGAACAATAAAGACATGTTAGGTCTTTCTCTGCATTTCTAAATGAAGGAAATTGATTAAATATACTTGAGCCGGGTAGAAGGAGATTTATTTATTTATTCCCAATTTAAACTGTGTGTGTTCTATAATCTCTCTGGAGGCTTTAGCAATACCATTTTGAAAGAACAATACATTAAACCAAAGCTGGCACAGTCAGCTGCCACAAAGATACATCTTCCTTCCCCCAAAGAAAACAGATTTTCTCCAAACTTCATAATGTTTTGTGAGAATAAATAATTTTCTAGTTCTACCACACTAAGGGAAGTATGTTTCTGGTGAGAAGTCTTGCACTGATTACATCACGAGACTGAGGCTCTGTCGGTACCATTCTCTACTGCTCTCCTGTACAGAGCCAAGTCCTAGAATTGCACGCATCAAACTGTATCCAGAAATGAAATAGTAGCCAATATTGCCTATTAAGCAGAGACAGGCTAGTAGCAAGGAAAACAATTAGTGACTATTATGCAAATTCTGAATTGGCTTTTCTATTCAGCCACTTTTTTTTGGCATCCATGAAAACTGCTTTTGTTCACACTAATATTTGGGAAAGAGGGTTTATTTATGCAAATAGATGCATTTCTGAAAAAAAAAAACAAAATTGCATGTAAATGAGCGTATTTGTGCATCAATTAGTGAATTTGAGTTCTTCTTTGCTGCAAACACACATCCATTTCAGATGGTCGTAAATTACTAGTGAGAGGGAAAGAGAAAACATAAATGAATCAGTTTTTCCGAGCACTTGACAGATAGGCAAAATGCCTATTGTAGAAGAGACAGGGAAGCTATACAAATGTACAAAAAGACAGCAGTACAAAGCGTTGTAGTCAACAGAACTGTAATTCTTGGTCAACCTTTTAAGTCTTCTGAGACAGAAAAGAACAAATTGTATTCCAAAAAAACAACCTCAAACTTTAGTCTATGTTCTGCAGGCATGCTAAAAATATTTCATTGTAAAGTGCATCAAAGACATAACTAGACAGATCTTTAAAAAGTGATAGTCAATGGAGAAAAGATTGCTAGTAAGACCAATCCCAAATCATAGGATTCCTCTTCTATCAATTAGAAGATAAAATAGGCCAATAGATCGAGATGTGGCAACCAGCTTAAGAATAAATTCCATTAATTTCGTTTTGAACTTCCTCCTGAAGAGAAGCAGAATGCTCCCTACATTGGCCCAAAGGAGTACAGAAGATTGCAATCCATCTCTAAGGGTAGACAAGGGGAAGCTGGTCCTGCAGTTTGCTATTTCTGTTTTCTGAAGTCAAGAGCAAGTTCAGATGGAATCTCACAAGCCTCGCAGTGCCATCTGGCACAGACTGGCCAACTGTTTTGTTTATCAGTGACCTCCCAGCTGCCTTTCCTTCAAAAACATACACCCCGTAATTGAGGCAGCGGGACAGGCTAAAGCAAAGAACTACTCAAACACAGCTAAAATGTTTCTGGCATCTGCACCTATCAAAGATGATGTATTAGAGGAAACATATAATTCCCTGCCTGCGTGCTATCACTCAAAAGCAACTTCTAAGAGAAGCACTAGAAAAAAAAAAAAAGTCACTAAAAATGGAGATGCAGCTTTTCAAAATTCTGAGCAATTAGCATTCCCTTAGTAACTCCGATGCTGTGATTATGTGCATGGATACAGTCTGATTTCAGAATTGAAGCAACTCTGCTAATTCTGGCTAGGTGGAACTGCTAAGTGGTACTGCGAACTTTGAAACTTCAAGGAGGATTTTCCTACGCTAGACACTCCAGTGCTCTCTATATCCAGAAGTACAGATTTCTTTTCAGAATTTCCCCACATATTATATTAGGATGAAGTGGTTCACCGTATTTCATAATTTATTGCAAGGATGGTCCACTCTGCCCTGTGTACATTCAAGCACTAAAGAGAACTGTCTTGGGAAATTTGAGAAAATTTATGCTATCGAATGCTGGGAATTCAGACCGATTCCTGTTCCCCAAACTATGAGTGAATTTTTAATACAAAGAGTAACTCTACTTCTCCTTTGTTTAAGTGGAATTGCAGAAATAATATCAAGGCACATTTCTTCTGAATTTCACAGACCATTTGTCACTCTGGTTAGACTCAAAACCACAACAGCCTCCAATATGTTCTGCTTCTGCCAATTATCTACCATTTTGAAATGCAAGATCACATGAGAACTAAACCATGTAGAAAACTGTACTGGACTAAATTCTGCTGTTTTCTTCAACTGTTGCATGAAGATGACAAAGGACAAAATGCTTGGACTCGATCTTAAAAGTCTTTTCCAACCTAAATGATTCTATGACAACAGGAAAAATAGATCTAACTTATAAATACCACCAAATTAACATGTGCAGTAGCGAAAATTAAATGTACCTATTACATAGATCTCAAAGATCTGAAATTTTGGGCATGCTCTTTTAAAATTCTGCTCTGGAGGTTATTTTATTACCCAATTACATTCTTTTGAAGTGCTGCTTTATATGTCTTGCTTACGAACGAAGAAAAGTAAATGCCATCAGTAGTCCATTTAGTTAACACCACTCAGCCACAGACAATATCCCATAGTTATCATAGTAGGTGAACCCTTTGAAAAACAGCACCACAAGGATTTGTGAGAATAAATTATGCGAAGCTAAGCTTCTAATGAGAGCTGCACAATTATCTGAGCTGGTGTCCTGTTAGAAGCAGTCAGCTCACAGAACTTTGCATAGCACGAAAGAAATATCTGCCATGCCAGTCTTCCACCCTGCACACTGAGTGCTACTTCAGTAATTGTAGTAACTCTACAGAATCAGTGGGCCTGTTCCCAAAGCACAGCATTGCTCTGCAGAATTTGGACTGGTGGATCCACAGCACTGTGGGACGAATGCCTTCCATAGGTAATATGCATTTGAGGTTTTTCTTAAGGATGGATAAAAAGGATGGACGAACCAACCAAGAGGGTACTGCAAGAAACATGCTTCTGCAAAGTGGGCTAGAGTGACTGAAAAAAAAATAAATAGACCAAATCAATTTCCTCAGAATCATTAAGTTGGTTGTAAAGCTGTTGTCATGACTAGGAATGTATATGTATGTTTTTATCTTCTACTGGTCCAACCCAAAATTTCCAAAGTACTTCAGCATGAAGTGATGAAAACAGTAGTTATTTAACTGTTCAACACTGACCTTCAGTTTGCATTTTGAACCATTCATAAATGCTGAGGATTATTTATTCAATCATCCGTTATCATTAGAAGCACTTCAAACATCTTAACTGAGCATACTTCATCCAAAGGTCATTTAATGTAGTTCATTATTCAGCCAGTATTCAGCACAGATTTTGTGGCGGGATGCTTATCTCAAGTTGAGAGCATCTCTGCCTCAGCTCATTCCTCAGTCTTCACAAACATGGACAGGTCCTGAGAAAAAGGAACACCTGAAGTTTTCTGGCTTTTTGCAAAACAGGGAACACCGTGTGCCCAGGCCTCAGTGTGAAAACAAGTGGGCTTCCCTTCCACTGCTTCCCTGCTACATGAAGGCAGAGGAAATCACGTGTTACTTTTACATCTTGGGAGATTTTCCCCGTCATATTCAAATGTAGAATCTGTGTCTGCATCTACACACACAGGGGTGATCTTAAGAGCCTGACGGACTGTGTTGTGTTCAAGAAGGTATCATTGACAGCTTCTCTTGTTTCTAAAATACTGAATGAATGCTTCAATATCTATAGTATCTTTCACAGCTGTTCCAAGTAGAGGTTGTAGTCTGTCACTTGTAGTGCTGTGACCTGTAAGATGACAATGAAGTTTCCTCATTCATCTTGTCATATTAACTATCAGGCAAGATGTCTACTCTTTCTCTGATTAATCTTTTGTAACTTCTAGTCCTTTTGTTCCGCTTTTCTACGCAACATTTTGCATAGAACTTAATTTTAGTCAAATAATCAATTACACTTGAATCATTTACACAAAGTTCTGCTGTTCCTGAACAAACTGGCAGTCACTCTCATAAATCCGTGAGTCTTGGGATACTACCAAGAATGACATTTGTAGTTTTTTGCCCAAAGTCCATCCTTCTTTATATTAGAATCATTGAACTGATTTCTTTGACTCAAGTAAGAATCATGGAGTCACAGAATACCAGGTTGGAAGGGACCTCAAGGATCTAGTTCAACCTTCCTTGGCAAAAGCACAGTCTAGACAAGATAGCCCAGCATCCTGTCCAGCTGAATCTTGAAAGTGTCCAATGTTGGGGAATCCACTATTTCCCTGAGGAGATTATTCCAATGGCTGATTGTTGTCATCGTGAAAAATTTTCCTCTTGTGTCCAATCAGAATCTCCCCAGGAGTAACTTGTACCCAAAGTAAGAGAGCTTTTTGGAGTTTTTTGTTTGTTTGTTTTTGGTTTTGGGGGTTTTTTTTGAGATCTATTTAAAGGCTGAGCAGCTATGGCAATTCATTTTTAGTGAATGTAGTTTTGAAGGAGGAGACAGAATCACAGAGCAGTTATGTTTGGAAGGGACCCCTGCAGATCTAGACTACCGCCCTGCTGAGGCAGGGTCCACTACGGCTGGGTGCCCTGGGCCCCATCCAGTCAGGCGGTGAATATCTCCAAGGATGGGGACTCCACCTCTTTGGGTTACCTGTGCCAGTGTTGAGTCAGCCTCACGGTAAAAAAAAAAAAATGGTGTTTTCTTATGTTCAGATGGAACACGAGATGTTCGACAATTCCTTCTGCTCACTTTCCAGGAAGTTCTCTTTGGAAAATAAGGAGCCTTAGCATGCACTACAAGATACGGAGTCCCTGGTTTTGCCATAATATGTTCATATATTCAGTACATATGGCAACAATTATCTTGCCTATTGCCTTTTGCTAATTTAAGCGTATGTTCCCAAAAACCTCCAAAGAAATGGAAAGTTCACAAGACCATCTGCTATTTATTAATTGTTACTTTATCTATTCCTTCTGCCTACCTCTTTGCCTACAACAAGACATCTCTTGAGGACTGAAGTTGGAAAGAAGAGGGAGAGAAGAAATTGCTTGTAGATTCAGGTGGTAAGACTGTGGCCAACTCAGGTCTAAATGAAAAAACTTCAAATCATGCTCACAGAATGTCCTCAACAACCCTCAGCAAGGACTATGGCTATTACCTTTAAAAAATGCAGTTTTTCTTTGGGGCAATTTTCACTAGAAAGCTACATCGTGCTTTTGAGAACACCTATAAAAAATGCTCATGTACAATTCAAGTACATGTCGTGATTTCCCACCTCTCTTTCGTGCACATACTACTTTTGCATGTTGATAATCCTCTAAATGTTCAACTGATAATAAAATACTCCTTATGTCATGTAGAGCTATGAACTTAAGAGACAGCAAGATGGCTGGGTTGTAGACTACAACTTAGTTTTGTCATGTTTCCTTTCAAGACCAGTAATAAGCGTAAACTAATGTGATGGAGATGATAGATATCATTCAAAAGTATGTCCTTTTATAACTCACAGATGCACGCTGTCATTTAATCATGAGATGAAATGGAAAAGTAGAATTCAAAGGAAGTCTCTGAAAACACAGAAGCAAAAGCAGGACTAACTCCTGAGAAAAGCCATCAAAAGACGGACAGTTAGAGGAACTGGCAGGCTGGAGTACACAATGGCCATACTAGAGAAGGGCTAGAAAGTAGGTTGCCATGAGTATCACTATGTTACTGCTACAAAATCACATCAGAACAGAAGCATACACTTCATATATTCCTTTTCATGGGTTAATTGCCTCAAAAAAGACTTTGTATGCTTACACCGTATGAGTAAAAGTACTAGTGCAATCACTGGTAACAGTGAGTGGTGCCATGGCTAAACTGCATAGCTGAGAACAGGTAGAAATCACAGCTGTAAATGTGCAGTAGTTACTCCAAAACCACCAAATAATGTATTGAATCCACAAATCTAACTAATTTTTTTGGTCTCATTTACATTACTCCTGCATATTGGCAAGTCTTAAAAAAACCTAACAACATATCTTTTAAAAGTTAAACATGGCAAGATCTCTATTCCATTACGTTAGTACATCAGTTAATTCAGTGTTATCAAAATTCAGATTCCTTCTTCCATCTGAATGATTTCAGCAGAGATGTTTGTCTTCATCAGTGAACTGAAATTTATCACACAAACTCAGTCACCAAAAACCAGTTATAATTCTCTTCACAAAGGGTTTCCCACCAACTGGAAACATATAGTAGGTATATGAAATGCATCTGATTACAGATAAAGCACATATATTTCTATCACTTAGCCAGTCTCAATAATTCCTTCTTTAAAGAGATTCATGGACAACACAGGTGATGAGTGTGCCCACAAGCCAACTGTCATTATTTCAGACCGGCTGATAGCTGTCTTCATGCTGACAATCAGCAGTTTCTCTGAGCAGGCACTGTGCCTGCTTACATTAGTGAGTCTCTCCTATGGAAATAAAACAGACACTGACTCTGCCTGACACTGGATCAGAATTAGGTACTGGTGCATATGAAGTATGGCACAGGAAGACTGAGAAGAATAGTCACGGGAATTGATGATGTCCTATTGATCGTATAATTTCTGGCATTACTATTAGTATGATTTTGCGGTGACTGTAGCTTCAGAAGGAAGGATGGAAACATATTTCATTAACTTCCCACCTCCAGAGGGACATTAGATCAGGGATTAGACATGTGGAAGCACTTATTTATTGACATAAAATGTTCTTAATTTTACAGTGGCTTGCTTTTGTACACTGCAATTAGACCAAAGTAGCTGACCTATGTTTCAGCAAATATTCAGGTACTCCTTCATTATTTCATCCACTGTTTGGGGAGGTTTTTCCCCTGCAAAAAAACCAACCAAACCCACATTTCTTCAGACAGTAATATAAAACACACAGTGGGTACCTGAAAAAATTTTGAAACTATTCAGGCAATAATATTCTCATCTGATCTTAATAGTGATGTTTATACAGCATATATAATTAAAAGCATTTTCAGTATCAGCTTAATTAATCTCAGAAGTTCAGTATTCAAAGAGCAGAGGAAATAAGCTTTTACTACTCATTATATATCATGCAATTATAGAATGAAGACATCCAATCATAATTATGTGTCATAATAATAATTCCATGTCAGAAAAGTTCCATATGTCTAAAAGAAATTTTAAAAAGCATGCCTTAAACAGTTTGCCTCTAGGCTTATAGGGATGATTTTAGAGAGACTCTAAATGCTACTGAAACCCAAGGAGAAAGAAGGCAGGGGGGTGGAATCTTGCCTTGCGGGGGGGAGCAAAAAAACCATTTCAACTGACATAATTCCCAGGTGGTCACAGAGAAGCACAGACAGAGGACAGTGCCAGACTGAGCTGTGAGGTTGCTCGCAGCTGTTGAATTTCTGTCTTTTTCTCAGTAGGTAGCAGAACAAACAGCAATGCATTTGGGTTCCCAACAAGGCAGCTTTTGGGCCAAAAAAAGGCTTAATTCTTCCTCCTTATTCTCTCAAGAGATAAAACATGCTAACAATTTAAATAGAAATAATACCTAAATGTCTCCTCTCTGCAGATTTAAGTGGCATATCTGCATTCTAACTTAAGACTTGGTCTGTACACAGGAGGGGGAAATGAGTCAAAGCAAATGTCACCCCATGCTACCTTTGTATCACCTAGGAACTGGTTCTCACACCAGGGGCAGGGCAGGGGTAAATCTATCTGTGGGAGGGCAGTGCAGCTTTCTGAATGATACTGTCTTGTTTCAGGTTCTGCAGAGCAAAAGTAATCTTCAAACCTTTTCTCAGGATCCTAAATAACACGATTTTCTAGAACATCTGCTTCTCATTACATACACAAAGATTTTTTTCCTACAGAGGACTGACATGGCTGATGAAAAAACAGCTCTTCTCCCAAAAGATACTGTCTTGTGACACCAAGGTCACTTGCCATTTTGGTCCATCATCCAGAGTCAATGAATAAATTGTTTAAAGAAGGCTCATTACTGAGTACTTGAGAATTATACTTCTGTGCATTCCTTGCTGAAGTTACCCTTTGTGCTGTTTTGAGACTCACACATGTAACACCAATTCCAAATGCCACTTTCACCATTTAATATTTTCCCTATCCATATCTATGGATTGGGAGACATTACGGCCCTCCTTGCCACAACATTTGCATGTACATGGGCATGTATTACCTTCACAAATTATGATTAAATTCTTTAATGATACTGCTCAGGGCAGTAGTTGGAAAAGAAATGCAGAGATTCTAATTTTATGAATGATAAATATTTTTAGCTTGATAGTTGAAGTGTGCAAAGGAGGAATCATTTACAGTCTACTTGAATAAGGTTTAATTTCCCTTTAGAGTTGTTTAGCCTTTTTCCCTGTAAAAATACAGATCAAATTCTACATATTTCATTTCCTCTTTCCCATTTGGTATTATCTGTGGTTTGCAGAAAGCACCAACACAGACTAATCCTTTAATTCAGTATGACATGTGAACTGCACTTTTTTAAAACCTTAGTTATTATTTGTACAATATGTGCCTAGCTGAAGTGTGAGGATCTCTTAACATTACAATCAATAATATCTGTCAAAATTAGATGCATTTTCAGTAGCCAATTATGTGAAATAATTAAGTAAATTTACAAACAAAATCATATGGGAGCAGGCATCTGTATATCAGACTATTTTCATGCTTGCTCAGTAATGAAGAGCGGTAATAGAGACCAAGACCAAAATGAACCTTTGTACCGAACTATGATCTTTCACCAAGTGTTCTCTCTCCACATTAAACTCAAAATGTCCTATCAGGGCAGCAAAAGGCAGTCTGCATTTCAGATGAAATGATTCCTGTTGTCCACAACATACAAGGCTCTGTCCAGCACGTGCTTGACTAGCAGATAAGTTTGGAATCTGGATTAAAAGAATGTATATCCTACCGCTCCTGTAAACATGGATTTCCTCAACAATTCTAGGTTTGTTGCAATGTCATTCTAGTTAGTATTCAAGAAATGTTTCCAGGGATGTGAAAAGCAAAGCTGTCAATCTGATGAGAAGGACAACAACTAAGTAGATTACCACACTCTGCAGACTAAGTCTGTAAAAGTGAAAGTGGGAAACATGGCTGAGTTCTGCAAACATGCCAAACAATTCACCACACACATTCTTTTTCATAAACAAAACACCCACTGGTAGGCAACTGAAGTAGGTTAATCCACAGCTCAGAAGAGAAACAACACAACCACACCTCTGGCATTCCAGCCACTACATCAAAGTTTACAGAAAGCTTACCTGGCAGCCTATGTGCTAGCATCAGTCTAGGGCTGTGTCAGAGGACAGTTTATGTAGAGAACCTTCTCATATGGGATCCACATGATCTCATGAGAGAAGCAGTTGGTATTCAGTGGGGTTTTTGGTAGTCTATATGAAAACAGCTCAAGAAGAGCAGCTGTGAACCCAGAAAAATCAAGGTAATCACAACTGCATGGCTGCAAGGCAGAGTCCATCCACCATTACACATCTCAACGTATTTTCATGAAATATGAACATCAGTTAATCAGATACAAAAAAATCAAGTCCATACACTTCCTATATATGGTAAGCCATGATTAATAAAAACACTGAATTCGCACTTGGAAGGCAAATGTATTCTGTTAGAAAACAATTATTTCTCTTATTCTAATAAAAGCAAGCACTGAGGTAATTAATACAGAAGGTAGGCAGATTTTTACTTTACTTAACAAAAAAAATCACAGTTCTACATTACTTATGTAAATAGATTCAGCTGTGCTCAATTAACACAGCCAAATGTGATTTATTAAAAACCATACATTTGTCAACTCAAATAATGATAAAATTGATCTGCTATAATACAAAGGAATTCCATTTCGACTTAGAGATGCTACATATGTGTAACTCTCAGGAAGGCCCACAAATTTGTCTAAACTAATAATAAAAACACAAAAGCCCCATCATAAGTATCATTGTTAGGAATGACAAAAGCTCCTCCTAACTATAAGTTAGTATTTCTTTAAATAAATAATATTAAGACCCCTGATGGCTCATCTTTGATGTCAATATTGATTCACCTGACATGAACAATACTCACAAAACTGTTCCAATACACCACCACCACCCCCCAAATATTTAAAATAATTAAAAACCAAAGAAAGGCAAATTCGAGAAGGACACGCCATGCACTGTTCGGCAGTCTGTTTAGAGGACTGTACGATTCAGAAGCATGCAGTATTTCTCCTCCCTGTCTACTGGGCCTCACCAGTAACTTTGCATTACAAGTGCCCACACTGCAGCAGTATCACTAGGGTTCAGCTTGCCAGATGGTACATCAGGGCTGGCAGCACACAGGGGAATTCTCTGTCATGCTACAGAACATACATGGACTGCTCCATAGGTATAATCGTTTCTTCAGAGCATCCACCATCACCTCTAAAGAGAATGGGCTGATGTATATAAACAACCAAGGATCTACTGGTCTTCCTCACATCCTACACATTTGTCAGTACACTTTGTACAAAGCATATGAATACATCTTAAATGCAGTAGAAAATAAATTCGAAGAGTATGAAAATAAAATCAAACAAACATATAATAAAATACACCACAACTACACCACCAGCATTAAACTGGAAGAGCTCAGAGATAAGACTGTATACATTAAAGCAGAAAGCATTTACACTAGGAATAGGTAAAAAGCCTGAACACCATGAAAACATTCAGAACTGCTCATTGGTTAAATTATCCTGCAACTTCTCATGTATGATAACTCAAAATCAGAAATCCGTAAATATTTAAGGAGCCTACCCTCAAAATCTGACCATTTCAACTGAAATACCTGACATCCAAACTCATACATAGAAGCACAGCAGTTACCTTTAATATGCTGTACACCTTCCTTCTCACGGGAAGATTCTCAGAGGAAGAATCTGGCTTATTTTAAGATCACAGCGTTTCTAATACACAACCATGAAAGGTGTCTATACATGAAGTTTAGATTCTTTTGATTTCTTATGCCTTCTGAGCACGTAATACTGACTGAAACCATCACTAGCTTTATGCAGTATCTAGACAGTCCATCAACCAAGTGTTCCATCAACAACAAGGAGTCTCATCTCTTCTACTGTAATGCAAGAAAAATCACACATTTAGATATACAGGACTTTTCTTTTAAAATGAAAGTTCACATGCATGACAATTAGGAACAGCTGAAATCTGTGAATTAATCATAAACTGAATACACATAATTTAAAGCAGTAAGAATAACACATCAAAAATTAATGTATTAATTTTGACAACCACACCTTAATTATTTATTCCAACAGCTACAGTGTACTAATGTACTGCAGCATATTTAGTGAATAAAAAGACTTAAGAGACTAAAACATGCTACAGCTTTTTATATATTAACTGTATGCTGAAAGGTGAGAAAGGGCCTCTGACCAGCTTATTAGGCCAGACATCATACAGTGCAGTAAACAGAGAACTATGATACTACTGTGTTTTGCTGTAATTATGCATATAAGAAAATCTTGAATGCACGTTACTAATAAAACATGAACTCCTGTAATTATCCACACACAATTATATAATTATTTATCTGTTCCTCTTCTGCTAACCAACATGTGACACCTAATAGCATGCAACTGCAGAGAAATTATTAATCAACCTTTCCCACTGTGCTGATCTGGTTGATCCCCAAATTAGAACTGAACAGAAGCCACTTACCAGGCTAGGTAATTAAAACTGTCTAATTTTAAACTTACATATATGAGCCAAATGCTCTCCAAGGCCCCTCAGAAATTCTGAGGCAAAATTGTAATGTTAAATTAAATCTTTCAAGCCCACCAGTGGGTTTCAACAGCCAGGGAATCTATCCAGGACTCTGCATGAGCTTACTCCTCCTCCACCAAGGAGCTTGGTGTTGCTATAGGAATTAAAAACTGTGATTACAAAACCAAGAAAAATGCAACAGTAATATGATGGGGAATAAGACAGGAAATATTACAATTCCAGTATATGAATCAACAACTCACTACCTGAAATATTAGGTGAAATAATTGCTTCAGCTTAAATCACAGTTCAAAATATAGAGTATAGTTAAGGCCACAGAAAAAAACCTACAGCTAAAAAAAAGCACTGATAGCTCTTGAAAAATGCAAGCAAGGGGGTCCTAGACAACATTGAAAGGCTGCACATTGAAAGATGATGAATGGAAAGACTTCCCCATATGAGGTACAATCAGCCTGTGGTGTTTCTCATTATATGATCCCACTGAGCTGAAGAATTTTTCAAATGTAAAAAGCAAGATTGGTTATGTAGTTAAATAATAAACTAACCAGAACTATAATGGCTTACACAAGCAAAAAGTTTGGAACAGTCAGTAAACAACATGTTTCAGAGCAACCCAGGCTCTAACTTTAGGGTGTACAACTTTTGTATCAACCAGGTTATCTACTATCAGACAACTTGATTTTTCTCATCTTTTCTGGTGATTCATTTGTCACTAGTCTAAGCCACTGGCTTTCAAACCAGTCCAAATACTGGTCAAAATGGACTACAGACACACCAGCATGGCAGCTCCCTTATTCTCTAGTATTATTATCCCAAATACCCAATCCCGTTTTCCTCATTGCTATGCAGTTACAGCCCACCCTTATAATTAAAGTATTATTCACTCAGAAAAGCAGCAGAACATGCCATTTCATAACAAGCTGGCAGTAAAACAAGCAGAATTCATCCTTCCTTGAAAAGCCACAGTGTGATAGTGACTTTTGCTGAAAAGAAGCCATTAAGAAAGTAATAATCATCAGATTTTCTGAATTCATGCAGAGATAAAATCTCTTCAGTTTCTATTCATTATAACACACTCTGTGGTTTTTTATACAGTGCCTTGCCATTCAAAACCCATGTACTGTAAAGGACTGAAATGGGGGGGAGGTCATTAATGCTTAGCTCCCTGTAGCTAAACAGCCTCCTAAAAGTACCCCTAAATTTAATACAATACTAACTGTTGCCATGAGCACAGCATGCATAAGGTACGTTAGATAAATAAAATTAATCAACCTTGGCCTTGGGATTCTTAACTCTCTATGCATAGCATTTGGAAAAACAGTTACCCATAAGCTCTCTCTAAACCGTTTTTTCACCCTTTCAGAGCTTATACCTATGCTAACGTAAAGGTTCCTTTAGCCCAAGATTGCTATACCATGTCAATATAAAAATAGACTTCTGCTGAAAAAAAATTTTAAAATTATTATTTACTGCAAAGAAAGTACAGAAACTGTCAGTGTCCACAGGCAGTCTCTAGGGCGATAAACATGCTATTTCAGTATTGTACCGCATGTACTGTACAAACGACAAGCTCAGTACTCCCACACAGATTTCTGCCTAATACACCAATGTCTAAAAGATGCCTCTAGTCACTAGGAACTCTTTTCTTTCTTACTATGAAATTTCAGGAGTCATCTAACTGTTACTGGTTAAATACAGGTTTTGCACTTACTGTATATGAACATTCCTATACTTACAAAAATGCATGCATATCTACACAGACTATCTGGAAGCTGTAAAATCCCTACCGTTTTGCAGGGAATTTCCGTTTCTGCAGTGCAAATGACCTCAAGTGCCTACAAAGGGGACCCAGCATCTTTCCTTCTGTAGAATTTACTGACTCTTGGGGAAGTCCTACATCTCTACGCTATTCTGTCCTGTCAGGGCACTGGAGATGATTGAGGAAAAGGCAGAAACCAGAACCTTTCAGCTAGTTACATCCATTCTGGAGAGTAGAGCATGCTGTGGAGCCAGGATCTCCCCACAGTACCAGGCCTAGCTGAAGATGCATCATAACCACCTTCTGCCTGTTACTGCACTAATAGCAGTCATTGCTTTCTGACCTTGCTCTCTCCCACATATTTAAGTTTGCTATCCCTACATCATTATTTTAGTCCAGGACTGGTTGTGGACACCCTGCCAGATGTCTTTATTCCCATACACAGTCATGTTGGTAGTTTCATTTTGTAGTAGTTAATACGGATCTTCCCAAATTACTGCATTTTCCTCAGTGAGGAGATGACAGTCCAGCTGTAGGCAGGCCTCTGGCTATTCTGCAGTCTTCCCTCTCCCACAAAATCTGCTTGAGTCTGCAGAGAGCTTACAACAACTCAGAGATGGGAAACACCCCATCTTTAAGATTGCACTTTTCATGTCTATGGCTTCGTTTAAGAGTGTGTTAAGCACGTAAGGCACAGTCATATTCTTAAGATCCATAAAGTCTTTGCTGGGGCACTTTTTCTCTGTTGGGTGAAGTATTCGTATTAGCAGTGCTGCCTTGTCCTTCACTGTTTCTTACCTTAGGCATGGAAGGAGATACAAGTGTTCAAAAGCATATGAAACATAACATGTATATGTGCCATTAAAAATGTGATTAGCTGCCACACACATTGGTATTTTACTTGAACATACATTACAATACATATTCTTCCTCCATATGCACATTATTTCTTGAGTCAAAACAGGAATAGGTTATTCTTCCAAGACTTCCTTGCTGTCACTAAATCTACTTGCACATCTTGGAGTAGGAGTAGAATGGGGAAGAACATGATGCAGTGCCATTTGAGGAGAGAGCTACACTGATGTGCAGCAGAGGGAGGAGAAGATGGGAAAGAAGCCAAGCAACAAAAAACTCCTGTGAATGCCAAAACCAGCCTGCATCAAACACTTCCCATTTTTTGCTCAAGAGTTCACTACACTTACTGAAATTTTAGGCTAACCAGGTTTGCATTCATCCAAGAAAGTCATGAGAATGGATATAAAAATGATAATGACAGTGAGGCCAGAAACCCAGTCCTAATCTTCCTGACACAAGCAGATCTCCAGAGTGAGCCTTAAGTGATGTGGCTGCTGCACCAGACCCAGGTCCTGAAGCAGCATCTGTCAGTGTCCTGATGCTGCTCTGATCCAAGCAAATACTGTTGAACAAAAGAGTATTTGTTGAAACAACAACTGTTCTTTCTTTTTAAAAAATAATAAAACCAAATACTACTGTTGCTCTGCTTGGGAAAATTCTTGTAAAGTGAGTTTTCATAATATAAGATGCCCTTTATATTAGAAGTTATCAGAAAGGGGGGGGGGGGTGGTGTCCATTACATGCCCATCATTGTGGCTTGTTAATGTGCCTGACAAGAGGAAATGTGCTTTTATTATCAAGGCAGAGATATATCTCCTTAAACAAGTACCAGTTTGAGTGTTTGTTTCACTACTCTTTCTCATTCCACCTAAGACCCAAACATGCCCAACGATCTATTTTACTCCAGACACCTAATGGTGCTGCTATCAGTGTGCTTTCCAGTCCTGCAATATTTGATCACAAATGAAACACCACGGCAGGGGGTAAGTTCTGCCTTCTACAGCTGTTGCTGTGACTACTTCTGCTGCTATCATTGCTACGGCTGAGTCTCTGCAGCAATACCCAGCAAAAAAATAGTCATTAGTCATACCACGAAGTAGGGAGCAAGAAAAAACAAAAGTTTTAGTAAGCCCTGATTTAGCAAACTATTTTTTTTTGTTCAGAATTGAGCAGTCAGTGCTGAAAGGGCATACTTATTAGTTTACTTCAGCAAATTTCCTTCAAAAAAGGTGAAAGACCTGCAACGCTTTCCTTCCTCTTTATGCAGTATCTGAGAGACTGAGATTGCTGAAGCGGTAACAAAATATGCTGGAGTTGTTAAACACACACACATATATACATAAGTTTCTATAACTAGACGATATGCTGAAGGAGTTATACAAAGATTGACTGAGCACAGAAAGCTATGCTCTTCATTATTTCCTAAAACATTCCTAAAATTTCCTGAAAAATCTCCCATCCAGTTGAAGAAAATCTGGTATTAACTTAACAGTGGACATGTGCGTGATGGAAGCTTGATGGATTAATCAGTGTGAGAGAAGTGGTTTCCCAACTATATCACCCTTTAAAAAAAAAAAAAGATGATCTTTCATTTGTTAAATCACTAATAAGAAAATTCAACATCAAATCAAATGCCTTTCCACTGAAATACACAATGTTTGTTTACATTTGGCAGACACTATGGAATTCACACTATGCAACAGTTGCTTAATCTGTAATACATTAGATGAAGGGACCCCATCAGAGAGAAAGCTTAAAATGAAATGGCTTCCTCTTTTGTTAAACCCTATTGTCTCCCTCACCCATGCCTCTTTTTTCCCCCTTTTTTCTAACAGTACCAGAATTTTGGGAGAAATTAAATGGACACATCAGGCCAATGACAGAAAAATGTAACACTTCTAAACCTGTACGGGTCTGTTCCTGGGAATAGAAAAGGACACTTGAATGCTATTTCCTGTTTGCAATGCAGGTACTGAGAATGTTATAGTGATTAAGAATGACCAGAGAAGTTTCTCTTCCACCAACTAACAGGCTACTAGTGCAGTATAGTGGTGAAGGTGCATCGCATTCCTCCAGTCTGCTTGATTCACAAGGGCTGCAAACTATTACAGGCCTCGCTGTCAACCTTGGAGGTCTGGGAAACAGCAATACAAGCTCTACTAGAAGAAAAATTAATTAATATTTGCAGTTTAAGTAAACTCGGAATCATTTCATGTTTAGGAAAAACCCCTCAATTAGATGGATTACATGGCAGATGACATTGGAACCTCAAACTTACGCTTATAGACTTGAAGAAAGAGATGGTGTATTCACCTAAAATTCTCCATCAGAGCCTTTCGCTCTAATCCCATTGGCCTGTGAAGTTTACCTGGATACTAAGCTAAAAAGGTCTTGCTTTCCTGATTCATAGAAGTTGAAATTGTGCAACTGAGTGTCTCAGTAGGCCCTAGTTCTCCTCATAAGCCTGTAACCATCTTTCTCTGTAATGCTCTCCTGAATCCCCTTTCCCTCCCATGTAGGGGCTTAGCTGCGTTCACTGTCTGCTCCGATTCAGTGCAACTGTGTGACCTTCGATCAGACTTCGGTGAAAACAGATAAATTGTAAAAACCCATTTAAAAGTCACCAGATTTCCCTTTGCTCTACATCAAAACCATACAAATGGTGCAAGCTTTCAGAGCCAAAGAATGACTGTCTTTATCATCACAATCTTCTGCCAAATGTGAACCAGATTCTGGTCTTATAAGAAAATCTGAAACTCTCTACAGAATTGTGTGAAATGTGATGAAAATCTTGTCCTTCTCTGCTATGATCCATCCTCATTTTCCTCCTGTTTTTTCTCCAAATATTTTCTCCAAGAGATAAAAAATAAGAAAAGCTTTAATGGACAACTTGTTATAGCATTGTCATATCTCATCTTCACACATATGTTTTCTACCGTAACTGTTCTCCCCTTTAATAGACAAGCAACGTAAAACACCTTATAAAGATTGCCACTCATAAAGCTTTGCCAGTCATGCATTCACACACTCCCATCAGGAACCCAGCTCCTCGCCAGAGAAAATGCCTTTCTGTCAGCCGGTTCATTTGCATTCTAGCTGACAAAGATTCTTCTCTTAGAGCTTTTGTTACGTACTACAGCGTCCTTCCAGATTAACAGAGAGATCACTGGCACCTTTCTTAACAAGGGCTGTGCTCTTGCCTGGCAGCTAACTCTGAGGTTATACTCTGAGGCACTTTAACAAAAGCTGTGACTGTTAAAATTATTCAAACCACTTCCTGTGGCTTTAATTTTTTTCCCTACTAGTTCTAATTGATAATCAAACATGGATTAAGTCAAGATATTGTTTCTGTCTCTTAAAAAAAAAAAAAATTGTCATATTTAATTAGATGTAAAATGCCAGCACCAGTTCTTTCAGTTGTGAATTCACAGCCTATGCAGATGAAACTTAAAAGCTGCTCTAAGTCTATCGAGTACTGTAATTAACAATAATTTCCTCCCCCATTCTACAATAGTTAGGACTTTTTTCTAAGCCAACGTCTGACTAAAATTTAAGTTAGGCAATTACTCTTCATATTATAGAAAGACTCTCTAGTAATGCTCTGATTTAGTGATGTATTTGAGCATTTAAAAGTGTCACATAATGTTATTCATTGCCAACAGAACTAAACTTTGCTGCATTTTGCATTTTCCTTTTCAGATTTTTCAGCATGCCAATCCTAAGCATTTTAAAGTCACATCCAATCACTTGTAAAGGGAAGGTTTAAAATAGCCAAACTGTACTAATTTGATATTATTTTATAGGCATGCCCATAAACATCCCATCCAGAAGCTTACAAAGTTGCATTGTACACACTGAGCTCCAAAATTAAAGTACCTGCTGAGGCAGTTAGAGGGCTTTGGGAGTTTCTTGTTTCTGGTCAGTTTTGAGTACAGAGAAAAAAGCTTGGGTCCATTTCTGTATGAATGGCTTTACCTCCTGGGTTTGAGCCACTGATTTGCCCTCAGATTATTCACTCTTCCCACTTTTTTTTTTTGGTTGGGTTTTTTTGTTTTCCCCCAAAAAGAGATTCCTGTTAATCACATAACAGCAGCAGCAAAGGCTTTAAGAAATTATTAAGTACTGTGTTACAGATCAGAGAGACTGGTCATGCAAGCCATCTTTTCCTTTTCCCTCTACTTCTTCCTCTTGTACTTCCCTCTTTTACCTCCTGCTAGTCGTTCATTCCCCAAAATACAGCAGCAGAATAGAGAGACGTTCTCTATCCAGGTAACTGGTAGTTGCTGCTTTCCAGATTTTCCTGGGGGTTTTTGTCATTTAATTCCTCCTTATTCAGAAACTGGAAATATTTTCTTCTATGATTGTTGCCCATCTACAACGGCATGATGATCCTTGTAATTTTTGAGTATTTGACACTATTAAAAAGAGTATTTACATTTCAGTAATGCTAGTTCCATGAATTTCAATGGGACTGGATCACTTCACAAGTTTAGTACCAAAATTCATAAATTGATTGTTATTTCTTTGAAGCAGTTTGCAAAATCTATTTGTCTTAAGTTTCCTAGTCACTAACAGAGTGCTGGGCTTGCATTTTGGAACCATCTTTTGGGGATTCCTCATGTTTTTCCTATTCCAGTCAGATAATCCAGAATGCCTCAGAATGAAATCATGCTTCTGACTGACTGAAACTAATGGTTTTAATGCAGATAATACGGCACGGCTTGTAACACTTTTAGCAAATACCTGCTTGACTTCAACTACCTTGACCAACAGTACAAACACCACTGATAATTGCTTGCCCCCTCAAGGTTACATTTAGTACAGAACCTTTCGGATAGTGAAATTTGGGTTTTTGAGACACTGCTACTAGGTAACTACTAACCCTTCAACTCAAACATTGACCAGCAGTAGAAGGACCCTGATGGTTATGATTGCCCTTTTAATTCATAACATCAAGCCTTTACCTCCAATGGGTTAATAATTTCTATTTTTCCTGGTGTAACAAAAAGCTTACTCAGAGGTTATTTTTAATTATGTTGCAGAAAAATACAGAACACAATGTACACTTGCTGTCTTTCTTTAGCTATAAACTGAGATAGTAAACTATTTTAGTTCAATTCTGATGTTGCTCCCAGCCACCTGAGTGTTACCATGACGTGATGTAATTTCTATGGGAGGGATAAAATTTAGTGACCAAAATTTAAAAACAGCCCCTACCAAACAAAATCAAAAAAGTTAGTCTTAAAAGTACAAATTGTAATAACGAGTATTTCAATTACAGGACTGAATCCTTCTCAGGCAGCATGTAACTCTATTCAATTCTACAAGACTTTCCATTAGGGAAAATGTAAACAAAAAGAAAAAGAACATTCCTCAAAGCCTGATAGCATGCCAGAGACTTGCATTTTTGTGACTCTTCAAACTGCAAATTCAACCTTGCTTTTCTGAAAGTGTTATGATTGCTGTTGAAGCAAACGCTTTAGTTTCCAAATAATCTTCCTAGAATGGCAGTGGCATCCTTTAACCAGTATGCCCTTTCCATTTCTCTAGTATTTGCAGCCTCACTGAGACTCTGAAAGCAACAGCCTGAAAGCAGTAGTAAACACAATAAGCACGATTATTAGATCAGAGGGATCTAAACTGAAATTTATTGGGTACTGTTAGCATCTACGTAACAGACTGCCTTGTGCCCTTCAACATTTATTCAGATGAAGCTGTATTTTTGCTGGGGTTTGGCTTGATTGCCAGGGTCACTTCCTGCAAGAGTGTGACGAGGCAGCTGAAGAACAGAAGAACAACTGCTTTTGGAGAAAATGGGTTGTTAGCTTGGGGGTTTGGGGTTTTTTGCCATGCTAGTTTAAAACCAGTAGGATCTGCACAGCTTGTTCTGACAATGAACAACTTTTCTCAAGAAACATCCATGAAATCTACAAACCCTAGGAAAAAAATGGGCCTTGCAGAAATTTCTGTTGCTACCTGAAATTTCCATATTGATTATTCATTAAAAATTTACTCTGTCAAAGACTGAGACTACAGTAAGAGAAAATTATTGTATTTTGGAGAGGATGTAACATGTAAGTCTGCAGAATTGATAATTTAAATTAGAAATAGCTACATCATCAGTGAAATAGCAATCTGCGGAGCTTCTTTGATCAAGTCAGTAACAGTAGTAAGCTTTCTATATTGGACATTCAAACCAAAGGGCTTACATTGTTTTAAGATTGTGTAGGGATCACTAATCAAGGACTAGAGAGTACATTCCAGTCATTATAATTGGTTAATTGAAGACATGTGTTAGTGCCCTCATATAAAAAATTCCCCCCCCCAGCATACCTTCTATTCTTCTTCCAGTAAGAATCTAACCATACCAGCTGCAGGCTGGTTCAGCAAATGACTTGCAAGTCAAGTTTGGTTCTGTGTCACAGCAATGCAATCTATTATCACCTCTTTACATCATATCCAAAAACAATAGTCAGTGGGATTAAGACTTTAAAAACTTGGTAAAACTATAACAGACATAACAAACAAAAAGCCAGATAGAAATGAAGCTTATGCTAAAGTAAAGCTGCTGTTGAGGCTGCAGAATCATATTAGTCCATTATCTTTTAATGGGAGTATTATGACAAATTAAAATTATTTCTTTGCCCTTCCACTTATGGCCTTTAGGAAGAGTAGTATGGGGTGTCAGAAAGGTCAGTTATTCATTTTTAGATTACTCAGTTCCTAGGCCTTATTCATCAGGCTTTCATCTTCTGCCTTACTAAACCAAAAAAATCTGAATTCAGATACTTTTATAGAAAACACAGATAAACTTGGAATGAATGACCCTTACGGAAAGTGTACCTTTTGAAGAGATGTAATACAGGAAGCATTTCCTGAGCAGGCCAATACAGTTCAAGTGTGATGTCAGGGTCATTATTCCAAGCTTTTAACAAAACATCCTGGATCAACACAGACACAGAAAATTAAAAACCTCTATCAGGAAGGCCTGATGGAGGTCAGAGCCCCTTGGCTTTTGTGTTAACATCTATTACCAATACTAATCTACCACTGTTATCTAGAAAATTATATTCTGTTCCATGCAAATTATAAGATGTTTTAATTGTATCAGTTAGTACCACTGAAGTGCCTATTACTTGAAACCAAACATTTATGAGCTTGTTTTTGGCTGTACCTTTAAAGCATTCCTAACAAAATCCGGCAACTGCATTAGCTTCATTTTAGTTTCCCAAAAGGTCACTGCCATCATTGTGACTCTATTTCTTCATAGTGCAGCCAAGCAAGCTGTGAGATTCACAGGTAACATTTCATACAATGAACCACAAGCATATTAAAAATAAACAAGTTAGTCATAAAATGCATACAGAAATTTATTGCAGAATTGAGGAATCCCCATCTCTTGACTGGCACAAATAGGTGGCACAGGAAAAGGAACACAATTCTATGTCACCAGTTACAGTGGTTTTATGTGTAATGCCATTGCCACTAAAAAAAGGTTTCCCATTTATGAATAGATTCCACTTTTAAAGAATACCTTTCCAGAAAAGCCAGAGGAAACTTTGTTTCTAGAACAGTGGAACACTTGTAACAGTAAAATCAGTGACACAAAGAACATTTCCCTATTAAGAGTTTTGAAGTCCTTGCTCCAAAGATGACAGAGGGTTACTGCTGTCCTACCACTGACAAAATACAAAATCTCAGGCAGCATAAGGGAACCACTCCCTTTTCTTGTCCTTAATTACAGCCTTTTTAAATAATTTTACCTTTATGAGGGTAAGAAAAATCAGAAATGCAGCAGATGGATTGCCCTCCAATACACACTGCTAAAGTCTTCCTTCTGAAGTCAGACACCGGTCTTCACACAACCCTATCCATCCTGAATCACAGAGATTTCAATACTCAACGTAAACTTTCCACTCAGGATCTGTTTGGTAGCACAGCTATTCAGACATAATTGAGAAAATATTCTATACAGATACTGCAGGTCTTCAAGGCCAAATTCTCAGGTTAGACTAATCACAGTAACTCCACCAAAATTAGAAAGGAAATGGCCAAGTGTTTCGTTCTTGTTATATATAAGCATTGGTCTGTGTCATGGTTTAACCCCAGCCAGCAACTAAGCACCACGCAGCTGCTCACTCACTCCGCCCCCCCCCCCCCAAAGTGGGATGGGGCAGGAAATCAGGAAAAAGAAGTAAAACTCGTGGGTTGAGATAAGAACAGTTTAA
>JAVJGG010000085.1:42621685-42653262 GCA_035590195.1 Aviceda cuculoides
ATACTGAACTCAAAACACAGCACTGTACCAGCTACTAGGAAGACAATTAACTGTATCCCAGCTGAAACCAGGACAGTCTGTAAAGTCTGAGTAAAGCAGTTAGACTGAACCTCCTTCTGCCACCTCCAGAATCCACTTCCACGTATTCACACTTTTATCAATTACTGCTGTAGCCTCTAGAACAGATTTTTATTTTCTTACAATGCAGAGTCTCATGTTGAACAAGAGATGCATGATTAATCCTCATGATATCAAGGTATTTTAAGAGAAAGCTACATGCATCTCATGTTTATCCTCTGGTATACCAGTTTTAATTAAACTTCAAATGGGAATGTTCTGTATTTTAAAACAGAAAATAGGCGTAATTAAACATAACAAGCAGAGTGAAACCCATTATTCTCTAAAATCCTTGACCTTAACAGAGCTGTAATTTCACCTTTAAGACAAGACAATGTTTATATTCTAGCAGTGCTTTTTGGTTTACAGTCCTATACCCTGGAGAGCTGTGGATCGCTTCTACAAGGTTTTGACCACCAGCCAATAAAAAGCAGAACTGTTTTCTGTAGATCTAAATTCACTGTGGACCACTGATATCCATCACTAGAAAATTTTTATCCCTCTATAAATCGCAAAAGGTAACTTTTGCTAACTGACCACCATGCTCTGGTTGGCTCCTTCCCTGCCTGAAAGAAGTCCAGAGCTGCTATCCTGAATCCCACCTGATGACTCTCCCCAGAACTCCAAGGATGGGGCAGGAGGGAAGACAGCTTTAGAATAGGGGGATGCCTTTCCTCAGACACCCTGCTTTTGAATTCCAGAAGCCTAGCCACAAACTACAACTCAAAACCCTCTTCGTTCTTCAACCATTCATGTGCAAATAGATCCAGGAATTCTGCACAGTTCCTGCAAGAGACTTGGCTCCAGGGATCAAGAATCTTTCAATTAGATGACCAGTACTGACATTAGATTTACACTACATATGGGGCATATACTAACACAGTTAAAAGAGAACTTTCTGCACATTTTCTTGTGATCTGAAGACTCAAGGAGAGGCAGGACTATCCAAAAGTCTAAATGTCTCTTAGGAGAGGACAGGTCCAGGGAACTGCAGTGTTCACATTTTCTTTCCTTGGCTACCAACCTCCCATTAAACCTGTCCTTTACTAAAAATACAACATAGGAAATCTCAGGAGAATGAAGACCAATACTGAGAAGAGATCCCATATTCGACCTAATAATCAGTTACTTATTTTTTTAAATGTAAGAGTTAGAAGTGCTGCCAGCACAAGTATGTCAATATTCAGGATCTGAGAATTAAAAATAGCAATATAAAAAGTGAATGCTTATTCTCCCCTTTTCTTTATGCTTAATTTCTCTTTCCTAAATGTACTTTGCACATTGTTAGAAAGGTATAATATGTGTGGGATGTATTGTTGAGGTTGCCATGGTTTCTCATTTTTAATGAGCTTTGAGACTTTATAATCTAACCAAATACATTCATAATTACTACATCTCTCTTTTCTCCCTTCCCCCCTCCCTCCAAAGCACTCCAAAAATTACTGGTGGTAAAAGTAAACCTAGTGATTTGAAAGACAATAAAACATCAAAGTAAAAGCCCACCCTCAAAGAGTTGGCAAACAAAAGCTTAGGAAAGTAACAGGAGAAAATTACCACCATCAGACTCAGGGATCTGTTCCATGTCCTTGTGTCTGTTCTTAACGTCTAAAATCGGCATGGTATTTTGTTCTCTTCGGTGCAAAATTGCCCAAAACACACAGAAAACCAAGTCACATTTGTCATCAGAAGTGATGGTGAACCACTGAACGCTGGCAACACCAACTCTGATGCTTTTTGCCAAGTCTGCTCTACACTTAAGGAGAGACTGAACTGCTCAGATGTTCTGTGGGCAGCCGCCTCCTGTGAAATACGCAATTACAGTGCTTATAGCCTTGATTTGGCAAAGCAAGGCAGCAATTGCCTGACTTTAAAAACAAGAATCTGAATGGGACAACTCAGGCACTTATAGGCAGGGCCTTTTTTGACTAACTCACTGAATCAAGGTAAACAAAACTGAAGAGGCAGAAACACTATTAAGAAACTGGGGGGGGGGGGGCGGGGTTTCAAAAAAAAAAAATCTATTTCCTCATCAAAGTGTTTTGCTTTTATACTACTGGATCAAGTAAATAGAGATAAATAAGATTAAAAAAACTCTGCTTGTCAAATGTACAACTACGGAGAAAAGTGCTTAATGCCTAAGCAACCATAAAAACACTTTTTGCATGAGAGCTGTTTGTCAGCTGAAGCCATTTACTATCATGTAATTTTTGACTGCCTCTTGACACTGATGATATAGATCATGGTGTAGAAGTTATCTAGGCCCTGGATCTGCAAACAGCTCTTTGTCCCAAACACATAAACAAAGGTGTATTTGTCACTCACTGCCATTGTTAACCTTAACTTGGGAGGTGGGGAGTAAAAGAAATCCCTTCCTTCAATTTACAGGCAGATCAAAAATGACTACCATATTTTTATAGAAGAGAAGTAATTTTAGCCTTCAGGAAAAGCAGATTGAAACCGCAGTGTTTATACAACTTACAGTTAGCCAACCAGCTGTGGATGAGAGTTCTCAAAAGCATCAGTCACTGCAAAGACAGAAGATGAAACATCTGAGGGCTCCCCGTGGAAATATCAACACATGCTGTCCTAAAACCTTGCAAGGCACTTCTGTGCTTAACCATGTCACTCTATAGATAGCTAGACACATAAAGACCAGTAAAGCATAGACAAGGTAAGCGACTCACTTAATGTTTCACGGAAAAGCTGTGCCAGAGTGGGACACTAGATCAACTTCCAAGTTCTTGAGATTTGGTTCTCACTCGTGGTACTCTATCCACAGACCACTCCTCTCTGTAAGGACAAAAAAGGACATCAGCACTACCTCTGGGTAAGACAGACAATTGAAACCCTGCTGTGATGCTAGAGATTAGATGAGCCCTAGCACGTAAACACAATTTGGCAGAAATTTGGAGGGGAAAAAAAAAATTTACTTCTGTGGTATGAATCAACATGAACTTAAACACTGTGAAATAAACTTTTGATGACAGCTTCCTGCATAAACTGTCTGAGGATTCAGACATACTAGCAATGCTTTCTTTCCAATAAACTCTTACAGAATGAAAGAAAATTGCAATCTAAAAACTTCCATCCCATGTTCTACTGTGAATCAGAAATTGCTGATTTCTCTTGGAAAGGTCATTAGCATTTTACTTGACAATTTCCAAAAAAGCAGTTCATTTGAGCAGTGCTTTGCTAGAACATGGTGTCATATAACCACACCATCTGCCCACTAAAACCATTTTGATTCCACGCAGGAGGAGGCTTTCCCTGGTTTCTGTGCAGGAGAGAACAGCAGGCTGACTCTGATCTACACTAGAGACTTTACCCAGCATGGACAGAAATATTAGTGCCATTTACTGAAAAGGTTATTGCCCTTTCAGCATTTGCTTATGCCTTTAACAAACCTTAATCACCCTGTAATAGCCTTCCTGCTATGTGCCTTCCAATCCATAACATTATAAAAGACAACAAAATTCCACTATGTGGCTGCTTCTTGCAAAGTAGGATATCAAAATGCTGAGTGCTATAAAAACTCTGAGTATTCTAGGCTTTAGGGATATACAGTATGACAACCAATATTAATATATATTCACTACTTTGGTTCAACGAAATAACAATGCCATCTTCAAGCCTCTCAAACTGTCGAGGTCCTCCACATCAAACAAATTTTGAAGAAGTATCAATAAAGAGGAAGTTTCTAAAGAACTCCAATAGTGTAGGAGTTAAGAAGATCCATAAGGAGATTCATGGGGCTAGAAATACATTTTCAATGATTGTTCTGTGAGACTGATGAAGAAATCGTATATTTCCTAATTTCTGAGAGTTTGATTTCACGAACGCAATGCCATTTAAGCTGGTGGAGATTTTTTTGCACTGGGAGAGAGGAATAGTGAAGGGCCTTTTTTTTTTTTTTTTTTTTTTTTAAGATACGGTGTCAAGACTGTGCAAGGTTAGAAAAAAAGAGGCAAAAAGGCATACTCTGATTATATATGTGACTAGACAAATTAGACACCGTGGAAGGGGAAATGGGAATGAGCAACAGGAAGGTGTACAGAAGTTTATCTGCCTTAATAGTTCTTTTTTAACACTGAGGCACAAGATTCCTCAGGAACATTATCATGAATTCAGGGACCTTGCCATGACATTAAAATATTAAGACCATTTCTCTTTGCCTCTGTAGCACCAGTAAATGTTCTCCAGATACAGCCATGATGATAGAGAGTCAGCTTCTTACTTGCTGAGAGCAACTATAATGTCAAAAATTAGATGCATGTTTTCCACCTACAGGCAGTGAGCATCCCAAAGTGAGCATCTAGAAAAATGAAGTAAGCATTAATGGATTATCATAGTAGCTTGTTTCAGGTGAATTTCTTGGAGCCACACAGCAATGCTCTGGCAGAAGCAGAACTCTGCATGACAACTGCCTGAAGCTGGTGTACGAGATTACTGCCCCGCTGCTTCTCTTCCTGCAACACACACCCCATTTCCAAACAGAAAGCACAGTATTCTATAGGCAACAGCCAGTGTCACTACACCTCCAAGTGAGGGATGGAAATGCAATAATGGGAAATCTAGTATGCAATTCAGTTATCCAGGACTGTCATTACACAGGTACACAGATGACCTGAAGTGAAGGCTGCATAGACATTCTCTGTTTTACTTTCTGAAAGCACAGGTTGAGCTTTAACACTTTCAATAATGTTGTCTGTATGCATTGCAATAGACTCAGAAGGAATTCAAAGAAAAGAAAATCCAACTCATGGCATCTTACTGACACACATATGGTGAGGAGGGTCATGCTCTTTAGGACCACAGCACAAACCGCCATTAACATAAGTAATGTAAGTCATAGCTGTTACTGATCATCATTCTCTGCAGTGACTGATATGAAAGCCTGAGAAACACACGGTGCCAGTACAAGTAAGTGAAATTTTCTTGACAACAGAACACTATTGAGACTCAGAATTTTGGCTTCTGTTGCAGAAGAACAGACAGTTGGGAGAAGAGTATGTGTTACTGGTTTGCAGAGCCTTCTGTCCCTATGTGCTAAACTCAACCCATAGGTTTTGTTCCTACCTAGCAGAGGCGCGTAGCAACAAAGAACATCAAGCACTAGGAAACTCCATCCTGATTTTTATCTGGAATTTGACACGTGGAAAACCTTTGGTGAGCTTCAATGCCAGCATAAGATTCAGCCTGCTCACATATTTTCAGCAATGTCTACCATAGCACCAGTGCCCAGGAGAATCAGACTTGTTCTTTCATCTAGTGCATATGGAGCAGTACGCCAGTGATAGCTACACTCAGGCACTCATTCCTGCTCACTCAGTGTTACTTTAGCAATCACGGCACAGCACCATGCAGCACAGATGAACTCAAGAGGCTTTGCAGAATCCTGCATCTTCATCAAATTTGGATGTTTTTCTGTACAGAAACAGCAAAACACATCCCTGACTACAGTAATTCCCTAGACTAATGGAAAGTTCCTGCTCCAAAGCACTAAATGTCTCAATAGAACTACTGTAGTGTTTCTTTTCATGTGGCCAAAAGAATCAATTTCTTTCCTAGTCTCACGCTTATTAATGTCTGAGTATAATACTAGTATTAGACATCAAACTGGCTATCACATGATAGAAGGCTCTTGTGAAATGTGTTATTATCCAGTTATTCAGATCAAGATTGTAAAATAAAGTATTTCAGCTTGCCTAACCTGACATAGGACATGCAAGTAAATGCAAGAATGGGAAGAAAACCACTACTTTATCTTAAAAGCAGAAAACAATCTTTTCTAAATATTAAATTTTATGTTTACAGTACTGTCAAAGCGAAGCATGTAAAAATCACAAGCAAAAAAAAAATCAAATTGATTGGTCTGATTCAGCATCACAAGATATTTTAAAATAACTACTGCATTCTTTGGGTGGTGGTATATCAAAGAGTTGATAAACAAACAGATACTTGGACTAAAACAGACGATGGCTTTCCACATCACATTCACACAGACTTCTTTTCCCCTGAAAGCACCAACAACATCTAGAGTACAGTTATACTACTTACACTGCTCTTTAGATAGGGAGTTTGGAATACTTTTCTACTATTTCTGAAACCAGAAGACTCTCAGATGTTCACATTGTGGCAGCAGGATGGCCTTTAAGAAAGCCAGACAATATTGGTAGACTTGTGATACAGTCAGCGTAGTCAACGATTCTGTTTAGTTTGAATTTTGGACTAAAATTATTTTTTAAAAGCAAACCTAGTGTACCTATTTCTTATTTCTATTAAAATCCATTATTGGCTTTACATTTAAAGTCAATCTTCTAAAAATAAAGCTGATGAGACCTTGGATTATGCTGAACCTAAACTAAATGGTTTGAAGGCATGCTAGCAATAACAGGACTGCACTGTTTTAAACCATTAGACAACTGCTTCTTGATAACCTATTTACAGCAATCCAGCTACGCTACTTGGGAGCACCTGCTCTTTCAATTTACAGTGCAATTTTCACAAGCAAATTCTATTTCAGATTTGAATGCTTGAAATTCTATGTATTTTAAATGGTTTTAACCATGATGATTGATTATCTCTCCAAATTAAAAACTGTGGGATACCAATATTGACCAAAAGAAAAAAGTAAACCCTTAGAAACACATTAAAACACAGTATAAAATTATTTAAGAAAAATTGATAGGCATAGCCTTGTCTTTAAATCACTCTTCACAGAATAAAAAAAATTCTTAGCTTGCTCTGTTTAATAAAATAATACGTAAGTCAGGAAACATTTTCACAGAATTAGGAATACTAAGGTACATATATATGCTCCCCAAACTGGATTTTCCCCACCACTACGCACCCGCTTTTGAGAAAATATGCTGCAATACAATGGTGTGAACTGAATGTGACTGAAACTGCTCATGGAAGCTGTAAAGGTTATATTTCAAAGATATTGAACACAGCATGCATAGATAAAATATACTTTTCTAAGCATTGTCCAAATTCGCCAAAGCCAACAGAAATACACTTATATTGGTTTGGTTTTGGAACTTTTTGAACTTCATTTTTCTGTTCATTTCAATAACAGCAGAATCATTGATGAGTGACCCAATAATGTATTTACAATACATGGCTTTATGGTGTGCAGTTAGTGTCCACTAGCTATCATTAAACCCACACTAAGATTTTGTTAATTACTACTATTTTAGAAGAGTTGTTAACAGCTACCACGCTAAAGGTAACGGTCACTGCAGAAAAGCTACTTCCTGATGGCAGAGGCTGACCAGACTGTGAGTAGTTGGAGTACAATAAAATGGCCTCAGTTATTCAATCTGTCTATCAGAGCTGGTCAACATAATCCACGTATCATCCTCTGTGCAAGCCAAACATGTGCTCTGAATTCTCAATGGAGTAGTTAAAAAATAAATTTAACAAGCAGCTTTGTTACCACTCATTGCTTCGGTCTACAATTACAAGGGAACAGTTTTAATGTACTGCCGGTTTCAGTAAGAATAACCTGTTTCTTATCTGATATATAAAGCAGGGGATTATTACCATTCATTAGTATGATGGTACCAGTCACACTAGTCTTGATGCTGTCTTCATACACATGAAAAGATGGTAACTCTCCTGCAAACTGCTAAGCACTCAGTTTCTATGGCAAAATCACCCAGGACACACTAAGTTCTTCCCACCTAAGATTAACTGTTATTCTTTTGCCAGAGTGATTTGAAATTCAAAGTTAAAACTGAGAAAAATATTCCTGAAGTAGGCAGGTGCTCTTTTTACTAATTCAGACAGTGACTATCACCCCTCAATCTGTATCATGCCTCAAGAACTGTTCAGCACTGGTGCCTCAATTCCCACAGCAAGGGAATGCCATGAGATTAAACAATCTTGTGATGTGCAAGGTGCTTAAGCAAAAAGCATAAACGTCTTTAGTTTTAACAGGGTATCTAGGCTGCAAATTGACAAGCTCACAAGAAGGAAAAAAGGAAATTCTGTGTAAGATTGCAGTTTTCTGTTTGCAATCAGTTGTGTGAATTTTGGTACCTAGCTACATAAGACAACAACTCTGACCACAGTGCCATCTTAGAATTAAATTAGGAGGAATTTAATTAAATTAAATTTTTAATTAAAAATTAAAAAGGAAAAATCAACAGCAACAAAAATATCCTAGAATATGCAGAATGAGAAAAAAAGAGGTCTGTCTGTGTTAAAAATTAAGTGTCAGAAATTAATTATGAAAAATAAAGACACTGGGAGAAATTCACTGTCATAGCCTCAGGGCAACACTGACTGTGTTGATCTTTCACTGACAGGTATCTGTTTAACCTGTTCTTAAAGACCAATTGTAACAGATGCTCTACAGTCTTACAAAGCAATCCATCCTTTTCCTAATAACCAGAGTCTGGAAATAAATACTAAAAAGAGATTGCAGAGGACACAAAAAGATTATGTGTTTTTAATATATCCACATACATAGACTCAAACTTTCAGGTAAAATCAGCCTGGTCTGAGGTGATTATTTAGACACATGCTAAATGTGAAAAAGGAAAAACTGAGATGAGTAACAAAGAAGTTATAGTCATTATATTGCATATCTTTCCCCAAAAGATTTTTTTATGCCATCTGTGAATAGTACTTCAAAAAAATTATATATATCTTGTGCTTTGATTCACGAAAAGTACTTTTAAGTCCATGAGAGTAAAACATTCCAACTGGTATTGCCCTCCTGATTTTATTAATAATCAGTTACCCCAAAGTGCAGAGGATACATTAACAGGTATGTAGGTCAACATGTGTCTACACTGGAGTGTGTCAAAAACAGTGCTGAGGGATACATGTGCTAGGGAGATGCTTTATTGTTACTCTAAGCTACCACAGCAGCTAGGCAATTTAGCATATTTTTTTTTTAATTAAAAGAAAAGCACCAGGATAAAAAGATGAAGTTGGAAAGGGGAAACAAAACCACCCCAAAACACAACACTGCCTGAGGCTCAGACCTTGCAAAGGACTGTAGGAAAGCACGCCTTCTGTGAGTGCAACACACCGGCTCTGCTGACTCCCTTGACATCCCCTCATTTCCCATTTGGTCTCTTTCCAGCATGCTCTTTTGTACCTTTGCTCCATTCATCAGATCACACCCAATGGATACTGGTTTTGTGCCGTGCTGTGCCCTGCCCCCCTCCCCCCCTGCTTCTAGAACAGAAGCCCCAGCCAGCTAACTCTTTGAAATCATTTCTTTAATTTCAGCTTTTGCTGCTGGTGTCATAGGTGATGGTCCTGACATGAAGATGTGCTCTACAAAACTGCAGTCACCCTTGAAGGGAAGTTACTTCTTCACAGACACTGTACATAAACAGATCCTGTCATCCTTCTGCAGCTAATTGTGGCACAAAGCGAAATTATTCCTTCACAAGCTTTTACATTATTTCATACACCAAGTATACCACATGACTGTTTGATCTCATCCTTTCTTGGTTACATATGAGATGGAGCCCCACATAGGAAGATCTGAATAGTAGGAGGCCCAGGATCCACTTCAATAATTCAAATTTTAGCTATTCTTCATGATGCATAACTGTAATAGATTTTTCATTTTATATTGCTTCATGAAAGGTCATTTTTGTGTGACATTTGCATAACTAGTTCTCTAACTATATTGCCAACCATATGAGAAGTTTTTTCAGGAACAGTTCATTCTCCCTTGTCAAGGAGACAAAATTTAATTACAGAGTGGAAGCTTTAAATAATGGTTACATAAAAAAATACCTGTGTAAATTCCTTTTAGTTTAGGTTTTGAATTCTTAAAGGTCATGCTCTTATAAAGTCTGTAGCTTAAAAAACGATCATGACTTAATTATATATCATCATTACATACTTCAAATTCGTATTAGTGGACGTTGTTCATTCTCCCTTGTCAAAAAATTTGAATTTTGAAAACAACTAGATATTATCATCTGACTTTTTATTTCAGCATGTGAAGGTTTCCTTTTAAAAGGATAGCCTACATATACACCAGTCTTGAACACAGCAACATGTCGGTGCATCTGTAGCAATCATTTTTATGCTAGACATTTATACTTCGTTCAACTTTTCCACTCGTCAGAAGCCCAACAGAAAAAAAACAACCAAAACTTTATATAAAACAATTTATTTACAATAGTGAGGTTGCAAAATAAAGCCCTCAAAATGTATAGTCAGTCAATGAATAGAAAGATGTTAAAGTATACACATTCTAATTCTGTGATACTCACTTTCTGCTTATTTTCTTACCCTCTACTGACACCTCTAGCCACACAGATCTTAATTTTGTAAGGGATGAAATAAACAGTAACAGGAACTTGATCATGGAAACACAAGGTTTTTGCACCTCAATTTGCATCAAGTGCATAATTCAGACTTTAGGACCCACAGAACTGTTTATAAAGCAACAGCAGGGATTCCTTTTTAGGATCAGGAAACACAGAACAGTATTCGACATCTGTTTTTAGATGGCAAAAGAATGGTCAGATTCAGGGTCCAATACTACAATACAGAGCAAAATGAATCCTCATTGTTACGAGAGTTGCAGCTGTGGTTCTTAGCATGTCCAGTCTCTCCCCTTTTGCTCCTCTTTACTCCAGAACTCCGTTCCCTCCTGTCCAAAGCATTCTGGAGAATTACTATTTTGTTGGGGTATGTTGAAAAGATCAGAGGAGTAATTTTTCTGCAGTTGATAACACTAATGGCAAAAGGTTAAATTCTCTCATACTGTGACAGATTTGGAATTGCAGTTAAGACTAGCTCCAAGTCAAAGAATGAATTAATCTAAAATTACAGAAAGTGTTCAGAATCCAGCAAAGAGCACATATAAAGAGGATGACAAGCTAGTTTTTCTTTATTTTCTCTGAGCAGTTCCTGTTAACTTCACAGTATATGGTGATCAATACAAAGATTTACATGGGTGCTATGCCATTCCCATTCATTTAAATTACAGATCCATATATAAAATGTATTTGATAGAAATAAAGTATGAAAAGAAACAATAGAACTTAATTAATATCTCTAAATCATACTTTTAATCTCCTAATTTATTAATTCTCCCAGTTCACACTTTTTTTGCAGTGAAGTTTGTGGCCTTTGCCCAGTTTAGGCAAAATTTTGGTTCAGTTTTCTGTATCTTACAAACCTGTTGAACATCTGGGTCCACAGCTGAGCCAATCATTGCTTGTCATTTGAACAACCTTTCACTTTTGAAGACTGAGACAGTAATACCCAACTGTAACCCAGTGAAGAATCCAACAGCAAAAATACATTCACAAACAGAAACACAGAAGTTTCTCAATAAATGTTTTTGTCTCTCTGACAGTGGCATCTGTTACCCTACCTAATTTTGGGTGACCTTAAAATTCAAGATCATATTAAATTTTCCTAAAACTAAAATTGGCTCAGTGTAGGAAATGCAGTGTGTTCTTTGCTTCTCTTCACATACTTCTCTTTCTGATGTTCATGTCCTCTTTCATATAAAGCAGAAATTAGCTAACTCTTCGTAATGGAGAAGACTCTCAAGAGAATTTGGATAATGTAAAATTAACAGGAGATTGGAATCAAGACTGTCACTGTCTCTACTTGTGTGAAGAGGCCAAAAGGAATGGAAATACTCCTTGCCCCAGATCAAACAGCATATACAGATTCTAGCTGATCTGCTGAATCATAAAGGTTATGAGATGAATGAATTAGTTTTCATGTCTTCATGAACAAAGGGACATCAAAAGCTAGGAGTTACAAACTAAAGTTGACAACTATCTTCTAGAAGCATACAATGGTGAGAAGTATGTAATAGTGGGGATGGGCAGAATCTTAGGATGGTCAGAATAACATAACCGCCATCCGTCAGGATTGGGCTCTGAACTCAAAATTTCAGCAAAGTCGAATTAAAACTGAACTAAGAACTGGAAGATAACCCTCCAGAAAAGATCTAATTAATACCATGTTGACAGTGGTTGCAATCGCCTATATCGCCATACTATTGTTTCTGATGAGGAAGACATTTGGACTTGTCTACAATAAGATACAAAACATTATTTTTAAATGTGCTTAATAAAAACTAGCATGAGTTTATTCAACCTCAGTCAGTGCTGGATGCCTTGAAAATCCCAGCCATGGAGGAGATAGGGTGCATCTTAACTCATCAAGACAACTGCTAATGGGGTCTTAAACATTCACCTCACACATCCAGTACACAAGTCCTAAGTTTTGTAACTGGGAAAGCCAACTTTCACGTTCCTATCACTCACATTTTAAGTTTTTTCATTCATAAATGTATTGGAAAACTTCTTTATAATCTCATCTATCACCTTCTTAGAGCCCAGAAGAAATTGCAATTGGCCCTTCCACCAGCCAACTCCACCTCAATTTTAAGGATTTTCTCTTCATTTCCGCAGGACGCTTAGGCCTTTACAAAACACTATGTTAGCAAATGTGTCCCACATTTTCCCTTACTGTTCATCCATATGCTGCTAAAAATAACATAACCTCTTCAGTGGTTTCAGTTCTAAGACTCCTGTATATTCTTTAATCTTCTTCTACTATACAACTATCATATTCCTTTAGCTTCTCTGATTTTAATAAAGTACACAGTTGATACTGGAAGGTGTCTTGGTTTTTTTTTTAAACTTCCTTCACATAGCTATGATATCAAGTATGTGAAGTCCAGAAATTTAATCAACAAAGAGGAAAATCCAACAAAGTTTCTCAGATAAATCACAGGGGTGTTTGGAAACACAGTGCTTCTCTACAAAAACAACAAAGTAAGGACAACAGCAGAAAATGAAAAACATACACAAGTGACCTATACTTGAAAGATTTAAAGTGAAGCAACTGTGTTTTCTCTTTGAAGGCCAGATATCCCACTGACATGTTTTACTTACTGCTCACCCATTTCTAGAAATCACAAGTTTGTTCTCTTTCTGTTAGTCAATCTTCTAGACCAGTTGATGAAAAGAGACTGTTTGTAGAGATTTATAAATCTCAAACATCACATCTCCATCAGATGCAGACCCTCCAGATCCATCACTTGACACAGAACTACTCATGGTCCTTATATATTGGTAATGATTATGGCAAGCAACCAGGGAAACTGGGAGGTGGCTACACTTTCCCTCTCTACTTAGAATACATAGTACCAGTCACTACTTGTGTTTTCAGTGTGCAGACTATACAGGTTCTTCAACTGCTGTCAGCTATCCTGTTGACAAAATTACTCCAAACCATTCATTCAACTTGGACCCCACCCATATACTTCGCCTATGTTAACTCAGATGGACACATGGATTCTTTCAGCATGCAAGAACAACTTTTGCTTGGGCTCTTACTTCCAGTACTACAAGTTTCAGTAAGAACACAAAAGATAATCATAACCCTGGCAAGTCTGAATAACGTGGATATAGTTAACAAGGCATGCATCTCTGGGAGCAAAAAGGCCTAAATTCCAGTTGGCTACTTCCATGCTTAACAGTGCTTCCCAATCCATACTACTGATACCATCAACTCGGAGAGACTGGATCTGTATCAGTGCAAGGTTTAGAGGGCCTCATTTTTCAAACTATAGGTCCATTTCTGCAAGCAAGGTTAAAGTACATTCATACTTAAAAAAAACCCACAAGATGAACACTTGAATTTAAAACCATGAAGTGGAAAGCAGCATACAATTATTAAACAACTCACTTGCCTTACTTCATCTTTGCCTCCAAGCTTCCCACAACTGTTTTCCTTTACTATTTACTGAAGACTAATACAAATAGAGAATTGATTTTTTTCATACTGTAGCAGAAGAAAAGATGAATGAACTAATTCTCAGTTTCCATATTCTTTTGCTACATCTTGTAAGTGCTTGTTTTGTACCACATATTTGCCCCCAAAAGTGTGGGTGAAGTTGTGAGGAAGTTGGTGAAAGAACGTGAAATACAAAGTGACAGTCTGCACCTCCTCATCTCTCCTCACATACACATACTTCTACAGCTCCTTCTAATCCATCTCTATCATGAGGATATAATGATTCTTTTCCTCATGGAAAGAAAAAAGAAAAAATAACTTTGTCCTATTTTTATATGATGTATTAACATACCTGTGACAATATGCATGATGTGCGAACTGGGCTCACCTGTATACTTTATAAGCACAATAGTTAAACTGTGGATCCATAGGGATAGGGACTACATTAAGCAAGCTGAATACATCATTTACAATTTGATAAATTAGGACTGGAGCAGAAGAGAAGTCACTGCCAGTAAATCTAATTTTGTATGTACTCGTCACATTGAATGTTTAGGAGGTACTTGTATTTGGGCATCTAGTCCCTTTTAGGGCACTAGAATACTTGCTTTAAAAGACAAGGTTTTCTCTGTATGTCTGTATCAGAAATACCTGAACTAAAAAGGAAGAGGCAGGTTTCTTCTGTTTTCATGTTATGTTTGTTTCAGAAGTCCTTTGACACTGAAGCAAAGGACAGTCCTTCAAATTTTACTGAATATTGGTTTCTACCAAGAAGTGATGAGGCTGAAGCAAGGAAGGTTTGGTACCCTGATCTGCTGCATATTAATGTCACCTTTCATAAATTTACAGATATTAGGTCCTATCCTTCTACTTTTAAAAAGCTAGCAATATATATCCCTGGTCAGAGTGAGAACAGACACTTGTTTTTTCTTAAAGAAAATGCTCTCTACACCACCAGCAGGAACCATTCAGACCTGGGCACGCAGTTCTCCATGTTTATAGAGAGTTTGGGAAACACATTAAGGCCTTCTAGCTACTGTTGCACAGTTTCAGCTAACTGTGGCTGGTATCCTGCACAGAGGGATCTCAAAACAAACCCAAACTTCTCTGCAACAACTTCTCCAACTCCTATGTAAAAGGATTGAAAGCAGAATAGGAAGGTTTATAAATCCTACTAACATACAATCAGTTCATTCTCTGTGATACACTATTACCTGAATTTTAGAAATATATGCGATTAACCTCCTTGCTTATTATTAGTCTTTGAATGGATTAATAATGACCAAGGAAATTAATCAATACTAATAAAATGGTCATATGTGAAAAGCTTCCAACATGAGTTGAGAACCATAATCCCAGTATTAAGATCACCTCAGCTCCAATTTAACACACAACAGATTTATAACTTTTTTCTTTAAATACACTTTAATGTAAAAAATAAAGAAAAAAATAAGAAACAAGAAAGTTATTGTGCAAATAATTGACTTAATATATTAAAGTATCTTTAGAGAAGAGGACCAAAAAGACTACAACTTAATTAAATGGAAAAGTAATGCAAGGATAATATTTAAATATAAATTATTGAATTAAGTAAATGGGCAATGCAGACTGCAATAACTACTGGACCAAGATAGTTTTTACATGTAACTATGAAATTAACATTTTCATATGTATTAGAAACAGCAGTCATTCTCAATATACTCATTTTTATATATATATAATTTAAATCACTTTCACATGATAGAACATGTTAGTTTAGAAACAAAGAAAATCAAGTATGAGTTGCACTCAGGAAAGCATATTTGAGGTCAGTTCCCTGCTATGGGTACTCCTTGTTAGATTAGAAAATAATAACTAACTTCTGTTAATGCCTTTTATAGAAAGACCTTCCAGAGAAAGTTTCTCTCTCCAGATTAATCCTATGGAGAACCACAAACATCTGGCAAATTCTACTTAAATGCATTTGCAAATCAGAACACTCAGAAGAGAATGATACCTTGAGATCCCAGAAAACAAGTGCTGCTGTACCAGATCAAACTCAGAAGCTGCCTAGCAACCCAAGAGGCACAGTTGTATTATAAGAAGCTGAACAGAACAATTAAAAAAGTCTTTGAGCTTAAATGACAAAAAAAACCCCACATAAGATATTTGACCTATGCCAGAAAACAGATTAAAAAATAGTGTTAAATCATAAAAAGATACGTGAGGACATTTAACTCTTTCTTCTATTGCTTGTTTGGGGGTTAATAAAAAAACAGGATCATACTGGCTCATGGAGTTAGTTGAAATGATGAATGTAGTTTTAGGATGCATCTTCACATTGTTTCCTTAAAAAAAGTCTTCCCAGTTTTAGGCATAAGATGAAAGAGCTTGTCTACAAAAACATAAATTATCAATTTGCTGTATATACTTTTAAGCACATTTATAAACTGAAATGTCACAATTAGACTTCTCTGTGGCAAAAGGGGAACCAGTGGTTTTTGTTTCTTTTTCCAAAGAGACAAAAAAAATAGGACTTCAATAAAAGTAAAATTCACTGACTTTCATAAAAGACAAAATAAAGGTCAAGGAAAAGGCTTTAAGTCTTCTGGGAAATAAGTTAGTCCTGTTCTCAGAAAGAAACATAATCAGTGGCAGGCCTAGTCTGTTCTTCACTATCCTTCTTGCTCAAAAAGTTTTATTTTCCCTTTTTTCTGCATATAATAGAGGCTACTGAAAATTTAAGAATTATTTCAAATATTTTCCACTTTATTGCAACTCAAAATAGAGGAGTGGAAAATGCCTTCACAAATAGTTTACAATGGCTGAAGAGTGACAAGCAATGTGCCCTCATAGAAACACAAATAATTTAATCTCCTGTTAAATTTTAATCTACGACAAATACAGTAGTTATCAACAGGTTGCTTTATAATAAAATAAACTGAAGACACATAGAAACAAGGAATACTACTGAAGTTACCAGGTAATTAAGGGAACTGAATGCCAAATGCCCACCTTAGCTGGGTCATCAGACAGCTAGTTTGGTATATACAAACAAAAAGATTTGTTTGGTCTTAAAGGCAACAACTGGTAAGGATCTTTCTTTCTGAAGTACAAAAAATACTGATGAACTTCTCAATGTCTAAAGAGATATTTATTAGTGAAAAGCTCATACATCCTATGGATGCAAGTCATTCTGTACCTTACTGAAACAAAGCCCTTAACATTTTGCAGGAACTTTCTTACAAATAAGCCTCAAATTCAAGAACTGAACTTTTATCACGTAAGTACAATTTAGACACAATGGTGTTAGAATAGTGTACTATTAAGTTGGAAGTCCATAATGCATACAGATTTGATTCCATCCAGTTACCAACCAGTATTAAACACTTTAAGCCTTACATAGCTTCTCTCACGCCTCTCTCACTGCAGATACTGTCTTACATTTCAGACCTAGACACCAGTCAAGCAACGTTAACAGCAATTATTTTAAAGGCAGTTCTTCTGCCAAGGGGTTACTCTTGCCTACACCTTAGAATATGGCAATCTTGCTTGTGGGAGTACCTGAGAGTCCACAGGAGAATGTATTGAAACAGTACGGAAGGGTGCCCCCAGAAGACTTGAGTAATGAAAGAGAAACAACTCCATATGATGAGAAATACTCTATTTTAATTTTGCAGAATTTGACTTGGGCCCTTAAATAAGCCAGAAAAAGGATCTCCATCTTTTCTCTTGGCTTCACAATCTCAAAACTTGAACAGATTAAACTGCATTGTGCTTCTCTCCACACTCTTCTTCACTGATTATTTTCTTATCCCAACAAGAAATGCAATTAGTTAGACACTGAGCCATACAATGGAACAAATTTTAACTAACAGAGGAAAACAAAAAGATTAAAAAAACCCAATTAATTTCTTCTTTATTGCTTCAGAATCTGAAATAACTTGCATTCAAGCAAACTAATATGTTTCATCTGGAAGACATCTGTGGTTTATTCTTTTGTTTGCAGATATTCAGTGGCTTGTTAAGATCATGATTAGATCATGACACTTTCTAATTCTTTGGATGGTGATTCATCAAACCTCAGAATTGCTATCACCTCCTGAAACATATGGACTGGCCTACATGGTAAGTGACAAAGTAAGAGCTATTTTGGAACAGAGTAGCAGTAGATTTGCACCTAATGCAAATATTTAACAACCTATTTCCTTTTTGCTCTGTTAAACAACAATTGCTCTTTTTACTTCTTTTTAGAAAGGTTTTCAGATCTCTAAAATGCATTTAGTATCTTTTAAAATCAAAATTCTCTCCAACTTGGCTGAGAGGTTCACTATTATGTTGTGCAACAGTTCTGCCTAGGGTTCAGTTCGTCACTGTAAAAGCATATGGCTATGAGAAGAGAACATCTATAAAATTTATTGACTTCTGCTATGATTCTGAAAACTTCTAATGGATTACTCTGTGATGTGTCTTAGCCACTCACAGAAGAACATGACACCAATTTTCTTTTAAATTAAGTTTTGAGATCTAATAAAAATCCCTTCCTAGAAAAAAAAAATTCTCTATTAGCAAAGATCAAGGCTACCGGCCCTCCCCACTTCCAGTGTAGGTCAGCCTTTCTCACTCACTCACTTTCTGTCTTTTGTCTTTATTGGCAAAGGTAAAGAAAAGCAGCTCTAGCTTGACTGCTGGACACAGGGCAGAAGGAAAACAGCTCACTGCCGCAGGAAAATTGAAAATAAGAATAAAATAGTTTTGAAGTTGTCACCATAGCTTTCCTGAGCATAAGTCAAAATATTTTAATCGGGTCTGATGGCTCAGGAAGTCTAATTTCATTGTGTTAGATGGTCCAGCTTTCATACATTCACCGGTTGTCTTTTGCCTTATGTTCTCCAAGCCAAAACTGCAGAAGATGATAAGGAACAAGACAGAATCATGCTGGATAATATGTTCTGTTCCCTCTCTAGCATGCCTGAAAACACTGAAACACTGAGACACTCAACTCAGTATCATCAGTAAATCCCAGGAAATAGTGGAGGACATAACATACCTGAAGGCTGAGCTTCTCTCCAGCTTTCTGCAACAGCTTGAGACATCTTAGTTGCTTAATGGTTTGGCAACCTTGCATGGCTACAAAAACTGCCAATCCTGCAATCTTCCTCAACGTGGAAAACTTGTCTACACAGGGAAACAACTGCAAAATAAGCTAGGGTGTGGATTTAAACACTAACATCTATTCTGGTCTCATATGTGGTTCATAAAAGCACACACAAAGTCCTAGTTCCTACCAAACCCAGTGAAAACAGGCTTCTAAGTATCTTTCTGAATATGACTTAATTTACCTTTCAGACATTCATATTGCACATTAAGAGGACTTGTTTAAACAATAAAAAAGTTCCCTCAGTATGGACAAAATGTGTCTATGTGCAGGCTAGCAGAGTTCAGTGTAAGTTCAAAAACAATGAATGCCACCTTTTTTCAAGGCATTGCATATATTAACACACAAGTAGTACAGTTATGCTAGTAACAAACTCTGCATTGTTGTCATAACAACGCTCGCGCAGCAAGACACCAGGAGCTGAAGTGAGCTGTCAGGATTTTGAAGCAAGAAAGAAATAAATAGTGTCAAGTGAATCAGGACTACTGAGCTGCTTTAACAGACATGCCTGTTTGGCCGTAGGTCCTTGGAATGGAAAGATTGTGGTTCTCAGTATCTATCCGGGTTAAATAGAGTTCAAACATAATTTGAAAACATGGTAAAAGCTATACACACAAAGACAAAATAATAAAGATCTTTCTCCACTGGTCTGTCTGCACACCAAAGAATCATCTAGTGTTAATGCAGATAAGCCAGTTTCATGAAAATTATAGGGGATACGACCTTACCATATTTTCCTCAGCAATACAAACCTTTGCTGCACGTCTAGCAATGTCCCAAAATGAGTAATCACTGTGCAAAGTAGGAAAAAACATACTCTGTATGGTTTTAATACCAGATGTATGAATGTCTTGCCATACTATCAGATATGCCACCCAGAATCTTCATCCATGTGATGATGCTATCTTTTTCTAAGACCGACAGACACACTGAGAGCATTTCATGCTAATACACTGACTAGAATAATGAGAAGGAACTTCTAAGTAGGAATAATTTAGCACCACTAAAATAGTCTCAGTAAAAAGGAAGCCCCATTTTGCTTCATATAACAGAAGAAATCATATAGCTTACAAAGTGCATTTTTCAGAGAGGTCTGAACTCATCCCTAAGCGTATGTTTATTTCCAGGAACCAAGTTTCCATGTATGTTCAGGTGCCTGAGAATAGAGATAACTTTGCATTGATTTCAACAAAACTTGTTGGTTAACAGGGTATTCGACACCTGCAAGTTTTGGAACCCTCACAAAATATCTTAGATGTTCACTAACAAATTTTCATTTTTTTAACCCAGGATCTTTCCTGCACACGCTACTGCAAGAGTGTTAGCAGCATCTGGATGTACAAACACACCTAGTTTTTTGTGCATTCACAGTTTATATACTCACAGCTGAGATTTTTTTCCATTGCAAAACATTTGTGTAATAATCTACTCAGGCAGTAGAACATATGCAAAGAGCAAAATGCTATCCTTTCTTAAGAGATTCAGTAAGATGTTGGCCTTGCACATTTCTAATTTTCCTTTTCTTCTCTGAAAGCTAAATCTAGAAACTTGTCACCACTTCAGGAGAGACCTGGAAGAGTAATTCACTTTTTTTTTCCCTCTGGGAACCAGAATTTTGCAATCAATTTACGGCCATTCAAAATCTTGTCCTCAGTCCCACTGCAAACACATTTTTTCACAAAACCAGCAAAAATGTAACTAATGCAGGTTGCACATTCCACAAGACCATAAGAAAATTTGCTGATTTTCAAGAGAAACTGGTAATAGGAAATACTTTGAAGAAGCACATGAGTTATCTGTGGAACAAGTTGCTGCTAATTACTATTGAGGTTACAAACTCAGTGGAATTCCAAGAAGGAAATTTTGTGGGAGTAACTGAAGTGATCCAAAATGTTACAAAATGGGTAAAAATTTTGTGCTTTAGGGCTGTAGCAAACCGCTAAGAGATGGAAGTCTGTCAGAGGTGTGCTCTGTAGGTCAGTTATTCTATAAATTTATGCCCTAGGCTTTATTACAATTTCATCTAGAACATTCAGCTATTTTCAGTGATTTTTCAGAAGAAACATTCATACTCATGGCAAATAGTAGGCTTCTAGGGAGTCAAGTATCCAACTCCCTAAAACTTCTAAATCCTGAGAGTAGTCTTACAAATGTAGACTTCCACAAGCCAGTTTAGGTAAGCTCACATTACTCCTACTTATGTATTTAGCTCGACCTTAATCACATATTTTCAAATAAAGTTGTATATAGTATTTCTAATTAGCAGACAAAAATGAACAATCAGCTACACCTGAGTAATACAGGTGACAAACATTAATAAAATGAGAAGACAGTAATAGTCATCCATTTTCACTCATAGCTTACAAAGAAGCATTTATTCTAAGTGCACGTTAATGTTGTTATCAGTGTATTAATAGAGCTATCAATTCAGATCTAGTCAGGGTTTGAAAGGAAAAAAAATGAATTTGGAAGTTTTTTGTAATTTCACAAAACAAGAACTGAATACTGAGGGTTAATAGGAAATCATTTACCAACTACAGCACACTATTATTCCCAGTGATAATGTTTTTTAAAATTATGTGTCTTTATGGAAAAGTATTTTCCACAATAACTAATCAGCTGTTCTATAATATATTTCATAACAGCATCCTCCCAAAGTCATTTAACATGGAAAACATTAGAGCTCTGTCTGTATTACATTTGAAATAATATTAATACTGTCTCCTTGACAGGGATAAAAACAGACTTGGGGGTTTTGCTGTGTTCCCCCCCTGCCTACCCCATGAGGGCTGACACATACATAGGTCTTCCACCATCTGAACTACTTCTGTTCTATTATTTATGTTATAATTAATATGGACTCACAGGTCAACATTAGGGATATGAAGCATAAGGATCTCTCTATTTAGTGTACACCAGACAAGTTAGTATCAACTGAACTAGGATTAATCCATAATACAGTGAGGAATAGCAGAATTTCAGCAACTTCTTGCTGGGTCAATAAGTATTTCTGTAAGTAGCAACAACATCAACATCAGTCAGTGTATTGCATTAATACTCTTTGATGTGCTATACAGTTTCCGTACAATCATTCAATTCAGATGTCAGTATTTTTGTCAATGAAATACCATTTAAACGAACAAATACTCGCCCCACTGAAATGTAAAACCATGGATCTATTTCAGTTTTGACAAAGATACTTCTTGTGCTAACAGCCATTAGGACATTATCAACATTTATTGAGTTGATTACTACCAGCTACTGCCATCACCGCACAGGATTCCTTGGTTACAGTGGCAATGGTCAAGATCTGCTTTGCCAGTGATACAGACCACATCTATACATGCTGGTAACAGTCTTGTGCATCAGCTATGGTTTTTCTCTTGGGATACCCTTGGCTTGATTCAGGTGTAACTATAGATGATGCTATTAAGGAAACCAATAGTTGAATTGATAAAAGAAAGACACCGAAGAGATGATAGCCCTTCTCACCCTTCCTCAGTGCCACAGCTTACAGAACAGCAAGGCAAGCAGCAAGTAATGACGAAGTTTTCAGAATTACAGCAGGAGTTCAGTGACTACTTTAAATCCTCTTCCCACACATCTTCAGGAGCCCTTTTGCTCACAATACTCATCCTCTCCACATTCCAAATAAGTATTTCCCCTCCTGTCAAATCCCTTCGGGACTCTAACTCGTAGGAAAAGCATACTAGCTATGAACTCTACAAGCTTTCTGTTATTTCCCCCTATTTCTATCCCCATTATCTGCTCTACAGAGATTATTTTTTTTCTCCCCACCATGAACACCTATCTCCCTACAGTGTAAAGACAGGCACATTCATACATACTAGCAGTCTGAAGAGAGGGTGTTTTGTCACAATGTAAAAATTTGGAGCCCCCAAAATTAATCAGTAATATCATTCATTTGAAACAACGTTTAGATCAACCGTCTCTGTTGTGTGAAAATGCTAACCCTGGACAGGAGATGTGGAGAAACAGGATTATAATTGCTCCTCAACATAGTACATAACATCCAAGAGTTTTATTGCTTCAGTAACAAATGGGAGGGGGAGGAGAAACAGTGGCAGCACAAGTTTCTCATCAGAACAAATCCTCCTGCAACTAGCAGAAAAATTAGTGCTTTGCATTCACACAAGCTCTTTGGTTACTTGAGTGTATCCATGGTAACACCTATCTTTCAGAAATTCTAGTATGCATCTACACACTTATTTTACATTCTACCTAAAACATGAACAGAATTGAGAGCACTGGAGTATCTGCTCCATTAATCTGGTCCTACTTCAGCTATAAAAGTGCATTAGAAGAAAGAAAAGCTCCCCCCATATCTAGTCTTTAAAACAAATTCCTCCAAAACACGAAGCTGTAATTTCTGGTTTACTCTATTCTTTGACAACAGTATTTATTGTCCTGCAACATGAAGATGAGCCCCGCAGGATTTTGAATGCATTGTTGAGTACTATTTACTAACATCTGACTGGTAAATAAGCATCTGATTACATTAAAAAAAAGAAAAATATTTTATTTTATCAATAGCTTTTTTTTTTTTTTTACTCTTAGCAAAAATATGGTGTATAGCATTTTCTCAGGAAATTTGACAGAATTAATAACTTTTCTAATCCCAATTTAATCAAAGGCTTCTTAAGAGAAAGTTTTATAATATTTCCTTTATTTGTAGACATGGAAAAGAAAATTACATTGGAATTTCAGAGTTCTCCATAATAAATTTAAACCTGCTGATAACTTGCTATTCTTAGACAATTTGCACGACTTCTTTTCATAGGATATCAGTGCACAAAAATCTGCGTACCTCAGAATGAAAACCAATATCCTAAACAATAGCCTGTGCAATTATGATAAAGATATTTAAATTACTGAATGAACAGAATTGGGGTGGTGTTTCATTGAAACAGAATAGTGTGATTTCATTATAACGTCATTACAACTTTCAGTAATTGTAAAAGGAGAAAATGAAACTATTTCTGCTCCTGAAGCAGCTGACATCTATGCTGCCTTTTGTTCTCTTAAAACAGCAAGACCATTGTCCTAAAGCCAGCATTTTAAACCCAGCTCCTTCCTAACAACTGTTAGGCTTCACTATATGGCATTCATTGGCAAAAGCCGCCTTACATAAGACTCTACTCCTGTTATTTGCTTCACCCTGTCAAAACTCTCTTTAAAATAAAGAAGAAAGTAGATTGATTCAGGTTTAAAGCCAACAAACAAACAAAAAACCAACCCCCAAAATCAACCTGCAGTGGACAAGGAATTGTTGTTCTTTAAGGAACTTGTTTTCCTTAGCTTCATTTCTGTGCTGCTCTTTATCATTCAAATTCAGCTACAGTGCCAGAAAATGGCAGACATGTCCTTGGAAACAATGCATGCAATATGGGCCTATTTTTAATCAATAAAACATTTCTAGTGATATCTTTGAAAAGACTGGGGCAGCAGTGTACTGGAACCAGGTAAAACCCATTTTGGCACCTTTGAAACCTTATTTATGTTGCCTCTTCTGGAGAAAACAGATGGAGATAATTGCCGGGTTTTTTTAGTTACTATGTGAGAAAAAAAAGCTAAATTACCTTCAGAATGGCTCTTGCATGTATGCAGAAAGCTAGTACAAGCTCTCTGCAGAATACAAATGTAACTTTCCAAGTAACATTTGAATTCTTATATTTAATTCAAATGCCTAAAATTTGGAAGAAAATTCTCTTGGGAGGACTTACATTCCAGTGAAGAAATCAGAATTTTGCTATTTACTACAAATGCCATTCATTTTGCAATGCTATTCCTTTTAGCTTTATAGTTCGACTGCCACTGCAAGTCTAAAGAAGCCTTCCTTTCACCCTACTTTGTCCTACAACATATACAGAAACTCAAAGAATGAAAGATTTGATGGTTTTTATATTTACATTGGGGGGGGGAGACAAAAGCTGCTTCTGCTTGGAAACAAAACCGAAGTCTTAGTAACCATAAAGAAACTGAAGAAGCTGTAAAATTCTACCTTGCCCTCTTTGCATGTCATATTGTTAAGGACTTGCACAAAAAGATACTAACAGATGGATATTACTGTTTCACCCTGGACAAGCACACAGTAAAACAGCTTATTAGTATCTTACCTGCAAAATCACAGCATCTGCATTTCTTATCAGAAAAGTACTAAGTTATTATTTCCCTTTCTTCACCTCTTTATTAAAACTCTAAATATCACCACTGTGCCCAGAATACTGGGGGAAAGTCAATCTGATGTCTCGAAAGTCAAGGCTTAAACTTGAGAATGCTTTCATCTTTCAAAGTTGCATAAAAACTCAGAGTAATATAGCAAGACAAACCAACAGAATATGAAAGGAAACAGAAAAGAAGTATTCAGAAGATTTGGAAATGTATTTTAATTAGAGAGATTATAGTTAAGGGTAAATCTGACAAATGAATTCAGGGTAGACTCAAAAGATTCAGGCAGTCTGTGAATTCTGACAGGTTTTCAGATAGCTCAGACTTACTGTGCAGAAGGTAGTGAATATTTTATGTTGTTTATTTTGAATATTTTTACTTGGAGTCAGGTCTTTTTGGTTAATAAAAGCCAACACTAAGTTACAAAAAAAGTATGTATCTTCATAAATATTGATGAGAAGCCAGACTGAGAGTCCTATTAAATTGACCAGTCCCCATTAACTTTAATGAGCTGTCAGTCAGACCGCAGGCCTGCAAACCAAGACACCTTCAGTCACCTCTCAGCATATGCAAGCGCATAAGGGAAAAAAAAGTACGTTCTCAGCACCGTGCATCCACTAGGGTTTCTTCTCAGCAGCACACCACGTCAGGTCTAAAGCTCACCGAAAGTCAGTGGTGGGATACACAGACATCAGGCCCAGCTGGTGAACTAGCCAACGGCCTTGTGATGTTAAACTATGTTAAAGTTGGTTTGGTTGAGTTTGGGTTTGTTGGGTTGTTTGGGGTTGGTTGGGTTTTTTGGGGGGGGGGGGGGGAGGGCAGACTCAAAGATAATGTAAGTTTGTCCGCAAATAAGTGAAAAAAATTAATCCACAATTCTCCAGCCATTTGTTGTCAAGTACAGGTGAAGTCAATAGATCTACATAGGTAAGTCAACTATATCCTTCTGTCAGGTCAGAAAACCAAACTGAAGAACCATACTATAATCATCTGCTGCCAATTCATCCCTAAATAATAATTTTAAAGAAGGAAATGAAGAATTAAGTTAAAAGCTAGACGTCATAGTGGCAAACAGACTGTCACTGCCAAAGTACCCCTTTGTAATTTACAGATCTGAGATCTATATTACATTAGCTCTAAACTTTAAGACTATTTGTTCTTCAAAACTTTTCACCATGATGCATAACTTTAATTCCTTCTAAAATATGACAGAGTGGCCACAAGAAAAGGCAGGATGTTGAGCACCTGCCAGTACCCCCCACAGAATTAGTGTACCTTAGGGATAAAGCAGCTCTGATATTTGGAGTCAAGAAGGAATTTCTACCCCAGCAATGACTGGTAGTGCTTTCTTGTTTTCCTGGGAGGAAAGCTGCATAGGAGCGGTAGAGTTTGTTCAAAGCTTTGAAGTTATTCATGATGACTCAGTGTAAATATCAACTTTTGAACACTAAATATTCCCAACAAACACTTGACAAACCATTTACATATAGATATTTTTGAAAAATAATAATAAAAATCACAAAGCAAAAAGAGGAAAAATTAAAAAGTGTTTCACATTCCGATTAAAATGATGAAAAGGTGAAATGACATTAAAATGTTTATGCCCTGTACCCTACAGACATCTAGATTGTATTTTACTGTCCTTGGAGGGGCTGCAAATAGTGCATTTGTACAGCTCTTTTCTTCTATACTGAAACCTTTCTGAAATAATACCAGACACAGGCATTTGCCTTGCTGTGGGTGCTGAAATTTCATTCATATCCTCCTGTAAACAACTTCACAGCAAATTACCGGTGCATTTCCATCCCACAAAATCACCTTAGTAACCCCTGCAAAACATCTTCATCTTTCAGACGTAACAGTCACACCGAGATTTGCAAAGCCTCCAAAAGAAAAATACTACCTCTGGTAAAAAAAACAACAACAACAACAAAAGCTTTATGTTTGTCACAGCCCACGTGACAAAAATAATCTGGCTGGCAAAAAAACTCAAACACCTGGCAGGCTATTAAGCATGCACTAAAACTAGGTTGGGGTTCTTTCGTTATTGTTTTTTTTGTTTGGTTGCATTTTTTTAACTATCTGCTTCAGGTATTTTGGGGCATTTTGCTAGACCTCAAAACTGGCTGCAGCTGATTTTTGCCATTAAATAGTCACCGATTTCAGCTACATCAGTGCATGGCTAGGGTTAACTAGTATCCATATTAGGCAGCTGAAATTCTGAAAATTCCAAAGTTACTTTACAGGGTGTTTAAAGAACCTAAGTCCTATGGCATTTTTAGCTACTTCCTTTCCTTACATCTTCAAAATCAACACTGGTTATTTCTAACTGCAATTTTCCTATATTATCTATTCTCCAGGAATCTCATACATGAAAACCAACAGGGGCTTGCTCACTGCGAGCCACAAACCCCAGATCCTCAAACAGCTCACTCTCAACCTCATGCAACAAGGCTGTCTTACATTTTTACCAACTTGTATAGAAACACTGTATTTCCACCAGAATATTCCAGCCTGAAATATTCAGACAACTGCTCCTAGCAGCACATTACCTGAACATTAGCCCTCATGTGAGTCTCACTTGTCCTAAGTGTGAAGGTCTGTGATGGATGACACTGTTTTAGTCACAAATCCAAAACATAGCACCATATAGACTTTCCATCCCAGCTAGACCCAGCACCAGGTCAAACACCCTGACATAATGCCTCATAATCAGAGGTTACCAGTCTATCATAGAAAAGTTTTATTGATAGGATTTTTAACTCAGACTAAGTAGATCATGCTTTTAACTCTAAAAATCCTTTGTCAGTGAGGCAGCTATACCACCCAAACATCAGTGGTTACAACAGAACACAAAGAAATGGGGATTTCACCCACCTATGTGTGTGCACATGTGAATTTTTAGGAATCTCACAAGTGTATTTATACTATCATTCCCTACCACATCCTCTAGGACAACTCGAGTTTTAGTTCTTTGATCACAATATTCTTAGCTCATCTGGATAAAGAGGATGAAAACTGTAGGCCATGTCAAAAATGCTAAGGCCAACTTTATAATGAAACAATTCGTTTCCAATTCTCTGAAAGCCTTGAATATTTTTAAAATATAGGTAACGGGAGATTAGCTAGTGTTTAATTCATCTCTCAAATGGAATTCCAGGAAGGTGCATTTATACATAGCTAAAAAGAGCTGCAATAATTATATATGAGACCATGCTCTACCTGAAAATAACATATTCATTTTCTATAAGGTTACATACAAGATACTTCGAAAAGATGAGGTAGGTCAGTCTCATAGACTTGTTTCCATTACAGATTTAACTAAAAGCCTGTTTCTGCAAAGTTCTGAGCAGTACTTTGAAGTCAGAAGGATGAAAGGGTATTCAGTGCCTGCCAGCCTGAGGGTGCTGGTATAAATGAGCAAAACATCCAACTCCTTACTGACCAAGGCTAGCACCTGCTGCAGGCATTCCCCAGCTTCAAGCAAAAGGTCCATTGCCCACTCTTTCTAACTCATGCTCAGGTGTGTAATGCTGCTTAAAAGAAATTCTAAGTCCGCATAATGATAGATCAGATCAAGGATGGTTAAAACAGGCTTATGAATAGAATAAAGTAAGTTTAGAAAAAACTTTACCTACAAGAACATGCAAAATTTGCGTGATTAAAAAACTGTCCATAATTGCATTCACAAGGCTAGAAGACATTCAGTAGCATTTAGTAACAGTATTAATTTCTACCAGCACAGGCTGGAAGAATCAGGTTAACAATTCCCACAGCCTTTATAAAGCTGTCAGCCTAAACAACTGTTTTTTTAATATCTCACCACTGAACTGGAATAACAGATCAGATTATCCCTCATGGTTTACAAGCATCAACAAGAGGATGAAATTTAAGTCACTTGTTCTGTAAATCACTAGTGGGATTTGCAAGTCTTTGGGTAGCTATGGGCACCTTTAAGTTATTTCAGCATATATTTCGTTTACTCAGCCACAATCACAAAACTGAAAAAACTAACCAGCACGACTAGCTCAGTAAAATACTAATACCGGTCTGATGTATGCATGGTGAATGGTGCCAGTGGGTTTGTTTGCAAAGCACGCGGACTTCCCTACCCCAGTCCACTGGGACCACAATAACTTGACCTGCTTTCCAAATGTTCTTATGGTCAAAGTATACACTGTTCATGCAAAGAAGCGAAACTTCAAGCTTATCCAAGGAACGAGTAGGGTCTATCCACTGAGACATACATGATCCCCAACATCCCTCTGCACAGATTTGGTACTGTGTTCGCTGGGCCAGCCCACAGTTCATTCCAGCACTGCTGAGCACAGTTATTGTTTGGTTTCTGAATAGTAATGGGGACAGATCTCTCTATGAATAAGAACACATTTGAGTCAAAACTACCAAAGGGCTTAACTTCTCTCCCCCATTTTCTTTTTCCCTGAATTCTGGAATGCAGAAACACGTCATAATTACCCTGAAAGCAGCAGAGGGAACATGAGCAAGGAGGGAGTTGGGTCCTCTTCTTCATAATTCTATCCCTTTGCTTTTTGATCATGATCCAATGAATGACTGTTGCCACAAAAGACTCACTGTTATCAGCTTGCAATTAAAGGCTTCACAGAAAAATATTCAGATTGTATTCAGGCATTAATACTTAAGGAATAAAATCTTTACTATGTACTTTAGAACCCATGCTTTAACTTTCTGTAATTTTATTCCTTTCTAAGTAGATAAGATTTTGGGAAGGGGATAATTGTATTCAATTAAGTAAATGATATTAAATAGAATAATGGTATAAATCTAAGAGATCATGATTCGGCACAGCTTTTATACTTTGTTGCAGAAGGTCTACCCAAACATGAAAAATTAAGCATTTAAAATGGCTGACAAAAAGCACAGGTGTTACATTCATTGAATTGGTTTACATTAGCTGTGTTTTTTCATGTTCCCAAGCAATCATTAAGAAGGTTCTCTTTTAAGTTTGAATAGTTTCCTGCAGCACAAACACTACAGCACTGTGCTAGTGCATAACAACTTTATAAAAAAACTAAACAAAAAACCCCCAAAACCCCTCTCCAGAACAAGAACTTATCTTCCTTCACCTTCAACTTCATGTCTGTTTCTCCTTTTTTCCGTGCCTAATACTTGAGAAACATGGGAAGAGTAAACAGCATAAACCATGATCAAACAATTCAGTTGTCCTCATAACTGGCAAGTTCACTTGCATAAGTAATACTAGTGCTTTCCATTCTGCAACTATGAGCTACTAGAGCAAGCTACCAGCAGAAGATGAATGGCATGCTGCACTGAGCTCTAACTTCTCCCCAGCAGCCTAACTTAAGCAAATACAAAGCCTGATCCAAGTCTCACTCAGTTTTATCCCCAACAACAACTCTGTGAAAAGAGCTCATTTACAAAAAATCCTTAAGACAACCTTTAAAGAGTTAACAACCTTACAGAGAAGTTAATGTTTCTGCAACTTAATGTACCATATTTGGAGTTTGCTTTTTTTCATACACTCCTTAAACTTAGTTATTTTTCTATGGTGGAAAGCCACTCAGTAAATTAAACTAGACTGCAGGAGAAATACATAAATTGTGGTGGGGCTGACAGTGCAGTTAGCTTTGGAACTCATTAGAGGTGCATGGTGTGTAAATTTTCTGTGTCCACAATTTTCATTTGATGAAATTTAAATAAATACATTTCAAAAATTCACCAAGTATTGCACTCTGAAGTGGAGCAGTAAATATGTGGTATGATATTGTAAATACAGTATGATTTCCAACGGAATTATAATTATTTAGTTAGCTTTCAAGTCCTGCAAGGTCTTTTGCGTTATTACAATACTGTTATTCTTTGGTACAGCAGACTGGAGAAATCAAAGCAAAGACTCTGCACAGGAACAATAAAGCAATAATAGCTCTAAGGACTTCTAGTTGGTAAGCAGAATGCACATTTTTACATTGTCTTGTCTATCTCTTTATCTGCTTCTTAAAACTGTGAGCAAAAAGCACAAAGATAAACAACACAGTGTTAATTGCTGGTGACTAACCTCTTTTCCAAAATGCTTATATTCACACTATGTAAGCAGCATGCAATTCTTCAGGCACATACTGTTGTAGATGAAAGCAAACAATTCCTAGCAAAGGATTTAAACAGACATAGCCTCTTCATTCCATTTTTTCTGAATTCTTATAGCAAGTAACTCACAAATATTTCTTCTGCTTAGGATTAATGTTGCTCCCAGGCAATTTATTATCTCTGAAAAAGACATTTAGAATTATTGTTTTGATGCAAGATCACATAGTACTTTTTTGGGTCTCCTGGCTGAGTAAACATAACTCCTATTTCCAGGGAAAGTTCTGATATTGAAAGAAAGTCT